>QPFY01000007.1:1200000-1623775 GCA_003665825.1 Microbotryum silenes-acaulis
ACCACCCGTCATTCGTGTTGTTGGAGCACCTGGAGTCCGGCCCGGCGGTCCCCTCGAGCACATCTTGCCCAGAGCGACTCCGGTCGGCATGCCTGATCAAAAACTTCCCCTCCCCTCCGGCCCCTTGTGTGCTGATCAGTGGAGAATGTTGAACTTGGACAGACCTTACACCATTGCGCGACTTCGACGCGTCATCAACCATCGACGTTTCGACCACACACAACGCCCTGGATCACTCGCCACACCCAAAGAAAGGCGACTCTTCTGGGTGTGGTTCCACACCGGGCCCGCCACGGCCCGCGAGCGCGAGGTGCACTTCAAGCTGGCGCACCACTTCACGCCAACGCGGAAGCGCCAGTTTGTGCAGCGGCATGGCGCCTCAGCCTGCTGCCTTGTGCAGGCATGCAGCCTGGCAGGGGTGGAGGATGACTTTACTCACTTTTGGCATGATTGCCCTGACTCTTCTCAATTTTGGCAAGCAGCTAGGTCCATTCTCTGCGACGCGCTGGGGGTCGTGTCGATCCTCGACCTCGACTACACGGCACTTCAGATCGAGCACGGCCTCCCTCGACTGCGCGCTCGCCTTCCGACGTCGAAAAAGCGCCCAATCCGCGCCTTCATTGCGCTGGCGCTCGACACTCTCAGCAACCGACGCTGGGATCTCCATCGCCACGCCAGAGCGATGTCAAGCATGGACAAGGAGATGGCGGGACTGAAGGAGAGGTTGGAGCTCAGATTGGCACGATGAAGTAGACGGCGCTCCTCCCTACCCAGCCAAGAACCACAAACCAAAAACCAAATAAAAATCACAAGTCCCCTTTCCCTCTTTCTCAATCTCCAAAATGTCTCCCAAACACGCCAGAATACTGAACCTGTTTTCTCTCGCTCTTTTTGCCATTCCTCCTCATAGGCTTCCGTACTCCCCAGGAGCCTCGGGTTCTTTGCGCCGGCGGGCATTGTTTTTGGGAACCTGAAGCTGGAGCTGGAGCTGAGGCACGAGATACGTCAGTACGAGAGCCGAAGATGATAGTAAAGATAGTTGGAGAAAGAAGAGAGGTGCTAAGGGAGCGCGCGCGAGGCAGGCACGAGCCGCGCGAGGCGACTAATATCAACAACTAGTAACTATTTATAATCAGGAAGACAAGTGGGATGAAACAGCAATATACACTCTGACACCCCCCCGTGCTGTCATACCACTGCACCTCGTAAACCCAAATTTGCCCGATGGAAGATGAATGGCTTGGGACCCAAGGCTTTGGTGAAGATATCGGCGAACATGTCACTGGTGGCGATGTAGCGGACCTCGATCTCCTTCTCAGCAACCCTCTCGCGGACGTAGTGTTCCGAGATGCGAACGTGACGAGACCCCTGATGGTTGGTCGGGTGCTGCGCAAGAGCCAGCGCACCTTGGTTGTCACCGTAGAGCACGACTGGGCCAGAGACCGGAGCGCCAAGTTCAGCCAGGAGTTCGCTCAGGTGGATGGCATCACCGCTTGTGTACGAAAGAGAGAGGTACTCCGCGTCGGTAGTAGACTTGGCGACCCTGTGCTCGCGTTTGGAGCACCAAGCGATCGCGGCTCCAGACAAGATGAACACATAGCCCATGGTCGATCGCGAGGTCGTTAGACAGGCTCCCCAGTTCGCGTCCGAGTAGCCATGGAGTGGTTGGCTGGTCTTGCGATAGGTGAGCCCCAAGTCCAGCGTGCCTTTGATGTAGCGGAGGACCTGCTTGATGGCTGTCCAATGCTCCGGGCCGGGCTGCTGCGAGAAGCGAGCGAGGTAGCTGACCACGAAGGCAAGGTCCGGACGAGTTCCTACGGCGGCGTACATCAACGAACCGATGGCCTGCAAGTAGCGCGTACGATCCTGAGGAGTGGCCGACAAGTCCTCGAAGTCAAGGACGACACCTGGCTGCATTGGAATACTCGCCGGCTTGGCATCGGTGAACTGGAACCTGGCCAGGATGTCCCGAAGGTAGCGCTCTTGCGAGAGCGTGATAGATCCGTCTTGTCCACGCTTGACTTGGATGCCTAGGATGTATTCGGCAGGTCCGAGACGTTTGATGCCATACGCGAGTTCCAACGCGTCAAGCACCCGGTCGATCTCGGCGGTAGAGGGACCAACCAAAAGCAAGTCGTCGACGTACAAGGCAATGTAGTGAGAGTGCCCGTCTTGTTTGCGGCGGTAGATACAGCTGTCGGACCTGGTGGGGACGTATCCGAGGGACCGCAGAGTCGAGTCGATCTCAGCGTTCCAGATGGTGCCAGCCTGGCGAAGGCCATAGATGGATTTGGACAGCTTGAGGATCTTGCCGGGCAGGTCAATGCCCTGAGGGACGCGCATGTACAGAGGCTTGTCAAGTTTGCCGTGGAGGTACGCTTTGTTGACGTCGGCCTGATGGACGTGATAGCCGTTGGCTGCGGCGAGTGCGATGAGGGCTCTAATGGACGTGAATTTGACGACTGGGGCGTAGTTCTTCTCGAAGTCAAGGCCAGGACGTTGGGCACATCCGTGAGCGACGAGACGCGCCTTGTAATCGGTGATGTCGCCATGCTGGTTGCGTTTAGTCCGGAACACCCAGCCCGATCGCAGGAGGATCTCACCCGCGGGGAGCTCACCGGATTCGATGATTTCGAAGACCTCGTAATCGTTAAGAAGCGAATCGAATTCATCCTGTGCCGGTGCGCCCCAAATGTCCTCTTGTCCCGATCGGATGACGTCGCCCTAATTGGCCGGATCGCGAACAACTGTCAAGTCGTGATCTGCGAAGCCGGCTTTGGTGGATGCGAAGGCGAGGAGCAGGCTCTTGAAGGAGGCGGTGGGTCCGTCGGGGCCGTCGACGAGCTGTTCCCGCGTGATCATGGTGGGAACGAGCTGGCGGCGTGTCCGGGGGCCAACTATGATGTTTCGAGTGTCGACTTCACCGTACTTCCCCGGATCGGGACCAACCTTGGCGACGTCGCCGTACTCCCAAGTTGGCTTGACTTTGGCGAGTGGAGCTGGATCCGGAGGTGGCTGCGGCAAGTTCACAGCTGGCTCCGTCGTAGCGCTCGTGGTCGACGAGGTGTCGTCTTTGTCGGCCGAGTTGGTCGAAACCGGCGACGCGGGTGTTTCGTCAGGCGTTGGGGAAGGTGGCCGCGGGGGAGGGTCGACAAGCGTTGGAGCCGACGACGGTGCTGGAGCTTCGACAGGTGGCGGCTGGGGGCAGTAACCCGGGATGCGTGGCTGCGTCACGCGGGTTGGTGCGGTCGTGAAGGGGAACTCGGTTTCAACGAACGTCACATTTCGGCTCAGACTCACACGCATCGAGGAGGGGTCAAGAAGACGCCAGGCTTTCGCGTGTCGATCGTAACCCACGAAGACCAGAGCGATCCCTTTTGGGTCAAGTTTGTCCCGTCGGTGAGCCGGCACGGTGGCCCAGGCGCGACAACCGAATGCCCGAAGACCCTCCACGCCTGGTGTGGCGCCCGACCAACGACTGTTTGGGATGCCTCCACCGAGAGCCGCGTGAGGCGATAGGTTCTTGACGTGGATGTAACACATGGCAGCCTCATCCCAGCATGATCGTGGGAGTCCCGAGTGAGACAGAAGAGCCAGGGTGCCCTCCACGATCGACCGGTTGACTCGCTCGGCTCGACCGTTTTGCTCGGGCGTGTACGGTGTGGTCAATTCGCGACGAATTCCACGAGCTACGCAGTAGCCGTTGAAGGCGGTAGAGACATACTCGCCCCCGTTGTCCGAGCGAAGCGTTTTGACCTTGCGACCCGTGGCGTTTTCGATCTCCAGAAGCCAATCCTTGAATGTCGGAAGGACCTCGCTTTTGTGCCCGATGGGGTAAACCCAAGTCTTCCTCGAGAAGTCGTCGATGAACGTGACGAGGTACCGCTTATGGCCGAAGGACTCCTCGGGGAAAGATAAGACATCCGAGTGCACCAATGCAAGCGGTTCCGCGGCATGCGACGACGAAGAGGGGAAAGGCAAACGATGCGCTTTGGAGGCAAGGCACGCGTTGCAGGTGAAGTCTTCACACTCGAAGTCACTATAGGGCCAATCCAAACCCTCCACCTGGCCAGAGGCCGCCAGTTTTTTAAGTGTCTGGACAGAGGCGTGGCCGTAGCGCCGGTGAAGGGTAAGTAGAGGTAGCCTATTGGACTTGGTGGCGACGAGCGTGTGTAGCGCACCTTTGCTGGCAGCTTGGACCGAAGCGTTGA
Organism: Microbotryum silenes-acaulis; assembly: GCA_003665825.1. Lineage (NCBI taxonomy): Eukaryota > Fungi > Basidiomycota > Microbotryomycetes > Microbotryales > Microbotryaceae > Microbotryum > Microbotryum silenes-acaulis. The sequence continues at coordinate 1,204,212 of QPFY01000007.1, forward strand.
GTTTGTAAACGCTGGACGCGATGGCTGATGCTGTGGCGATGCACCCTTGCGGCGTGCGGAGCTCGACTTCTCCGTGTTCGAAGGTGATGCGAACGCCTTTGCGGTCGAAGGCCCGGACCGAGATGAGGTTGGCAGGGCTCTCGGGGGCGTAGATCACGTCGTTGAGGGTGAACTTGGTACCATTATCGGAGACGAGCTTGACCGAGCCGATTCCCGAGGCCTTCACCGTTCCCCCTAGACCTTGGAGGACTTGCGGGGTAGGCGAAAGGGGGCCGTCAAAGAAGGACGCATCGTTGACGACGTGGCACGCCGACGCCGAGTCTAGCAGAAGGATTTCCGCCGGTGGCCCGATGTTGGTAAACGTAGCAGAAGAAAAGACGAACAGATGTTGATCCTTGGATGCTTCCTCGGTGGCCACGAACGTGGACGCAGGCGATGATGAGCCTTGGAGTTCCTTCATGGCGTTCTTGACCTCGAGGTACTTGGCTCGTCCGGACACTTGTCGAGCCAGTGTTTGCCTTGACCACAAGCTGGGCAGTTGCTCGGGGCAGGACCAGAACGATCCCATTTTGAGCGTTTGGTCGGTACGACCGCCTTCGCAACGAGGACCGTCGCTCGATTCGTCCGAGCGTTGAATCCAGCCCAAGAGGGCGGGCATGGCGGCATCGTGAGGACCCAGTCAACGTAATTGTCCTCCGTAAGCTTCGAGTCGTGTGGGAAGACCGGGGGGTTGACTGGGGGGAGTAGCTGACGCATGGAGAGTGCGTCGTCGTCCTGTGCGGGTGCGGGGCGCTGGTTCCTAATCAGCTCGTCGAATTGCTCTTTGGTGAGCGTGACGGAGGTAGCGGAGGCGACGTCGATGGTGTGGATCGACGTTGATGACGGTGGTAGAGGAGGCGTAGATGCCATGTCACCGTGATCGTCGGGGTCGCCCGCCGCTGGTAGGTTCGGTGGGCTCATAACCTTTTGGGAACCTGAAGCTGGAGCTGGAGCTGAGGCACGAGATACGTCAGTACGAGAGCCGAAGATGATAGTAAAGATAGTTGGAGAAAGAAGAGAGGCGCTAAGGGAGCGCGCGCGAGGCAGGCACGAGCCGCGCGAGGCGACTAATATCAACAACTAGTAACTATTTATAATCAGGAAGACAAGTGGGATGAAACAGCAATATACACTCTGACAATTGTCGCCCTTGGTTCGAGCTTCTGCCACATCACGATGACACACAGCGAAAGCGGATCCCCTTGGCCCTCTCCTGGACTACGCCGTGAGTTTTCCACTCCTCTCAAGGGCCGGGTCTGTCTTCTCTTTCGGTCGAGCGACTCCGTGATCTCCTGTTCAAGGCCGGCACAAACTGCCTGCGTGGCTCGCCTCTCCTTGCTTTGCTGCTCGCTCGGAGTCGCGGCCGCGCGGCGGGTGACTCGGGTACCGAACCGCCATACACATCCACACTCGAGCGAGGTTCCACCCAAAGACATCACCGTCGTGGGCCTCATGCTCCTTCTTTCCCCAGTATCTGCGGTGATTGGGAACCACCTGCACGTACAACGGGACTCGAGTGTGCGTTCCGAGATTGGGAGTACGCCGCAGGGAAGCGAGGCCCCTGCGGAAGGTAGACCCCGCCTCCTGTCTCCAGCTGCGCGCCGGTGTTGTCGGCCACCCGCCCGCGCTGCAGACCGAGGCGTGTCCAATGGACTGTCACATGCTCCGTGACTTTCCCCGGAAATCTCTGGATTGTGTGTTTTTGTGCGAAGTAGGCCTGTTTCGCAGTTGCAGTCATTGAAATGGGGGTGATCTGGGGTCGTGCGGTCGCGAGGGGGGGGCGACTTTGGTAACCGAAAAGGGGTTTGGAATCCGCGGTGCAGATCCAGCGCAGTTGGGTACAAAGGGTATGTGATTGCTGCGGTCGCAGGGGGTTACATCCCCCCTTTGGACCACGTGAATCATTCGGATTGAGCGGGATGTTTGTGCCATCGGAGGCCTTGTTCGACGCGTGTCAAAGAATTAAGGGGCTTCAAGGAGTAGGGCGGTCTCAGGGGGGGTCTGAAGTCAAAAGATCGAAGAAGGTTCAACTGTACAACTATAATCGGATTCGCCTGTACAACACATGTACCACCACCAACAATTCCTCCATCGTTTCCCGATTCCTTGTGTATTATCTTCAATCTTCCTTTCATTCGTCTCTGGGAGGGAGCAACCGTGGGTGGGGGGGACTTGAACTCGGATGTATCGGGTTGGTCTGTTCTGCTAGTTACAACGCATCGAGCGGCGGTTGTGGTCATCATCGTGCATACTGGGCAGCATCTCCTTTAGTTCCGTAGGGGGTTTTCTCGTCTTGCAAATTAGCGATGAGTTTCATACAAAAAAAAAAAAATCGCGACTCGTCTATCGGCGTTCCTTCATCCTTCCCTGGCCCTTAGACCGCTCGGCCATATCTCCTCCAGATGTGTACAGTGTGTTTTCAGTTGCTCGTACGGATAGCAATCTTTTGGCAGTCGTGTTGGAACAAAACCGTTCATTCAACTGGGTTCCCTCATGCTCATGCTCATCCTCATCCTTCGCGGGCCCTTAGACCGCTCGGCCATATCTCCCGTTGTGTATGTCGTATACTTTTGGTTTCCCGTACGAATCGTCAGGTTTTTCGCAGGTCCAAATCGCGACTCGTCTATCGGCGTTCCTTCATCCTTTGCGGGCCCTTAGACCGCTCGGCCATATCTCCCCCAGATGTCTACAGTGTGTTTTCAGTTGCTCGTACGGATAGCAATCTTTTGGCAGTCGTGTTGGAACAAAACCGTTCATTCAACTGGGTTCCCTCATCCTCATCCTTCGCTAGCCCTTAGACCGCTCGGCCATATCTCCCCCAGATGTGTACAATGTGTTTTCAGTTGCTCGTACGGATAGCAATCTTTTGGCAGTCGTGTAGACGACCTACAAGGTCCTCAGCAAGGTCTTGGTGGCGCGACTCAATGGGGTGCTCGGCGAGCTTTTGCCGCCGGCGCAACACGGTTTCATGCCATCAAGACGTTCAGCGGACGCGGGAAGTCATCTCACTCTCCTTCTCGAAAAACTCAAGTCGCTAGGCACTGAAGTTTTCCCCGAGGGCGCCCTCTTGTCTTTGGATCAGCAGAGCGCGTACGATCGGGTCGATCACGCCTGGATCTTCGAGGTCTTTGAGGCCTTTGGGTTCGGCGAGCGTTTCATCTCGCTGCTGCGCGCTCTCTACGATCCCGAGACTCTGGGGGTGCGCTACCTTGTCAATGGGTTCCCCACGGACTTGGTGCGGTTGCTGTGTGGTCTTGGTCAAGGAGATCCTCTCTCGTGCCCGGTTTGGAACATCACGTTCCAGCCCTTCCTCGACGCCCTCGTTCGGCGCGGGATCGCGCTCGACCTGCAGAAGGTGTGGCCAGGGGGGCCGCGTGCGCAGCTTACGCATCTGGCGTTTGCCGACGATGCTGTGGTGGTGGTGGAGTCACCGGCGGCATTGTCGAAGCTGCAAACGCTGTCGCAGACGTGGTACGAGGCAACCAACGGGAAGACCAACACGGACAAGACGCTGGTGCTACCACTCGGACCGAACTGGCTTCGGGACGAGACTGCGCAGGCGCTGCCAACGGTGCAGGAGGGGGAGAGCTTCAAGTGGTGCGGCTATGCCTTCTTTCGCCACGGTGACTCGAAACTGTTTTAGACCCATGTTCTTGACAGGATCAAGGCCAAGGCGCGCGCCGCTGGAGACCGGACACTTTCGCCGCGTGGGAAGGTCTTCTATGCCAACGCTCACATCATCTCGACGGTCCTCCACGTGCTGTCCTTCGACATTGTTGTTGTAGGAGCGTCTCTAGTTACGTGGCGTCGATGGATGACCTAATGTGAGATAGTGGATCGCTAAAGGTCAATCGACTGTAACAGAGCGAATGGGCGAGATGTGATATCGAGTGCGTGGTGGAGAAGAGAGAAAAAACAGCTAGGCCAAAAGACGCAATCTCATGTAAACAACCAGCCGCCTCTGCCGCCTCTACCGGACCCCGCACAACACCCGCGCGCCCCGCGCCACTGCTAAGACCATAAGTCCCTCTGGACCGCCGACCCCACTAATTTCCCACAACAGGCTTCATGACCGGTTCGCGTCTGCTGTGGAGCAGGACACCCACTGGCGGCTCATGTACGACGTGACGCTGACGCGCAAGAGGCAGCATACTCAGGGTCATGCCTCTTCGCCGACGTGTCTGTTCTGTGGCAACGATGCAGCGGTCATCGAGACGGTGTCGCACTACTTTTTCGAGTGCGCGTACTCGACCAGCTTCTGGGGCGGGGTGCTGCGCATTCTGTTCGACAAGCTCGGCATCGAGGATACCGACGTCGATCCGTCGACGTTCACTCCGGAGCAGCTGACTATGGGGCTCCCCCTTTTACGGGGTCGTGGGAGAACGACCTCGAAATGGATGTGGGTTCGGCTGGCTTGCGCGATCGGCTTCCAGCGGCTGCACCTGCTCCGCTGGCGCGTTCATCAGCGGTTCGAGCTGGACAAGGTCGTGGCCCCTCCCTCGCTGCCCAGTGCACTCAGAGCGTTCGAGCGAGATTTTCTCTCTCGAGCGGGCTTTGTGCCTGGGGCTCGAGATTGGGAGGTGTGATGACCGAGTTAAGTCCTTCCTTCCTATTTTCCTCCCCTCCTTTCCTCCCTTCTTTTTCGGAGGTCGACTTTTCTTTCAGAACCTGACTGTCTTGAAACTTGTTGCGCAGTGGAAGGCTGCGCACCTCTCTCTCTCTCTCTCTCTCTCTCTCTCTCTACTTTGCGCAGTAGCGGTTTTCGTTCTTGGATGGATCGGCAAGCCGGGTCGATCGTCTTTGCGTTGGAGGCTTTGTGAAGTTTCCCCTCTCCTGTCCCCCCTTTTTCCCTTCCCTTCCTCTTCTCGTTCCTGTTGCTCAGTTGTTGACTACGCTTCAGCCACTTCTCTCCTTTTACTCCTAAGCCGTGTGTTGGATTCCGTCGAATGGTTCGTTCGTTCGCGTTGGTCAAGATCTACAGCATGGATCGGGAAGAAAGGTCGCTCGTTTTTGGTCGACATCCTCGCGTCAAGGCGAGGCTCGTTTCGTTGTATTGGATCGTTTTTCGCTCGGCCCCGACGGCTCAACAGCCAGCACTCGAGACTCAGCCAAGGGAGGACATCAGGCGCTGTCGGGGTGACGAGTAGCTGGGGCTTGGCTGCGGCCTGTTAGTCCCTGGGGACCTCTATCTCTGGCTTCGACCCCCTCCCTTGGCCCCTCGGGTGTGTTCCCCCCCTCCTCCCCTCCTCTCTGTCTTAGTATTCCTCGTTCTCCGTGTTTCCAGTCGTGACTTTTTTGTATATTCTCCCCCTCTCTTTCTCTAGGCGCTCTTGCCTGGTTTTCGAGTATCTTCGCTCCCACTCTTGGGACGTGAAGCGGCAGCAGTACTCACCGCCCGTTGGAGTCCGCGTTAGGTGCTCGGCGGGTTTTGATCTGCGCAGCGCTCTTTGCGCGCAGGGGTTTGACTTTCACCCAACTGCTTGCCGTCGTTGCTTTATAACCTCTTTTAGCTCTTTTTGTAGCGGTCCCAGCCAACCCGAAGGATTGCAATTTATGAGCCCCAGTCCAAATAAAATAAAAAATGTAACAAAACCGTTCATTCAGCTGGGTTCCCTCATCCTCATCCTTCGTTGGCCCTTAGACCGCCCGGCCATATCTCCGGAGATCGTGATTAATTATTGCATCCATACACATGCGCGCGAAAATTATGGAGGGCATAAGGAAGCTTTCGCCCTATGAGGCCCTTACGGCAAGTTTCGGGATTCCATAAGGTATTTTGTAATGCCTCGATAAGAATAAAATCCTTAAGGCCTCCGTAGGGCTTCCCTAGCGCCTCCCTACGGCGGGGCCATAAGGATTTCCCCCTAGCGCGCGCATACGGTCACCGTAGTGCTTTCATACGGCGGCCATCGGGAAAATCCTTCCGGCATCGGGGTTGAGGAGCCCTACGGCGGCCGGCGTGCAGCCATATGGGAGCGATAGGGATCGTTTTATGGCTCTATAACGACGAGCCATATGGCACACGCAGGGATGCCGTACGGGCTCGATGAGGTCGCACTACAGTAGAATAAATTCTGCCATACGGAAGCCATGGTTGTCAGCCCAAGAGTCGCGTTCGGTCGCAGATAGTACTCCGGTCTACAGGGCTGATCATTGCACAGTGGGCACGCCCTCTTCCTTCCAGAAGGCAATTGCTCGCCCTATCCCCCGGGCACTGGCTCCAAGTCCGACAGCGAGGTCGAGATCGATGGCGAGGCGGAGGAAAGAGAGTCGGATGACTGGGTGCAGACTTGGGCCACTGCGGGCTCCACCAGTGAGTGGGGACGAGCAATGAGGCAATGCCCCTCGTGAATTTCCCTTAATTCAAGTATTGCCCAACTTGTTGTCTGTATCTGTGGTGACAGGCACCCCCGCGATGCGCACACGGCTCGGCGTGCGCAACTAGTACACAAGCGTGCCCGATTCGTCGCATCCCTGGTATCCCTTCCCCAGTCAAAACGTGCGCCGGTCTACTCTCGTTGCTCCGGAATCACGCGATCGGCCAGGAGCTGACCCTCTTACGAAAATAGATGATGATCATCGTCGTGTTTCCCAGATCCCACAAACGCCGGGTCGGCGTGCAAGAGCTGGACGACATGCTTGCATTCGCCAAGGCCTTCGGCGTGCAGGGTCTTCCTGCGGCGTCTTCCGTCAAAAAGTTTCTGGCCAACTTGGAAAAAGAGCTTCCGCTCTTCAAGCCCCGCCAGTATACGGAGGAGGACTCACGGACGCTCCCTTCACGTGGTGTCGCCTCGCGATTACTACATCGCTGCGGTAGGTCCCTGCGATTCCGTGTCAATGGTCGAATGCCGTTGACTGAACCGTTTCCGGGAACGAACAATTCTGCACAGCATTTTGCAACGCCTTCATTGGCCCCTCTCATGCGAAGCGCGGAGGAGAATCAAAGACGCGCTCGAGTGGATGAAAAGAAGTGCGTCGTCGACGGATTTTACATCAGCAAGGCTAAGGAAGCACTTTTAACCCTGCCGTGGCACGAGTTACCGGGCGTGGGCAACGAGTTGGGGCATAAGCGACTTGTGAACTTGCTCAGTAAGTTCACCCTTCTCACGCCCACTCTTGCCACTCTCCTTGTCCCTGTTCTCGCCATGATCTGATGAGCAATGGTCTGATCGCATGCTCTCCTTTTCCGTTCATCAGGCAATGAATGGGTTGGCGAGACACTCATCGATTTTTTCATCGGGGGCATTATTCACACCCAGCAGCTCGAACACACGACGACAATATATGGACTTATTCCTTCTGATTGCATCTCATACGCAATCTATTGCATACGGCATGCAGACGACTCATCTGATGTTCAACGTTTGCTTGGACAATATCATTTCGAATGGTGGCTAGCCGACTGGGCAAGGCACGACTGCGTCGGGATCGCGAGCACCGCCCAGTTCATCAGGGCACACCCCGACTCGGTCTGGCTTTTGCCAATCTGTGATGAGAATCACTGGTTCCTGGGAAGGCTTGATGTGAAACATGGAGCCTGGTCCATACACAATTCACTTTCCTCAAGGAAGCTCACGGTCGCCGCTCTAACTTACGCTCTGGACGCACTTTTCAAAGTACTTAATCTCAACATCGATGTGAATCACGGTATGACGACAAGGGCACCTCAACAACAAGATACCTTCTCGTGCGGTCCTGCCATTGTGAATGTCGTCGAACAAAAACTCGTACACGAGAAGGCGTTTGATCCAACGCACGCGGCTCTATCGCGAATCCGTCAATTTTGACGCGCTATCGACATGATCGAGGCCCAGGAGGTCACGGGGAAAGAGCCCCCCCCCCCCCCGCGTCTTTATAAAGATGCCCAAAGAGCACACGCAAACCACTCTTGACGATCGTGATCCATTGAACCCGTCGTACGTTCCACAGTTCCACAGTTCCACTAGGCGTCAGTCAGACGGGTTGCAGCGCCCGAGGCCTTCGCTCGGGCAGTAGTAGAGCCTGCTGCGGCCTGCGGGATGACGTCAGGCCTTGCGCTAATTTTTGCCCGGGTCGCACACGCGGCTGCGAGCGTGACCTCTGCTGATTCGCCTTTGACGTCGTACCACCCACTTCCGATCACCCACAGGCGTCTTCGCGCTCGAGGCGCTGCCTCCGACATCATGGTAGGTCCTTTTCACCCCCGTGCTTCAAGATCATACCCCACGTGCTCGATTCGACCTTTTCTGGCGACCTCCACTCGACTTGGGTCGACACCGGCTGACCGACACGTCCACTCCAGCGTGCGCCTGCTCAACGACCCCAAACGAAGCAATAGAAGGTGGCAGCTCCCAAGACCACGGGTAATTCACTACAAGACGTGATCAACGAAGACTCAGCCAAGAAGTCCCAAGATGAGCCTGCGGACGACACTACCACTACGTCGACCCCACCATCATCACGCCGCCACTTGGCGTCCCCTCCCCTCACACGAAGACCTTGACGGTTGGCACCACTACCGCGAAAACCAGTGCCTCACTTCTGTTTGAGCCGATTTCTGATGGAAAGAGCCATGTCGCCGATGTCGGCCCATCCGCTCGCCACGCGGCCTCCACGCACCTCGATCCCGAAGCATCGCATGGCCGCAACCTCGAGGACTCGGTGGTATGTCGCGCAATCTGAGAATGCGACTCTGTGATCTGGTTTAGTCTCGGCTGACGTCCTGTCGTTTGTTCAAGATGCAGCGCAAACAGGCTCCCTCAGAGAACGGAACCAAGCGCAAACGTGCCTGGGGAGTTGCCGACGAGGTCGATGAGGTCAATACAGAATCAGAGGTAAGGTCGATCACAGATACTCGTCTAAAACTAAATTTCCCAAGCTAAACCTCCCGCCAATCGGGAACGCCTGAACGTGCAGAAGGTCGATACCAAGCCCGACTCATCTTCCTCTCGCTTGAATCTAAGCTCGGAATCCGACGTACGTCCGAGCCCGGCCTGGCTTTCCTCTAGTCTAGCAGTAAGACGACACTGACGAAGTGTAAACCCGCACAGAGCTCTGATGCTTCTGGTGACGGGGACGGCAGTGATAAGGATGGCAACGTACCATCCGAGACGGCCTTAGGTGAAGATTGGTCCAAACTAGCCAAGACGAAGGTCGTCTGCTCGGACGTAGACGATGAACCCGACGACACGTTCGAGGTGCGCTCTTGTGTGCCTTGAGAGGAATCCGCATCCTGCTGACTGCCATTGCGTCTCATGCAGGTCTGTACTCGCCAGTTGAAAGGCGCACAAGCGCATATCGATAACCCTTGCAAGGTGAGCTGTGACCGATGCGATCATCCGCGACGCTTCGCGCCACTGACAAGAGTCATGACCCACTGTTCTCTGGCATCGACTGTCGTTGGCCTGCCAATCTTACAGTCCTCGACCGAAGAACCCGATGACAAGAGCCTTGAAGATCAGCTTGGCCAGATACGGCGCGACCTCCAGGCATTACATGCCATGCTCGAGCCAGTGATCACGTTCATCAACACGCCAAGCATCGACCATCTCAAGGTACGTGTGATCTCCACGCGTGAGGACGCGAAGCATAGATTCAACTGACGAGACGTATTCCACAACCATTGGCAGAGCCGACTCCCCCCCGTGGTAAAGATCTTTGTGGCTACCCCCTTCTTTTACAAGCAATTGGCCTCGGCTGAGTCTTTTGCAGTACGTGACCTTCACTTCGGTACCAGCGCACGCTTGTCTCATACAGGCTTCATCACCCGCAGTTGGTCTTGACGAAAAGCGGCCTCGTCCCTACCGAAGCGTATAACAAGAATCTCACGTTCCGCCAGAACCTGCTTTCAAACATTCCGGCTCTGTTGGTGCAGGGTCGTAGTGATCTCCTCCGACACGTGAGCAGACGCCTCGCGTCTTGTGGTCTCCGAGCGGTCCTGACAAAATTATAGCTCTTCCCAGATCAACAAAGCTCAAAAAGACAAAATTACTCTCGGCCGTACCATACAGCAATGGTACAAAGGCCAACAGGTTGCCGTCACGGAGGAACACATCACCTGGTGGAGTATACTGGTGCGTATATATAAAGAGCCCGCCTCGACCCTCGATCCTGACCTGCGCTTGTAATCACCATACCAGTGGCAGGCGATGAAGGCGCCAAACATCCTCAACCCCAGGGACTCCAAGGCGAACAGCTTCGCGAACAAGCTCAAACGCTATGGTGACAGCCTCGCCACAGACGCCGCGACAGCACACCTCGCGGGCGGCTACAAGAGGAATGGGGGATCTGATCATCAAGCGTGAGCTTCATGCTTCATGGTGAGATACATGGCATAATCGAATATGCTGACACTTGGTGACTTTCTTGGCGCGTACAAGGTTTCTCTTCGACATGGTCACATCCAGGATGAAGCGACATTCCGACATCCGCACGGCTGGCCAGAACACCCTCAGCGACCAGTAACCCCGGGCCGCCGCCAACGCGATGAGAGTACGAATCGAGACAAACTTCGCTGTCGGTGCGAACGTCTCTTTGAAGTCAATTCCCGGCCGTTGCGTGAAGCCTCGTGCAACAAGTCGAGCTTTGTACGAAGTCGGCCGACCATCCTTGTCCCGTTTCGTTCGGAAAACGAATTTGGACCCGAGCACCTTGGCACCGGCGGGAAGCTCGTCTCGTTTCATAATCGTAAAGACTGAGTAATCATCACGCAATGACTCGAACTCATCGATTGCACCTTGCGCCCATTCGTGAGACTTGTGGTGCGCCATGGCTGCCTTCCAAGTCGTGGGATCACTAGTCGGCAAAACAAACGGACCGTCCTCCTCGTCGGAATCGGCGACGGCTACGAAGGCCTCCGGTTCGAAACGCTCAGGTGCCCTACGATCCCGCTTTCCGACCGGTGCTGCCCAAGCAGGTCCGGGGGCTTCAAAACGGGCTTCAAAACGCAACTCCTTTGGTACATCTTCCACAACTGGTTCGCGTTGCTCGGCGGGGTCAACGTCGTCAACCGGATTTTCCTCCCGGGCTTGTACCTCGACCTCCGGGGCCTGGTTCGCCGCAATCGGCTGTTGCGCAGCTTCATGTCGATTTGTGGCGACTGGTCGAGGTACAACTACTTCGATCGCCTCAATCCTCGGTGCTGGCGCGCCTTCACGGGCCGGGAACTTGTCCTCGAAGAACGTCACGCTTCGCGATAACGTTAACCGCCCCCTCACCGGGTCCCGTAGGCGGTAGGCTTTGGATTCTAGGTCGTATCCGAGGAAGATCATTGGAAAGCCCCGTGGCTGTAGTTTCTTACGTTGTTCGGTATTCGCCGTGTGCCAAGCTCGACATCCGAAGACCCGCAAGTGATGAACGTGCGCAGGTTTCCCGGTCCATTCCCGAAATGGCACCTTGCCACCAAGAGCAGAGTGTGCGGAACGATTCTTCACATACACGTATGTAGCCACGGCTTCGGCCCAAAACACCGTGGGCAGACCGGATTCATACAGCATCGTTCGAGCTGCTTCCGAAATCGAGCGGTTGGCACTTTCGGCGACACCGTTTTGCTCGGGCGTGCTGGGGATCGTGAGTTGTCGCGACAAACCCGTGTCGTCCAACCATCGCTTGAACTCCGTCGAAAGGAACTCGCCACCGCGGTCCGAACGGACAACTTTCAAAGTGTGCCCTGACGACAGCTCGACCCGTAGTTTCCACGTTTTGAACCTTTCAAAGGAGTCCGACTTCCGCGGCATCGTCAACACCCACATGTACCGCGTACAATCGTCGACGATAACTAGCGCGTAGCGATGATTTGCAAGTGACAGCTCGCCGTCGAAGGACAAGAGATCGATGTGGACGAGATCAAGGGGTTTCTCGGCTAGCGATTCGGAGTTTGGGAACGGCTTGTGCGTAGCTTTGCCGGCCAGACACGATTCGCATTTCAAGTCACTGCGAGACTTCATGTTCAAACCTATCACAGCGTCAGACTTGGACAGCTGGTGAAGGGAACGGCAGTGTAGATGAGCGAAACGTCCGTGCCAGATGTGGAGAGGCACTGCTGTCAGAGCTGTGGCTGACGCACATTCATGGGGTGAACTCCGAGCTTGAACCAACTTGAGGTCCAGCCGGTACAACCCCGAATTGAGCTTCTGTCCCGTGAGTAGGATGTCGTCATTTCCCGCCACCGTGAATCGCCCGTTTTGAATGGTGATCTTGCGACTATCACGATCGGCTCGATGCCCGGCGAAGAGATTGGCGGGGGCGCTAGGGACGAAGATGCTGTTGACGAAGTTGTACCTCTTGCCGTTCTTGTCTTCGACGCAGGCCGTGCCTACTCCCATAATGGTCTTTCCGTCACCATTGATGCCCTTTAACGAAGACGGAGCTGTCGCCTTCAGATCGGCGAACGCGGCAGGATCATTGATGACGTGATGAGTCGCTGCCGTGTCGTAGAGGATCATTTCTCGAGTGTCCTTTTGGTAATTGCGTGAAAAACGCGCCAACGGGATCGGTCCCCAGAATGTCTTCAACCGAAGGGAACGCCAAATTTGCCTGTCGGGATTTTCAATGCTTGTTTGGGAAGACGACTTGTCAATTGTCGTGAAACGCCACGACGGTCGGCCAGTCCAGTTCGTTGCCCACGCAGCTGAGCGAGTTGGGTGTCCGAACCCTGTTGCAAGGACTAAAGTCACCTTGCCCCTTAAATTGCTCCCCTATGATTCCAATGCATCGTTTAAAATTTCCAGGCTTTTTTTGGGGGCTGTATAGTCCAGTTGTGAAGTGGCTGGCCTCACCCGGGTGACACGATGTTACTGCGGATGGATGGACGGCTTTGTCACAATTCACTTGCCGTGACGGATGGCCCATGACGCCACATTATTCCCCTTTCATCTCCTCGAGCCGATCCACAGGATTGCTCAGTTGGAGCGGCACGTTGCGCACAATGTGGCCACGTGAGCACGTACACTCCGATCTTTCCCACGCTGGCAAGCAACTTCACCCCGACTCATAGGGAAGACATTAGTGGGAACACTGCTTCTACAGATTCAAGACACAGGATCATTGGAGGCTCGGCGACTTCTAGGTGATCCCCGGGATGGCCGCCTTGATGGATCAGCTAGCTACACAGCCGCTGTTCCTGCAGTAGGGGAACTGCGGGGAGCACGAACCACTCACAACTCGGACCGGCCATGCGTCTCCTGATTTCGGTTGGCGAAGAAGCTGTGTTGCAACTTTGCATTGAATTACACTGTCATCCAAAGTCTAGTTGAACCCTTGGGGTCTCAATGGAGGGTTGGAGGGTCGCTCTATGTCAGGTCCCCTCATTCATTTGAAACACAGAGTGTCCGGCGTAGAATTCCTGTCTTCGCTAACCAGGGCAAGGAGTGCACGCTGAAAACTTCGAATCAGCGACCATCAATTGTGCCAACGGTGCGGTGCTGTTAGCGTTTGACATTGTGGATGGCGCACTGTGTGGGTCAGGTAGTACGTGGTTCGAAAATCAAGTGTCGGATTTGAAATAAGCACCTCCTACAACCGCTTTGTACCTTGGTGTTGGTTTGAATCCACCGTTGCTCCTCCGATTATGTTTTGCCTGACCCACGCAGTGCCGCATCTACAAGAAGACGGGTCAGAATCGCCTCGCCCGCTGGCACGATCAGTGGTCGCGGTGTGTTGGCTCAGGGTGAGGCGGACTTGGTCCGGACTCTTGTAGAATCACCCTGCAAAGGTCAGGTACAGAAGCGATCGAGTGAATGTTGTTCGCTCAGCGACGATCAAAAGTCCCATCGGCTACCACACCGAAGCCTGGCTGCGGCGGACAATGGATTTCCAACATTTTCCGTGGGAAGCTCACCGTTTCATGTGATGAGGTTTCCAGTGGAGAGCGCACCATTTCAATGTGATAGGCGGATTGGGGATCGTGTTGGGTGCCATGGGGGAGCTGGATGCGATGGAATCTATCACGGTCGCTTGGGGCGGCGCGCTCGGTCACAAGAAGAACAACGGGTACGACGTCGCAGAGAGTTTCGAGAGGCAGCATGAGCTTTGCAGTTCCCAATACTACGTGTGACAACGCCCAGACACAACTCACATCAACCCTTTAAGAGTATCCGATACAGACCACAAAGCAAATACTGCGCGGGACTGGACTAAACGCGAAACCGCGAAAGGAGGTAAACCGGAGCCATATCCGACGGTTGACAAAAGCCTCCCAGAAGTGAGCGGAGAGCAGAGGGCAGGATTGGGTCCTGCAACGTGAAGGAAACCAGCAAAGGAGTGGGTCAGCAATGATACGGTGGACATATGGGACCACAGCAGCCGGGAATAGGCGGAGATACCCGATCGATGACCATGCTCGGCACTTGCGAGAGCGCACGGAGAAGTCACAGCAGCGCATCACTGGTCAGCGAGTAGTGCGTGATCAGTCGCTGAGATCCAGCATGCCTATGTGGATACCATGCTTCTTCGGATATACGAGAGGTGCCATGGTAAAGCGGGAGGAGAGGGTGTGGTACGAGTAAGAGCCGGGACCGGATGCAAGCTTGAGCTCGAACTCAGGAGGCACCCCTCCAACGCACTAGCGCAACAGTCGCTCGGCCGTCGGCTGAACAGCGCAGCCGCTAACGTCGATGACCTCGGTTTGAGATGGGCGACAGACCAAGTAGTATTATGAGCAATGGAGCATACCGCCCGAGAGGCATTGGTATCGTGCAACTTTTTGTGACGGGGTAGCGTTGCCGGCGTAGACTGCGAGAGCGCGCCGAACTGCTCCGTGAGCGGGAGTTGTGGGTATCGAGGCGGAGGATGTATCCGCTTCAATTCTTGACAATCTGATCCAGCTAAAGGCGTCGCTCGCTACCACTAATGGGACGGAACGAGTTAGTCAATCCTTTCCCGTCACGATGGCGTCGTTGGCGTCGGTGACTGTGAGCTACTCGGCGCCAGGAGTGATGTTCTCGGACTGGTTATGCCGACACCGGAAATGGCCGCGGGCCGTCGGCACTGCGTGATCTACTACACGTGCAACCCTCAACCGCACGGAATCCATGTGGCTATAATCCGCAACGGGCCATGTGGCTAACCAGCTGCAACGCTCGATGTTTTCCTGCTGGATTAATGCAAGATATTTCAACATCAACTTGTCAGAAATTGCCAGGGATGACAGTGTATTGCGCAGAACCGCTAACCATGCGCGAAGGGTCGAAGCGCACTCGCGAGTCCATAATTGTACCCTCTTTTCCCCACAGGTCATATTCTGGATACATTGCCATCCCTGGCAATTTTTGGCAAAGTTGATGTTGAAATATCTTGCATCGCATAGGGAATCCAGCCGGAAAACATCGAGCTTTGCAGATGGTCACCGTTGCGGATTATAGCCACATGGATTCCGTGCGGTTGAGGGTTGCCCGTGTACGCACTGGCGATGGTGCAAGATTGTGATTGACAGTAAATTTCGACAGGGTGCCGGGCAACCTGTCGTTCACAGTAGTTCTACGGGGCCCAAGTTAACCTGCGTATGAACCCGCAATGTAGACACTGTCGTCTTCGCCCCATCGGGCAGTTGAGATAAAACTTGCCCGTGAGACGATCATGTGGGGCCGAAGATCGACGAGGTCTTGACACCCCGAGCTGTGTTGATCAATCGTCGAGGCCTACTGAACACTGGGAAAAGCATGATCTGAATTAAAGCTCAAACATAACCCCACCTTGCTCAGATTCTGGCCACTTGATGCTGCCCACACATTGCACACGGCGCATTCGTCGCGCCGTGCCGGCAAAGCGGAACCAGAACGCCGCGATCGATGGCTTGACGGGGGCAGATCTTGGACGATTTTCTGGCGATAGTCGACATCCGCAAGCCTAGGTATACCCCTCACAGCTCATGTACAACAGGCTAGCCCTAATCGGCCTGCCTCCGCCCCGCCGTTGGCTGTTTCGTGCAAATGCTCGGACAAGGGGGAAGATTACAAGCCCACTGAATCCCCGAAGGGGCATCACTCTCGATGGACACCACGACTGTGACGAACTGATCCTGAAGAAAGAAAGAGAGGTGCTTGTAGACTAGACGACGACGAGAACTACACGCATGCATGTATGTACATCCGAAACGAAATCTTCCAAAGCCATGCATCTGTACCTCTAGATCCAGCGGCTATTTCGAAAGCTTCTTCCCCTCTTGAACTCTGGACTCTCCTTCTGTAGCAGCAACGGTCCTCGTATCCTTCTTCATCTTGAAACCTGGCAACTTAAACCACTGCGAGAGAATCAACGGGTTCCGGAACGATGCATCAGCATCTCGTGGTTCCTCAACGGTGCTCTTGAGCAACCCACCTCAAAGACTTTCTCCGCCGGTGTCCCCCACCCTCGTTCTTCACGATCCCCGTAGGCCTTCGTGCTTCCTCTAACCACGCCAACGACGGCACCCGTTTCAATGTCGACGATGGGTCCCCCTGAGCTTCCGGGGTTGGGGAGGCTCGAGAAGCGGAGAGAAGAGAGCTCGTCGTAGGTGCCCGTCTGGGTGAAGAGAGGGACCATCGAGTTAAGGGTGAAGCAGCACGACTAGAGTTTCACATCCACCAACTGTAACTTACCTCGGCCGTGCGACCCATTGAATCGCGATACTCGACGACCAACCCATGCTTCCATCCAAAGACTTGTCGCTTCCCTTCCCCCATCAAGGGACTCGAATACTCCAGACTCGCGATCCGGGTCCCGACCGTGGCAGGGTAAGGAGAAACGGGGAGCGATCGCAGACGCGGGAAGCTGTCCGTTGGCTTGGGTGGGAGCCGGTACGACGAGTTGCGCAGGGCTGTAGAGGGGATCGAGAGAAGGACGAGGTCTGAGGCGGGGAGAGATGAAAGGAGGGAGAGGACGGGGAAGACGTGGCCTGAGGACGTGAGGACAAGCGAGACGGAAGGGGCCGAAGGGTCGAGGTTGTGCGAAAACTGCGGTGGGGAAACGCCCAAGCGTCAGTCACGCTCGTCTACAGATCGAACGGGAAAATACCCACCGATTCCAAGGTATGAGCACACGTGACGATTTTCTCCGAGTTGCTGATCGCAAAGCCCGAACAGACCGAAACCCTTGGCTGCTTGCCCCCCATGACGTGCGCGACGGTCACGATCCCACTCTGAGTTTGGGCCGTCGACTCCGACTCGTCCGGTCGCTCCTGTCGACGACCACCTAAAGCGGACTCGGCGAGGGCCCCCGCTGAAGAAGCCGCCGTCGAAACTTTTCGCTCGATCGCAGGTGTTGACTCGTACTGCAGGTCCAGATCCAACACCTTGCCACTCCGCTCTCGACTCTGCCTGATCAGTTCGTCAAGACTGGCATAGGTCGGCCCTCCCGAGCCGGCTTCAAAAGAGAGTTGACCCAAGGTGCGGAGAAGAAAGAGATCCAACGCGACGATCGAACCCAAGTCCACGCCTTGCGTCGGTTGCCCTCGGTGTTCGAGCGAGTCGAGTTTGCGAGAGACGGGCGTCGGCGACTTGCCCATCAGTGGAGGTGGAGAAACGGTGGTCGCGGACACTTTGTCACCGAGAACCTTGCCCCCGGAAATCCCAGAGCTGCTGCTGTTGCTGCTGCCTCCGCTCGGGTTCGCCACGCCCTCCGCGCCGGCGCCGGGGATCTGACCTACAGCTGGTCGGCCGACTTGACCTTGAGCCGGGGCACCACCGCTGGCGTCACCGCGGCGGGCACGCGTCGATCGGATTGCCGACGGAGTGCCGAAATCGACGGGGATGGGTACCGTAGGGGGCAGTTGCATCGTTGCCCCTGGAGTGATGGAGATGTGCCCTTGCACCAGTCGAGCGTCCGCGGGCGAGGTCGTGTGCATTGGTCGTGTGACGGAACGGCTCGCACCAGTGCCGATGGCGATAAGCCCGCGTCCTCGGCCGTGGTGGCGTGTGGGGAACCTGGCAGCCGCCGCCATGGCCAGCTGACATCGAAACGGGAGGCTTTGCAATCGCTTGGACGTGGATCCGAACATGGTAATGGCAGAGGTGACAGGTACGAGGCCGAACTGGGGTGGGCTAGAATGACGCGCAAGTAGACTTTCGACGCGGCTCCGAGTCTAGTGCCGGCACCGGG
Source organism: Microbotryum silenes-acaulis (assembly GCA_003665825.1). Classification (NCBI taxonomy): domain Eukaryota; kingdom Fungi; phylum Basidiomycota; class Microbotryomycetes; order Microbotryales; family Microbotryaceae; genus Microbotryum; species Microbotryum silenes-acaulis. Next base: position 1,222,302 of record QPFY01000007.1, read on the forward strand.
AGCGACGATTGACTGCCGGAGTCGATTGACTCCTCCCGCTTAACACCACTATCGCTCAGGCAGGCCGAGCTCGCACAGCCGGCGGATGGCAAATTGCTGAGGAGGCCAGGCGGGTATTTCCCACACCTTCAACCCCAGTCTACAGTGTACTCGAGGGGCTCACCTGAGCTTTAGTCTGACCCCTGAAAACCCGTTGAAATGAAATCGTCGGCGAATTTACCGCCTCCGGATTTCCGAGGTGCTGGCATTTTCTCTCATCGTCGGCCAGCCCACGCCCATGCACGGAAGGTCGGCAGGAGTTTTCGGCCGCGCCAAAATCGTTTCAGGATGAGTAATGGCCACTTTGGGGCGGTCTCACTGATGGCGGCACCTGGCGTGGTACTCGAGTAAGGGATCATTGAGCTGCAACATCTAATCAACTACATACGTTCGAGCGCATTCGATGGCTACCCACGTTCCACCTGCATCAAGCAAGCATTGACTCTGGCAGCCCCCCCACACACTCGGTGCCAATGAAGGCCTGATCGCGGATCGAGTCACCGTCGCTGCCACCTGTCGCCCCAGCCTACGACTTCCGACGTTTGCATGCATGTGCACATCAATGGAGATAGTCATATTAGCTTGCTCGCCTCTCAGTCAAAGCCCTCCGGACGACCTTGCACAGCTATGCACCCTCGTACGCGCTCGGATGAGTCGACTCGACCTCCTGCAACCTGCATCGTGCCGAGAGGTCTTCCTTCGCCCACCGCCAAATGCACTGCGTCGATTGATGTGGAGAAGAGGGCGAGGACCACGTTCATGAGGAGAGATCAGCGGGACAGTATGAAGCGTCGGTGGTAGAGTGAGCATCAGGAGACATGGCAGCCTAGGAACGTGCGAGGGGGGACGTGAATCGATTGAAGCGCACATGAGGCTCAGGCTCCCCGCGCAACCAAACACCGTTAGAGCAGGCTGAGGTGAAGTCGGATCCACTCTATACTCGTGTAGAACCCTCATCTACACTCAGGAATACCAATGCAGACGCGTTCACGTTGACGCACAGCAATGCACTCCTTTGCCCCGGCGTGCAGTCTCGGCGTCTCGCTGCGACCATTCGAATCGCCCTGGATCGAGACGCCTCAGCGCACGCACCCTCGTGCTCGACAGTGCATGGTATTGCCCACCCGTGCAAATTGTTAAGATGACCGTGATACGCAAATGCACAGTCACGCATGTCCATATACAAGCAGTATGTACCTCGAGCAGCTCTTCTGTGGCCCTCGCCCGCTGAGCGGCTATCACGAAGGGCAAAGATAGGAGGGGTGAGCCGGACGAAGGGGCTCGAGACGAGGGGCGAAAAACGAGGGACGAACCGAGAGACATTTTAAGGAATTCTCAGGAAAGACGAGAACTAGTTACGAGAGCAAGGATGCGGCCTTTGACAAGATTCGAGCTGCAGAAAGGACAGAGAGAAGCGAGCTGCGAAACTGGGGAGCTAGATCAGAGGAGGCGGTGGAAATAAGGGGACATCTTGAGGACTGAGTATGCGGTGCATGATGATAGAATGTAACAGTAGTACTATGAAAGGCGAGAGCGAGAGTCCGAGAGTCGAGAGTATAGCGACAGAAGCAGAGGGGGCGCAGCGCAATGCGAGAAGGGCGGTGCCGATTCGGCGGGAAGGCGGAGGAAGGCGGAGACTGCGGAAGAGCGCGGAGGCTAAAGTTGGGAGTTGCAGAATTCCCATCCGTGACAGTAAACCCGGGGTTAAGTGCCGGATGTTGAATACGGTTGGCGCCAGATTCGGGAGGTTTCGAGTGATGAAAGTGGAGGACGAGAGAGTCATCGTCATCGAAGTCGGCGATCAGGATGCCCATAGCCGGTCTAATCGGCGAAGTATTGAAGCGAGCCATAGCGAACGCAAGAGTCAAAAATCCTTTCGACGACGAAGGCCTCCTGGTTGTCGTTGAGATCGGTGGCGGCAGCACAGGCTGCTGGCGAGACGGTAGAGTGTTAGGCCGATAAGGTTCGAGAAGAGAGACATGGAAGACCGGATGGATGCGCATCGTCGAAGGAAGGTCCAATTCGTAGGCCACGGAATTGATGCTGCGCTTGATGTCAAGAAGGTCCGAGCTTATTGGAATTGAGCTTCGAGGAAGGCCGACTCGTGGTGCGGATGTTGCGTCGGTTGAGCATGACTTGTTGACGGAGCACAAGAGGAGGCATGTGAGCACAAGAGGAGGCGTGCGAGCACGTCAAAGGTTGACGTAGCGAGGGAGAGACTACCGAGAACGACAAATCTGATCTTGGGCGTTGTTGGGCGTTGTGAAGACCAGCAAGATGTTGTCGAGTGTCGGGAACAAGGTGCTTCACGCCTTGGGGGCCGACCACGAGAGGTGAAGAAAGTAGTCATCCGCATGATCGATTTAGAAGGGTTGCTGTAGGAGAACTTTTCAGGGGGGGTTCTAATCGCCTTGACGTTGATCGCTGGCGTAGGCAGCGCTCAATGAATTTGGTTCGTTCGTTCCGTGTGGCGATCGGACTCGGGGTGGATTGTTGTAAAAAGGTTGGGTCAAATGGCGCGCAGCTTGAAGAAGACGGTCAACCAAGATGAAATAAATGTCTGTCCGCGTTAGTCGGATTGGATTCCATTACGATGCATTCGAGTGACCGTAGCGTGTGCGAAACGCGGTCTTCCACTCGAACGAGGTTGTAGGTGCTGGAGCGACGGTCGAGCTTGGTGAATAAGTTGGCGGAGCGAAGTCGGTCGAGCGCTTCCGGAAAAGGCAGGGCATCAAACCTTGAGGCTGACGAAGTTGAGTCCGCTGAAATCGACGCAAAGGTGGAGCGATTCATCCTTCTTGCGAACAATAGCAGGAGCGCCAGCTGGTGAAGTCGACGGACGGATGAACCCCTTGGCGAGATTCTCGTCGATTGAAGTCGAGAATGCTTGAAGCTCCTTATCGGTCAGAGGGTAGAGGGTAGAGAGGGCCGAAAGGGTATTGCTTGCCATCTTCCATCTCGATGGCGAGATTGAAGGGTCGATGAGGCGAGAAAGTGTTGACGTGCGCCTTGGGGAAGCCTGTAGAAGGCAAGGGTACTGCGAAGCAAGCGCAGTTCGCAAGTCATCGAGGTATTCGGCGGAGTCGGGTGGACCCACATGGAACAATGACGGAGAGGCTCCTCTGAGGTCGAGAACCAGTGCGAGTGCACTGGATCGCGATTGAACAGGCCAAAAGTGGGGCACATCGGCTAGCATTTGATCGAAGGCGTCGGAAGAAACGAGGGGGGCGTTCAGAGCGAGGTCGGCCGCCGAGTGTACGAGTGGGAGGCTCTGACATCGACTAGGGTTGGATGCCCAAGGGTGCATTGCGAGGATGAGAAAGTAAGGTACTGTCTGCCCACCTGGTAGAAGGGTTGAAGCGCGCTGTCCCATAGGGTGCCGAGCGCCAGAGGGTAGGTACCCAACTGCGTGATATCGGCCTGTATGACTTGAGAGTGTCCTCCGAACATGATCGTGAGGCAAACAAAGTGGGTGACGTGGCCGATGTGGCGGCCATCGATGATAAATACTGGGATCGGGCGCGAGTGAGGGCGGCGGACGAGGCAATGACTAGACACAGAAGAGTCATGGATGAATAACGAGTCGCACCTGAAGTCGCGCCTGAGACTGAAGGCTCCCTGCAGAAGTCGAGGGGCAGAACGAAATGATGGAAAGTTTGTGTGTCGAGTGTGCATAATAGAGTGATCTAGAACGGTGAAGGAGACCCAGTGATGCCGTGCGCGTGTGTGATGTCCGAGTCGTGCGGTCATGAGGGCAGAGGACGCTCTGAGTCGTTCCTCGAGGTGCTAGAGGTCGCAGCGGCATCTGTGATGGAGAAAGTCTAGAATCTCGGCGTCTGGTTCGAGGTGGTTCAATACGTTAGAACGCTCAAATCAGAAGGAAGCTAAGAGAAAGCCCGCGCGCGCTCGCGCTCATGTAGCCTGCAGAGTGTACTCCTCAAGTGTCAACTCAACAGAAAGTGGCATTGCCAGCACGACGTCCCTCCTACTTCTTGCGGCCGGGCAAAAGCTCAGCTGGTGGCCACCTCCATCGCGCTAAGTTAGAGGTTGTTCTTGAGGCGTTGTTCACGTTCTTGGAGGGTGAGAGGAGCGTCGTGGCCTCGGCGCACACGGGAGTGAGGCCCTGGATCGTGACGGTCGTGGTAGACGGTTAAGTTGCCATGTTGCTGAGAGTGTTGTGAGGGAGGCTTGGGGGTAGCCTCGGCTTCCTGAAGACCTTGGTGGAGGAAATAGTCCTGATAGCTCTGGCGGAGAGGTCGGCCACCCAGATGGGGTCGTCATGATAGAGGCTGAGCATGCCAGTGCGAGCTTCGGTCTTGAGGGCGGCGTGAATATTACTGGGCCTGAAGAGCGGGATCGTTCCATAAAGCAGAGAGCGAGAATATTATACTTGTATAGGCAGCCGCGGAGCCTGGGGGGCAAGCAGCCTGTTCGTGATGGTGGGGTCGCGATCGGAGCCGCCGATGTATAGTTGAGCCTGTTCGAGAAACGCGGGGCGCTTGTCGTCGGGGATCTCGATGTACCGCTCGGAAGCCTTGTAGGCACTGTTACGGAAGACAGAGATCGTAAAAAACATCTTCGCCTGATCCTTAGTGAAAAGAGGGGGGTTGCCATAGTATAACTTGCACTAAGATAAGAACATACAGTAAGGTCTGCATTTCGAATGTTTTATCACGAAGGACAAAGATAGGAGGGGTTAGCCGGACGAAAGGGTTCGAGATGAGGGGCAAGGGACGAGGGACGAGTCGAGAGATGTCCAAAGGCCATCTCGAGAGAGACGAGGACGAGGTACAAAAGCGAGCATGTGACCTTTGACGAGATTCGAGCTGCAGCAAGGCAAGAGAGAAGCGAGCTACGAAAATGGGGAGCTTGATCAGAAAAGGCGGTGGAAACGTGGGGACATCCTGAGGGTTGAGTAGGCGGTACTCCTTTGGCTATCTTAATACAATACCTTCAGGAGTCAACCAAACATACTAACATATGTTGGCAAATCTGATGCCCGAATGGAATAATAGTACTTCGTCGGGTTTGAGAGGCTAGAGCAATTGTCGGAGACTCGAGGGAATAGCGCAAGCGACGAAAAGGGAAAGGGTACGAAGCGAGGAGGGCGGTGCCCATTGCGCGAGGAAGGCGGAAGCGCGCGGAGTACAGAGTTGGGAGTTGTGGTGAAACTCTCATTCGTGAATTACCTCTATCGCAGAAAAGATGCGAGTGCGGAAGTAAAGCCTTCCGATAGGTGAGGGTGCACGACGCCGAGAAGTCAGGACCACAATGTAGAGCGAGTGATGAGAAAGCTACCAAGAGTACAGTAAACAGCCGCGCGGGAAGAAAGCCCCGCGCGCTCCCTACTAAAACAGATCAAACTTCAATACCAAAGTGACTAATGACTAAACACACGCGCACCTTGCGCAGATACCACAGGCACAGACACATATCAAATAACAACCTCCGAGTATGAAAACATCTCCTTGATGTTGGCACATTGTCTTGAAGTACACAGGAGTTGCTCTCCATTTTCGCTGGCCTCGATTTGCCGCGTCGGAGCTCTCGTGTGAAGCCGCTCAGCGACCCAGCTCCGGATCGGATTTCGATCGAGGTGGAAGCAAGGTCGCCCCAGCTCGAACAAAGCTGCTGGAGCAACAACCACTTCATCGATCGCGGCGATCTCAACTTTTGCTGATCTTCACAGCTGATCTTGCGTCTTGAGACTTGAACGAGCTGGATCGACAAAGTATAGGCTATTTCATAGGTGGGTCGCTAACCTCGGTGTGGGGTGCGCGGGCCCCTGTCCGCGATTTCGCTGCAGCTCCGTGCCGCGCTGCCCTCGGCAGAGGTGAAGAAGAACGGAAGGTCCACTCAGGTGCGCGCGCGTCCTACCCCCAAGTGAGTTACGACCTCCCACACCTCTTTCTCTTCCTTCTTCTTTCATATTCATCGGCTTGGACCGACCTCTTTCGGGCCATGCAAACGCACCGATCCGTGATTCTTTATGGTCACGTTTCGAGATTCACATGGGGGTTCAACAGGCCCGCATCCTTCCGACCCGTGACTGCTCTACTTCTCACTCGCCCGGTTGTCCTTGGCCTAGCCCAATCGTCGTCGATTGGGGGGAACGGCCGTCATTGGTCCGCTGGCAGTGGTGCTCGGACTCTGGGGCTGTCACCGAGTCGCTGGCCGCGCGGGAAGAAACAGGAAAAAGAGAAATATAAAGAGGGGAAACATAGGAAGCATCTCTTCAGACCAAATTCGGTCGGTATATTGTGTTGTAGCTAATGCACCTATACCTGGTACACGTAGCTATGGAACGTCTATGCTTCAGAAACAGGGGGGCGCTCGGGGGCGCTCCCGCTCGCAGCGGCCTGATTTGAAAGCCGGTTCATGGACAGCGGTGCTGGGAGCAATGAAAAGCGCAGTAGAAAAGAGCAGTCTTTGAAGATGTGGATTGCAAGAAATACCCTCCGCATCACAAGCAATGCCTTCGACAGATACTACACGAACTTCTCAGCGTGATTGGATTTCCAATGGCTGTGCTAACGAGTCTCGAGCTTGCCTTCCTGAGTCCCGTTTCTTTGCGCTCGTATCCGTCAGAGCACATTCCGAATGATGATTACAGTCGAACAATGTAAGATTCGATGAATTGTTGAGATACCGAGGAGGCCCGGCATAGAAGAAGCGCGGGCGGCCGGGGTAGGATGCCGATCAATGGCGATGCCGATGATGATGATCAAGCCAAGTCCATAAAATCTTTGTTGGAATCAACGATGATCCCGAAAGGATCAACAAAAGAAGAAGAACGGCTGGACCAGGAGTCGAACCTGGGTCGCTTCCATTCATTGGAAAAGCTTTGACCAACTAAGCTATCCGGCCCCTGATATCAGTGCAAGGTCTACTAACACCTTCAACACTTCCCCTTAGACCTTTGCACTGCTGCCAGGCTATTGCAATTCGTCGACTCTAAGCCCCAATTGGATTCTGTGTCAACCTTCTGCGGCAGCTCCCAGTGACGCCGCACAGAGTTACCGGAAGATTTACAAGCAAGGTTCTATAATAGATCCTCACAATCTTGACATGCGGTCCACTAAGCACAGTCTCGTGCCAGATCCGGATTTTTCGAGTTTCGATGCAAAGGTCGTTGGTAGCGGGCAGTGATGACGCGCTGGCTTTTTTGTTGTTTGTAGAACCATGCCTCGCATTGCAGCGCCCAACTGTCAGCCAACATACCAAACCAAGTACTGAAACTAATGAGGGTTGCGCCAGGCTAATAACAAACTATGCGCATATATTGCGTTGGCTGGCCAAGTCAATCAATTCGAAACTTGGAATTCAAGTTGCTTAGTAGCCCCATAGTTGCCCTTTCCTTCTTCCCCGATTTGAAGTAAGGGATTTGAAACCGTCTTGAGGCCATGGGGGAATCAAATGGTCCACTCCGAGGGAGTGTAACGAAAATTGAAATTGCGATTGCGGATCTTGAAGAGTATTGAGGATTGATTGAGGATTGATTGAGGATTGATTGAGGATTGATTGAGGATTGATTGAGGATTTGAGGATTTGCTTGAGGGGAAATGGGGAATTGTATTGGCGATAGTTGAACCCCTTTCACCTTGTCCAGACCGGCCCCCAACCAGCATCGTCGCCCTTGGATCTGGATCTGGTGGCCATACTTTTGCCATCCTCCCCCTAAGTGGGACCATGCGGTGAGAAAGACGAGAAAACTTATTCCTGCACGTTGGGTCCGATACTTCGAAGCCTGGACGTCGGTGACCACGCTCAATCCCCCGGAACTCTCCAAGAGCCAGAACCTCGAGCAATGGGCGACGCACGTACTCTACTTCCCAGCGGGCCACGGAATACAACTCTCGGTAAACCCGACGCTTTTTCGAGGGCCCGATGGCGAGGTGATGACGCCGTCTTCGTTCGTGAACGCGTCCAAACGCCACCAAGTCTTCATCTTCCCTCCTATCTTCCCCAAGGGACACCAGAAGGTATTCGATCTGCCTGAGCAACGTTGGAACGCTTGGTGGAAGGCTTTGCGCAAGGTTCGCCGGGTTCACACACACACACACACACACACACGAAAGTGAGTTTTGCGGTGTAGCGTGTGTAGTTGACCCCGTACCCCCTTAAGTGTTACAGGACAACACCAACAACCGATGCCGGATCCGCCCGGCCCAACCCCGCCCCCGCCCGACGACCCGTTGGCCGGTAGCGGCGCGAGTGACGAATCACTCAACATGCGAACGCATGAAACGGTCGCTGGAGGAACCGCGAATCCTCCAGCCTGGTCCCCCGAGGCAACTCAGGTCCGGTTGGACTATGAGAAATTGATGCAGAAGACCTTTCAAGCACTCGGGATCGTTCCCTCCAGCAAGTCGACCCGCCGACTGATGGTCCTGATGCACGACGCCTCGACCCCGCCTTCGCAGGCGCCAGCGCTCGCACGAGCCGCCCAAAGAGCGGTGCGAAACGACGCAGCCCCGGCCTCCAATGTGATTCGAGTCATTATGGATGGTCCTGGATCACCCAGAGGTCCTGTACAGATCGCGCTGCGCAAGCACTTTGGATTGGCCGAGACGCCGTTCATGTTCGCGCGGCCCGAGGGCGTCGTGCTTGACCCCGAGGTCGAGAAGCTTTTTTTCGAAATGCGTGAAGCTGAACCCGATTGTGACGAAAGCCACGAAGAGGTTCCCGATCGCTCGTCAGATTGAGTCCCTCACCGTGTTGATCACTAGGGGCATACCGACCGATCACACTGCGCGAGACGACCTACAAGGTCCTCAGCAAGGTCTTGGTGGCGCGACTCAATGGGGTGCTCGGCGAGCTTTTGCCGCCGGCGCAACACGGTTTCATGCCATCAAGACGTTCAGCGGACGCGGGAAGTCATCTCACTCTCCTTCTCGAAAAACTCAAGTCGCTAGGCACTGAAGTTTTCCCCGAGGGCGCCCTCTTGTCTTTGGATCAGCAGAGCGCGTACGATCGGGTCGATCACGCCTGGATCTTCGAGGTCTTTGAGGCCTTTGGGTTCGGCGAGCGTTTCATCTCGCTGCTGCGCGCTCTCTACGATCCCGAGACTCTGGGGGTGCGCTACCTTGTCAATGGGTTCCCCACGGACTTGGTGCGGTTGCTGTGTGGTCTTGGTCAAGGAGATCCTCTCTCGTGCCCGGTTTGGAACATCACGTTCCAGCCCTTCCTCGACGCCCTCGTTCGGCGCGGGATCGCGCTCGACCTGCAGAAGGTGTGGCCAGGGGGGCCGCGTGCGCAGCTTACGCATCTGGCGTTTGCCGATGATGCTGTGGTGGTGGTGGAGTCACCGGCGGCATTCTCGAAGCTGAAAACGCTGTCGCAGACGTGGTACGAGGTAACCAACGGGAAGACCAACACGGACAAGACGCTGGTGCTACCACTCGGACCGAACTGGCTCGGGACGAGACTGCGCAAGCGCTGCCAACGGTGCAGGAGGGGGAGAGCTTCAAGTGGTGCGAGTTGGTGTGTTGGGAATGAGGGTTAGGAATGGCGCGTTCATTGGTAATCTGTTTAGAAGCGCTCGTCTGTTTAGTGAAGCCTGGCGATGCGCACCAACCGTTGTCTTCTCTCCACGGTTGGATTACACGCTCGTCAGGTGCGCATGTTTAGCTTCACAGCCACTTTCGTTGCAATTAACTGACGGTTGGATTACACGCTCGTCAGTCTCTTATTTGGTAGCGTCTGTATTGCCGCAAGGCACAGATCCGCACGCAGAAAAGACGCAGCGCGTATCCAAGATGGCTACGACCTCGGTGGATTCCGGGTCCGCCACTCATCGCGGCTTTATGGGCGACCTGTATGGCAATGTCGACGCCACAAATTGGGGAACGGCCAAGGATCGACTCCAACGGGTGTTGGAGGGCGATGGCCGGTTCAAGCATGTCACGACCGAACTCAGCGTTGGCCCCGAGCCCGAACAGTCCGAGTTCACCCGTACGCTGGGTGGCTCCACAGTGGCCGACGTAGCCACGTTCCGTACACAACATCGGAACTACCGGCATGACGTCGACGACCTCAATCAAGCCTTGGCGCAGGCCCGCAACATCTTGTTCGTATGCCTGGGGGAGGCCACGTTCGCGCGCATCGCAGACAAGCCGACGCACGAGCTGTGGGCGGCCCTCGATAAGGATCTCGGCGCCGCATCCCACGACTTCGCGCGGTCGGAGAAACTCGATGCTCTTTTCCAATACCAAGCCTACGTCGATGGAGACCCTCTCGACCCTTGGTTGTCGCGCTTCAACCGGCTGTTCGTCGATCTCAACGCCGCGCATGTTTCCCGCGACAAGGCCTACCAGCGCGCCAAGATCGACGGGGTCAAGTACACGCAAGCTGAGTTTGACAAGTGGGTTCCGCCGCCTGCGTTGTCGGAAGGCATCCGCATGGACCTCTTGAAGGCGAGGATGCCACGGCCTATTGTCACGGTTATCGACGCCCTCGGCCCTATCCCGTCGCTCAGTGATGTGGAGGGCGCGATTCGTCGCGCGGCGATGTCTCGCTCTTCCGGCACCGACGTCGCCGAAGCCCTCGCGGCGAAGACTCAGGGTCGTCGCAGGCGCCCCGCTCGTTCGTCAGGCAAACCGAAGTCCAGTTTTCTCTCGGCTTCGAAGGTACCGGGTCTCGTGGACAAGTGGCCGCACGGGGTTGCGCAGAACGGTCGCCGTAGGCTGGGCCCGTCGCAGTGTCGGAAATGCTACGAGCAGGGTCATCTTGGCGACGAATGTACCGTCCCCTCGACCGAACTGTCCCGTCGTCGGGTTGCCGTCTTAGCCAAGCACAACATCTCCATCGGCGCGGCCGACGCGATGGCGCTCGTGGCTGAATACGGTCCCGACCCATCGGTTGACGACGACTCTTACGAGAACTATTTTGCCGAGGTCGCCCTTGACACCGAAGTCTCTGCGCTGTACTTGCACGACGGTCCCCGCTACCTCCTCGACTCGGGGGCGACGCGCCACATGACCACTCGTCGGGATCTCTTGGTCGACTTCCAGCCTTTCACGACGGAGCGGGTGCGCGTAGTCGGCGCATTCAAGTCCAGCGCCATGGCTGTCGGCAAGGGCACCCTTCGCTTTGACGCCAATGGCGCGCCTCTCGAGCTCCGCGACGTCCTTCTCGTCCCGGGTCTGTCCGCCGAGCTCGTCTCTCTTGCCAGTCTCATGAAGGATGGGTACCAGCTGTCTGGGATTTGCGACGCCGCGGGCGCACACTCTGGTCTCACCGTCTCGGGTCCGGCTTCGAGTCTCACCTTCGCTCTCGATCGCAACCACTACGTTCTCCAGGCGAGTCTGGCCTCACCTCCTCTGGCGGATCACCACGCGCTGACAGCCACCTCCTTGCCTACAGATGTAGTGCTTTGGCATCAGCGTTTGGGTCATCTGTCCTGGGGTCGTTTGGTAGAACTTGCTAAGTCGGGCGACATTTCCCTCGACATCTCTGCTGTAACCCGGGATCAACTTCGTCTCCTTGATCAGTGCGATGCCTGCTGCTCCGGCAAGGCCGTGTCTGCCCCCAGTTGTGAGGCTGCCCACCATCCCGCCGACGCACCTTTCGCTCGGGTCTTCGCCGACGTGTGGGGGCCTTCCCCTGTCCCTGCTCTCTCCGGCGTCCGATATCTGTGCGGTGTCACGGATGAATACTCGCGTTTCCGCTGGGCTCGCGGCATTCGGCTCAAGAGCGAGGCTTCGTCCGTACTCAAGGGCTTCGTTGCGATGTCGAAAATCCAGTATGCTGGCCCGGGAGTGGCGACCTTGCGCACGGATAGGGGGGGTGAGTTCGTCAACAACGACCTCCGGGATTGGCTTGCTGAGCGGGGCATTTTTCACGAGATATCCACGGCATACGAGCACGGTCAGATGGGCATACAGGAGCGGAGTTGGCGTACAATTTTCAACTCTGTTCGGGCGTGGCTTCATCGTTCGGGACTGCCGTCATCACTGTGGGAAGAGGCTGCGCAGGCGGCCATCTACGTTATCAACCTCCTCCCGTCGTCGCCTCTGCAGCAGCGCACCCCTGATGCCGTTCTTCACGCCGCTGCGAGTCCCGTTACGTCCACCCGTCGTCCCCGCATCGATCGTGTCAAAACCTGGGGCTGCGCCGCCCAGGTACCGTTCGCTCCCGAGCAACGTTCCAACAAGTTGGCTCCGCGTTCGCGCCTGTGCTACTTTGTCGGGTACTCTTTGCGCTCTAAGGCCTGGCGCTTCTACGACCCGGTTGGCAACAAGGTCTTCGAGTCGTCTCAGGCCAAGTTCTTCGAAGATCGCTTCTTCCCCGCCGCGGCAAACCCTGTACCTACTGTTGTTGCGCCCGCCGTTCTGTCCTATCCGTCCGTCCCGCGCAGAGTTCCTCCGCCCGACCTTCCCCCTGACGACGACGATACTGTCAATCCTGCAGGCGTCGCACCCGCCGTCGCGGCCGCTCCCGCTGTTGCCCCCGCCGTTGCTGTCCCGCCCGCGGCTGGTCCGGTCGACGTTGTGGCCCCACCTGTCCCGCCCTCCCTCGTGTTCTCCAATCCGGGTCCGGCGAACGCCCCTCCTGTAGGTGATCGTTCCACTGGTGCTCGTCGCCCCCCTGACTACCTGGGTTTCGCCCGCGCGGCTCACGACTTGGAGTTCGCCGCGCACGCCTCCGTCTCGATCGAGGACTTTGACGAGGACGATCCCGACGTCCAGCTGTACTCGTACGAGGAAGCGACTGCCTTTCTTGCCAAAGTCGACAAGGACGACGCCCCTTCCGTTCGCGCGGCACTCGCTGGTCCGTTCCGCGACTACTGGCTGGCGGCCATGGCGACCGAGGAGGGCGCACTGGCGGCGAAGCAAACATTTTCCAAGCCGCTTCGTCCCCCTCGCGGGGCTATCATAATCGGCAGTATGTGGGTCCTCATGGTGAAGCGCGACGCCGAGGGCAAAATCGTAAAGTACAAAGCTCGCCTCGTTGCGCGTGGGGACATGCAGAGGCGTCGGGGTGAGCAAATTGACTCGTTCTCGCCTACTGGCCGCGCCGCCTCCCATCGCCTGCTCCTCGCCCTTGCCGTTGAGAACGAGTGGGAGACCCGGCAATTCGACGTCTCGTCGGCATACCTCAACGGCAATCTCGGTGGGACGGAGATCTACATGCGTCTGCCCAGTGGGCAAGTCGTGCGCCTTCAGCGCGCGCTGTACGGACTCGTCCAGGCGGGTAGGGAGTGGTACAAGGTCTTCACCGAGTGGATTTTGTCGATTGGCTTCACGCGTACCGACAGCGATCATGCCGTCTTCATTCGCAGGGAAGGGGAAAAGCGCTGTTTCCTTTCCATTCATGTCGACGACGGACTGCTCACGGGTGACGGCGACCTCGACGGCGTTCTCACTCAGCTCAAGGCGCGTTTTGAGGCCCGCAGCACGGACGAGGCGTCTTTCTTCCTGGGTCAGAGTATAATCCGTGAGGGCAAAACGGGCGCGGCCATCGTTACTCAATCTCATTTTGTGGATGCGATTCTCGAGGAATACAACATGGCCAACGCCTCCCCGCGTCCCACCCCGCTTGCGGCACCGTCGACGCTGAGGAACCGTGTGAGCTCTGATTTCGACCCCGCTTCCATACCGTACCGTGCCATTGTCGGCAAACTTCTGTATCTGTCCGGCACTACTCGGCCCGACATCGCTTTCGCCGTGTCCAAGGCTGCTCGTTTCTGTAACAACTTCGAGGCGGAACATTGGGAGGCGCTCAAGCACATTCTCCGGTACCTCGTCGGCACTCGTAACTTTGGCATTCGATACCAGAAAACCCATCAGCCGATGTCGGCCATTTTGGAGGGTTTTGTCGACGCGGACCATGGTGCCGACCTTGTGACCCGCCGCAGCGTCTCGGGTTACGTCTTCACGTGCGCTGGCGGGGCAATCTCCTGGATCGCCAAACGTCAGACTCTTGTCACTCTGTCGAGCACCGAGGCCGAATATGTGGCCATGTCGTACGCCGCTCGTGAGGGGATCTGGTTGCGTCGGCTGCTGGCCGATCTTGGTTTTGAGCAGACATCGCCGACTCGTCTGAGGGGTGACAACCAATCGGCTATCACTCTGGCCAAACACCCGGCTTTCCATGCTCGCACCAAACACATCGGGATCCATTTCCACTTCATCCGAGATCACATTGCGGAGGGCACAATCGAGATGGTCTGGGTGCCCACGGGCACCATGGCTGCGGACGTCCTCACCAAAGGGCTCGGAACTCAGAAGCACTATCAGTTTGTACACGCGATGGGGCTTATCGATTCATCGCGTGAAGGGGCGAGTTGGTGTGTTGGGAATGAGGGTTAGGAATGGCGCGTTCATTGGTAATCTGTTTAGAAGCGCTCGTCTGTTTAGTGAAGCCTGGCGATGCGCACCAACCGTTGTCTTCTCTCCACGGTTGGATTACACGCTCGTCAGGTACGCATGTTTAGCTTCACAGCCACTTTCGTTGCAATTAACTGACGGTTGGATTACACGCTCGTCAGTCTCTTATTGTGCGGCTATGCCTTCTTTCGCCACGGTGACTCGAAACTGTTTTGGACCCATGTTCTTGACAGGATCAAGGCCAAGGCCCGCGCCGCTGGAGACCGGACACTTTCGCCGAGTGGGAAGGTTTTCTATGTCAACGCTCACATCATCTCGACGGTCCTCCACGTGCTGTCCTTCGACATACCGCCTCAATGGTTCATTAAGGCGGCGGAGACGGCACTTACGGATTTTGTCTGGGGAGGAGCAGGGCGAAATACCGTCGCTCGCGATTTCGTGTTCCAGGCTCGGGAGGACGGTGGCTTGGGCTTGATTTCGATCGGCAACATCGTTCATTCGGTGGCGCTTCGATTTTGGGATGCTGTGGCGGGCTCGGACGAGGCGATCTGGGCGCCCCTAGCTCGCGAGAGCTGGAAGTCCCTCGTCGCTGCGACCCGCGATTTCAGTCCGTGGGGGTTCTTCAGCAGCACGGCTCGGGTCGAGAAGCTGTATCGCGACTCGACGCGTTGGGGGGCAGTCGTTTCAGCGGCCAGGGTCACAGTTCCAACCATCAAGTCCGAACTCCTTACGCTCCCCGAATTGCTTTCGCTTCCGCCTCGCCTCCCTTCACTCTATGCTGAAGGTGCCAAGCACGCATATGACGATGCGGACGCAGTGGCGAAGTTTGCGCAGATCGCGGACCTGTACTGGAGGGACGAGGGGAAGGGATGGGCTCTGGTTGGTCATCGACGCGGGTTCTGGCAGCACTCTAAGGAACCCGCCCTACAGCACGAGCACGTGTGGTCGCGCGTGGGTCAGTTGCTCAAGGCGAAAGCCTTGCTGCTCAAGACCGCGTTGCGACCTGCTCGGATACCTCTCAAGGAGGCTCCCCGTCCTCGGTGCTTCAACTTCTTTGGGCTCACCCGACCGTTCACTATTCGCAAGCTTCGTCGGCTTGTGAACAAGGTGCGGTTCCCAGGGAGGGAGGATCGTGTCAAGCGTTTCCGTGATGGGACTTCTCAGAGCGATAGGAAGCGCTTCTGGAGATGGCTTCATGACCGGTTCGCGTCTGCTGTGGAGCAGGACACCCACTGGCGGCTCATGTACGACGTGACGCTGACGCGCAAGAGGCAGCATACTCAGGGTCATGCCTCTTCGCCGACGTGTCTATTCTGCGGCAACGATGCAGCGGTCATCGAGACGGTGTCGCACTACTTTTTCGAGTGCGCGTACTCGACCAGCTTCTGGGGCGGGGTGCTGCGCATTCTGTTCGACAAGCTCGGCATCGAGGATACCGACGTCGATCCGTCGACGTTCACTCCGGAGCAGCTGACTATGGGGCTCCCCCTTTTACGGGGTCGTGGGAGAACGACCTCGAAATGGATGTGGGTTCGGCTGGCTTGCGCGATCGGCTTCCAGCGGCTGCACCTGCTCCGCTGGCGCGTTCATCAGCGGTTCGAGCTGGACAAGGTCGTGGCCCCTCCCTCGCTGCCCAGTGCACTCAGAGCGTTCGAGCGAGATTTTCTCTCTCGAGCGGGCTTTGTGCCTGGGGCTCGAGATTGGGAGGTGTGATGACCGAGTTAAGTCCTTCCTTCCTATTTTCCTCCCTTCTTTTTCGGAGGTCGACTTTTCTTTCAGAAGCTGACTGTCTTGAAACTTGTTGCGCAGTGGAAGGCTGCGCACCTCTCTCTCTCTCTCTACTTTGCGCAGTAGCGGTTTTCGTTCTTGGATGGATCGGCAAGCCGGGTCGATCGTCTTTGCGTTGGAGGCTTTGTGAAGTTTCCCCTCTCCTGTCCCCCCTTTTTCCCTTCCCTTCCTCTTCTCGTTCCTGTTGCTCAGTTGTTGACTACGCTTCAGCCACTTCTCCTTTTACTCCTAAGCCGTGTGTTGGATTCCGTCGAATGGTTCGTTCGTTCGCGTTGGTCAAGATCTACGGCATGGCTCGGGAAGAAAGGTCGCTCGTTCTTGGTCAATATCCTCGCGTCAAGGCGAGGCTCGTTTTGTTGTATTGGATCGCTTTTCGCTCGGCCCCGACGGCTCAACAGCCAGCACTCGAGACTCAGCCAAGGGAGGACATCAGGCGCTGTCGGGGTGACGAGTAGCTGGGGCTTGGCTGCGGCCTGTTAGTCCCTGGGGACCTCTACCTCCGGCTTCGACCCCCTCCCTTGGCCCCTCGGGTGTGTTCCCCTCCTCTCTGTCTTAGTATTCCTGGTTCTCCCTATCCCCAGTCGTGACTTTCTGTATACTCTCCCCCTTCTTTCTCTAGGCGCTCTTGCCTGGTTTTCGAGTATCTTCGCTCCCGCTCTTGGGACGTGAAGCGGCAGCAGTACTCACCGCCCGTTGGAGTCCGCGTTAGGTGCTCGGCGGGCTTTGATCTGCGCAGCGCTCTTTGCGCGCAGGGGTTTGACTTTCACCCAACTGCTCGCCGTCGTTGCTTTATAACCACCTTTAGCTCTTTTTGTAGCGGTCCCAGCCAACCCGAAGCATAGCAATTTATGAGCCCCAGTCAAACAAAAAATAAAAAAATAAAAAAATAGGAACATGCTCGGGTGTGTTCCCCTCCTCCTCCTCTCCTCTCTGTCTTAGTATTCCTGGTTCTTCGCGTTTCCAGTCGTGACTTTTTGTATATTCTCCCCCTTTCCTTCTCTAGGCGCTCTTGCCTGGTTTTCGAGTATCTTCGCTCCCACTCTTGGGACGTGAAGCGGCAGCAGTACTCACCGCCCGTTGGAGTCCGCGTTAGGTGCTCGGCGGGTTTTGATCTGCGCAGCGCTCTTTGCGCGCAGGGGTTTGACTTTCACCCAACTGCTTGCCGTCGTTGCTTTATAACCTCTTTTAGCTCTTTTTGTAGCGGTCCCAGCCAACCCAAAGGATTGCAATTTATGAGCCCCAGTCAAACAAAAAAAAACAAAAAACCCTGTTTTACTCTTCACTCTAACCAGTTACTCTAACTAGTCAAAAAAAAGTGTGAGTTAAGGAATGTACCTATAATCGCTGTTTTTAACTAGGTTGCGGCCCGGAGGGCCGCCTGTGGTGGATGCACCAGCACGCTGTTGTGTCTGCCGCACCTGCCTGTGGTGTCCATGTTCCGATCAGACTTCCTGTGACCGAGCATAGACTTGGGGCTTCGCGGGTCAGGGTAGCTGCGCAGTCGCTCTCCTGTCTTTGTCTCGACCGAGTTGGGAAGTGGCGGCGGGGTGGGCCTCTTGTCGTTAGTACGCTAGTTGTTTTCCTTTCTCTCTCTCTCTCTCTCTTTCTCTCTCTCATTCGTCTCCTGGGGGGGAGCAACCGCTTGGCTGGGGCACTTGAATCCGAAGTGTCGGATTGGTGGACTTGGCCCGTGTCTCGCATCTTGCGGGCGGTTTGTGTTATCATCGTCGACTTCCTTCTAGTTTTTCCGTAGGCCAATCAGGGGTAACAGGAATTGGGGGCAATATGATGAACGTTTCTACCAAAAAATAAAAACAGAAATAAAAATAATAAAAAATGAAGAGCGTTGCGACCTACTCGGATACCTCTCAAGGAGGCTCCCCGTCCTCGGTGCTTCAACTTCTTTGGGCTCTCCCGACCTTTTACGATTCGCAAGCTTCGTCGGCTTGTGAACAAGGTGCGGTTCTCAGGGAGGGAGGATCGTGTCAAGCGTTTCCCTGATGGGACTTCTCAGAGCGATAGGAAGCGGGTTGCGTTGGATCGGCAAGGAGAACCGCTCTTTGGGTCAAGATTCTCGCGACACGGCGAGCCTCGTTCGGAATGTTTGTTTGGATCGTTCGCTCAGCCCGACGGCTCAATAGCCAGCGCTCGAGACTCAGTCAGCGGAGGACTTCTGGCGCTGTCGGGGTGACAGCGCGCTGGGGCTTGACTGCGGCCTGTTAGTCCGTGGGGACTTCTCTCTCTGGCTTCGACCCCGACCCCTCCGTTGGCCCCTCGGGTGTGTCCCCCCCCCCCTTTGTTTCAGTATTCCTGCTTTTGACAGATAAGGACTAAGAGGTACTCCACGACTCAGCTCCGAGATACACGAGTGAGATGATGAGAATAGCGTGGAGAAGAAGACCAGAAAGAAAAAAGACGCAAAGACAGAGATAGGCGCGCACGCAGAATAAAGAATTAACAAGGCCAATAGAAAAGAGTTAGGCTCTCAGAACCCACTTCTAACAACTGCTTCTCCGTGTTTCTGGTCGTGGCTTTTGTATATGTCCCCCTTCTTTGTGCTCCCCGTTTATCGCGTATCTTCGCTCCCGATCCTGGGATGTGAAGCGGCAGCAGACTCACCGCCCGTTGGAGTCCGAGTTAGGCGCTCGGCGGGTTTTCATCTGCGCGGCGCCCTTTGCGCGCAGGGGTTTGATTTTCACCCATCTGCTTGTCGTCACTGCTTTATAACCTCTTTTAGCTCTTTTTGTAGCGGTCCCAGCCAACCCGAAGGATTTCAATTTATGAGCCCCGGTAAAACCAAAAAAAAAAAAGAGAAACAGGTGCACGTTTACCACGTGCTGGATGCAGTCACAAGACGGAAAGTATCCAATGAACATGCCTCGGAGCGAGCGGATTCACCGAGGCGCGATCAGACCGGTTGATCGAGTCGGAGCCCCCCTGGTCAAGGCTGTTGAGCCAATCCTTGCTCTGTCGCCTGTCCGTACTCGTCGATCACCGTTCAGTTCGCCTTGGAACACAGGCTTGTGGAGAACGCGTGCATGGCGGGCGTCTAGTGCGCCAGGACCACATCGTTATTTCGGACGATGATACGGCGGTCGGAGCTTTCTGGCAGGTCACGGTGCTAGCCGTCCGAACAACATCGATGGACCAGGGACATGGGTTGGTTGCCCGGCGATGGAATAAAAGCGTGGGATGTTGCATGGAACCAAAATCTGCTGCCTGTGAAGACGCGGTGACCCCCAGAAGCTGCATGGCAAACTACGAGCTCGTTGAAGGGCATCTCGTCGTCGACTCGGGCATTTTCGCGTTTCAGGGCGCGCTGTAAGAAAAGGTGGTAGGGACGGGGGACTATCGCTGCGTTTCTCGGAGGGCTAAATCGTAAGTCAGGGTCCTCAGAATCTCTTGGAGAGTTGGGCGAGGCGGAAGACCTTAAAGCAAAGCAGTCACTGACAGATTCCAAAATATGAAGCTCGCGCTGTATCAGCATCTTAGGAAGCACTTTTGGGGCCCGCTTGCATTCCCGACTCGGACCGGTGAATACGGTCTACGAGTGATGTTCCGCTCGGAGTCGTGCATTCTTTTATGTAGATGTAGATTGGTCAGAAAGTATCATCAATGTATTTGAAGAGACACACCAAGCATCCTGTCGGAGTCAGAGCGAGCTTGGCGCATTGGCACCGCTTTTGGCGCTCTTTTCAACATTTGCATCAAAAGGAAAGGCCGACCAAACGGGCCAAAACCTCGGTTCACGGCTCCGTACCGACCTTCCCCCACCTGCCGCTCTCGGCTTCGCGGCGCATCGCTCGAATGGACGACCGCCGTGATCGGCGGCTTCGACCTAGATCGGGGGAAACACCCTTGCATCGAATCTAGGTTTCTGCATCGCACATCCAGAATCAGCATGGATCGGCATCGGGGAACCGGCCAGGAGGTTCGACTTGAGGGCATTCAACGATATACGTGGTCACGTCGGAGCGGCTGCAACCGGTACGGGGTACGGCATGTGCATTGACCTGCTGCTTCGCACCTTCAAGCTTCAGCTCGACCTCAACCGCACCAAAATAGTCGAGTTCTTCTGTTGTCGCGTATCGACCTATCACAAATGAAGCTACTGCTTTGCCTCTACGCCGTCGTCGCGCTACCGCTCGTGCAGCTCGTCGCGTCGGCACCCGAACGAGACGCGGGCGGCGCCGTGCAAGGTCTCCGAGTCGAAGCTTGCGCGGCTGTAAACGTGACCCTGCAGTGCTTCAACAATCAGTTCCGCGACCCCAAGAGTGAGTTAGAATGCCGATATCAATAAATTCGCTGAAGATGACCATGAACATACTCGGACGTCATGCAGCGAGGGAATGCATATTTTGCACCGCCGTGTTCGGACCAAATATTGCAACGTGCACCTCCAAGCGGCCGACTGCATGGTAGGTGAGATTCGTGGGTTCCCGGCCTCTCGTCCACTCGCGTGACCGCTTAGTTGGAGTATTTGTTCTATAGCATGTATGGTAGCCCAGATGGGAAACGCTGTACTGCGCCTCGCTGCCAGTCGGGTCAATGGCCGGGAGATCTCGGTGAGCCGCCACTCCCCGCGGCGGCCGAGGCGAAAAGTCTGTGCAACCACTGACGCTCCTTTCTTCCGTCATCGTATCACTTTCTGCGGGATGTTTATTGCGCTCTCAAGGTATGTGGCCTGATCCCACAGGGGGTTCTGCTCGCGCTCGCTCGTTGACCAGTCTCGTGAATTCTGCGTTGGCGCAGGCGAGTTGTGCGTGCCTTGTCCGGACCCTCTAGCGCTCAAATACAGTATCAAAGGTGTGTCGACGGCGTGCCGCCGCGGGCTCCTCAAGAATGGTACTTGCGCTCTGGTCACTTGTACGGGAGCGACCTATCCCTCGGAGTTGGGTCAGTCCATCGTCTCCTTTCGAGGCATCCAAGGTCACTGGGACCGCAATTGAGACAAGAATGACTTTGGCCCCGAGACAGGGAAGCTGTGCCTGCGCTGCCTCGACAAGTGGGCACTCACGTGTGTAACGCGACTTGTTCCTCGTCGTGTCGTACGGGCAGCACCTTGTCGAATGGAACGTGCGTCCCGTTGTGCTCGGCGCCTCAGGTGCTGGCTCAGAATGGTCCGTCCCGACTCTGTTTGGACCTTTCATTCCTGGTGGGGTAACTGAGTAGAGCGCCGAATCCACGTTTCTGCTAGGTCTCGAATGTTGTTCGGACGTACGTGCGACCTCGTGCGTGTCAAAGTGGGAACCTTTGTCGTGTCAAATCGGCTACGAGGTCAAGAATGGCATCTGCGTGGCCATCACCTGCACCTTGCCCAACGTCATGTCTCGGGACGGTCAGTGTCGCCACGTAGCTCGAGTCACCTCGTGTAGGAACGATATCATTGACCATGATACCCACTTGGTGAGACCAGGCACGGGGTGCTGCCGCGATCCCTACGCTGCCGAATGTTAATTCAACGTCTTGCGTCACCGGTTACATCGCCGTCAACGGTGTTTGCATCACGTCCAATTGCACATTCCCTTCGATTCTTGCTCAAGATGGTACGCCGCGATGCACTCTCACACCCCTCGCCTACCTCGGGAAGGGACTAATACCTTCGCCGGTGCTGTGCGCCAACAGGTATTGGATGTTGCCGTGACCCCTATGCGGCGTCCTGCTCCGATCGATTCGCCTCGACATCGTGTGTTGCAGGCTACATGTTGGTCGGAAAGGCCTGTCAGCAAATGCGATGCCCGCCGCTCGGCATCTCGGCCGATGACAGTGAGTGATCCGAGTTGCAATCAACCGCTCATCACTCCCCTAAGCCCTAAAGCACTGACGCCCCCTGTTCAATCAGACGGCGGGTCTTGTACAGACCCTCACGCCTCGGCCTGCTGGAACATTGGCCAGCCGAGTGCCTGCAACCCCGGATGGGAATACCTCGGTGGGGGCTGGTGCACGGAGATCTACTGTCAGGCGCCCAATCCTGTCCTGGCCGAAAATGGTGAGTGCGATTTCGTTCTCTC
This sequence comes from Microbotryum silenes-acaulis, assembly GCA_003665825.1. Taxonomy (NCBI): domain Eukaryota; kingdom Fungi; phylum Basidiomycota; class Microbotryomycetes; order Microbotryales; family Microbotryaceae; genus Microbotryum; species Microbotryum silenes-acaulis. Next base: position 1,244,470 of record QPFY01000007.1, read on the forward strand.
GCGCCTTCCGGAGTAAAGTGCTGAAATCTTTTATGATTTGAAACAGGCCGAGGCTGTTGCTCGGACGCTTTGGCGATTTCTTGTTCGGACCCCCAACACCCCAACAGAATGCGCATTTGGCCACAAAGTCGTCAATAACGCGTGTACGGCCGTCGTGACGTGCATCGAGCCGAACCCCGTCTACTCCGCCGATGGTGAGCTCACTACCCTTGGGTGGTTCTGGCTGCGAGAGGCGCGACTGACACCGGTGAGCGCTCGGCCCTTGTCACCCATACGACAGGCACCGGTTGCTGCGTCAACGAGTTGGCTACGGCTTGCTCGACCCCGACCGTCACCACAGCATGAAAAGGCTGGTATATTGCGCGGACGGATGGCAAATGCTACAAGACCCATCCCCAATGAGTGAATCCAGTCGCGGGACGGCCTATCCGGCGCCATGATACATTTTCCGGGTTGTGTTCTGTACCGAGAGCTCAGAATGGTTACTTCCGGGTGATTGCTCTTTCTGTGATATCTGAACGCCGCTGAACCGGCTTACAATTATGCAATCGGCCCTCGAGCGGCTCGGTGACATGTGTCTACATCTACATAAAAGAATGCACGACTTAAATAAGGTTCTCAGCCGCGCGCCGATCTTTCCCCCTCCCCCCCCCCCCCCCCCCCCCCCACGGTCCGGGAGGTGCGGGCGGAGCTCGCAACGACCTTCATTTACGCAGGGAGGTGGGCGCGGAGCGCCCCCCGAGCCCTAGTGATCTGTAACCGCTGATAAACTCTGAAATCACGTTGGTGACCTGTAAATGCAACCCGGTGCTATTTAATCAGTCGCTTTTATGCACTACTGGAGCTGACGCGCTGACGCGCCCTGTCGCTCCGGTTCGGTCGAAAAATTGCCCTTCCCGGAGAGTTCTCAAATTCGCAGTCTTGGGCGACTCGCTTGCAGACACCGGTAGTTAATCGTGATCGAGAAATCGGAAGTGGTGAAACCCACATTAGCCGCCTCTCTCGCCTATTGAAGGCATGATGCTACTACCGCCAACTCCGTCGCTCCTTCTCCTTTCGATCTCCGTTCCACGCTCCCAAACTGATACGCGGGTCATCGAAGGGGGTAAATCATTCCCTAGCGCTTGCTCACGATGAGAATCCCGAGGCTTCCCTCGATAGTCATCCTTCTACCTGCTCTGCGCTCCGTTTCGGCGGCGACTCGAGTATCACACCCGAGTTAATCGCGCGCGCGCGACAGGTTGTGCACCTCGATTCCGTCGCCGCGGCGGTGGTCAATGCGACTGCCTCGAATGTCACCTGCAAAGCACCTTCTGTTCTAGCTCAAGATCGTGAGTTCGGGTTACCGCCAGTCACAAGAGTATGCAAGGAGGATCGAGCTAACGACCCTGCACCTACCGCGACCGGATTCGTGTGCAGGAAAAAGCTGCTGCGCCGATCCTCACGCGACGTCATGTTCGAGCCCGTCCAACTCTACATCATGTGCCGACCAATACGTAGTCGTCAATCATAGATGTGAAATGATTCGATGCGCACCTCCGCGCGTTGCTGCCGACAATAGTAGGTCAAGTCAGCTTGATATATTAGGAGTGGTTAGGGAAGATGTAAAAACTCATCTGCTCGATCAGATGGCGATTGCTGCGTGGATTCTCACGCGACATCTTGCTGGAACGCCTGGCACTCGACTACCTGTGAGCCTGGTTGGGAGTTTAAAGGTGGGACCTCATGCGTGCGCATAACTTGTCGCACCCCTTACTCCGTGTTGGCAGACAATGGTAAGCTCAGCTCTCCGTTCAAACGGAACTCCAAGGCCCTCCGACTTTATCGCTCACCTCTTTCGTGTTCCAAACCTTGATGGGATCGTTACACAGGTCATGGCTGCTGCTCGGACGCCTTGGCGCTGTCCTGCTCAGATCCCGCCACCTCGACCAATTGTCGCTTGGGCTACAAACTCGTCAACGGTGCTTGTTCCACTATCCCCTTCTGCTTTGTACCCAATCCAGTCGTATAAAACGATGGTTGGTCTTCTGGTTTTGGGCCCACCACGTTGGCAGGTTCGTTACAAATAATCAGTGTTCTCGGCATCATCACAGGCGAGGGCTGTTGCTCCGACCCTATGGCTACGGCGTGCTCTGCGCCCAATAACGCCACCGACTGCGCAAAGGGATACTCGCGTCAAAGGGGTGGCAGTTGCTGGGAGATTCCTCGATGTCTGCACCCGATCATTTCGGCAGATGGTGAGCAGTTCAGGTTCTTGGCGTTCAGACCTAAGCTTCTTCGACTACCGACTCATCTGCCAATCATTCCCATTCCATCCACAAAGGTGTCGGTTGCTGTCAGGACCCACACGCTACAGCCTGCTCAGAAATATGGAAGGTGACTGCGTGCGAACAAGGTTACGAAAAGGACCAGAACCATGTATGCACTTGGACGCCTTGGTGGGGGAAGCTTGTGCCATTTTGGTCCATTGGGGCTTAGAACGGCTTGAACAAACGAGTAGAGGTATTATCGTTTTACCCAGGCTCCGCTGTCGTGTCTGACTTTTTGAAGGATATTTCACAGCGCTTCTATGGTCCTTCATCCGGCGCGGTAGAACATACGTTGCCCTCGGTGCCAAGGTCAAAATGAGAATGGCCCAAAACAGATTGTGACAATGATACTCCTGGGGCCTACTGCAAGGGCGTAGAGCTCTCTTTATATGGCGGAAATGATATATATATCTATATCTGATCAAAAAGATTCAGTGCATAGTAATCAAGGCCACGGGGTGTCACCTGATGTAGCTGTGCTCCGCGGTATTAGAAGTCTGGATCCCGACTCAAGCAGTTGAGTACGAGCGCAAGATAGAGGATGGAAGATAGATCGAGATTGCAGGGAGACTGACCTGGATCCCGACTCAAGCAGTTGAGTACGAGCGCAAGATAGAGGATGGAAGATAGATCGAGATTGCAGGGAGACTGACCTGGATCCCGACTCAAGCAGTTGAGTACGAGCGCAAGATAGAGGATGGAAAATAGATGGAGAAGGAAGAGAGACGAGCGCCCGCAGGGCGCGCGACTTCAACCGAATCCGACGTGTCAACCGGAACTCAATCAGGCGCTGGGATCTGGCAGGCACAGAACGACGAATTGAGAAGAGATGAAGCTAGCTAGTACGAATGAAGTAGGGGCATGGAAGTGAATAGTATTAAGAGATAATAAGGTATGATTGGATTCTTGACACGCGGGAGGTACGGCCCCCTCGGCGCGCCATCACTGCCACCTGAACTTCTGGCACCGGCCACGGTACTATAGCATCATACTTTTCCGAAGACTTTCGAGTCCGCAGAGGGGACACCATGCGTTGACCTGACGACCCACATCAGTGCCCACAACCTGCTTCGAATTATTGTAATTAAAGACGCAGACAGGGCTGCGACAGTAGTTAGCCTCTCTGCGTGGGGGATGATCGGAGGGCGCGGCGCTCACACCTAACTTCATGATGCCACATTGCCTGCATTTACTCAGAATCGAACTATGCCCAGATCTAACTGTCTGGCTAAACTTCCTCTCTGGGTTAAGGATGTGTTCAGCGTCCTACATGGGCCCCCCGAGACGGCCCAGCTGGGGCCGCCGTCAAATTCGGCGCCGGTTTCAGCCTGGCTCGCCGAACGCCAACCGGTTCGAAGCCTTGGCGCATCGCCAAGTTGCATACTCCTCGCATGCTGAGCTCGACAAGGATGGAAATTCACGCCGTATTGGTCGAGCTTTACCAGCCTTGTTGTTCGTCGTTTGTCCCCCATGGTGTTTTGCCACAAACCGTCGGCTCCTTCAAGTTTGCCGATCGGCGGCGCATCGGCGATAACAGGTAGCTACTCCTTTGCGTTTCAACTTCCTCGATTTCATACCGCCCATCGCACTGGTTTGGTCCCCAGATGACGTACCACAATTTTCATAGGTCCAGCATGGATCCAACAAGACGCAGTTCTCAGCTTTTCTTTCATTGACAATTACCTTACCGGCTCTGTATTCGATCTTGGCCGCCCTTCAAGTTGTGAATGGCTCCGACAAGCTTAAGCCTCGACGAGGCGCCCAGGTCCATCGAGCCTCCTGTCACCAGTGAAGCATACGACTTGACCTCGCGCGGTTCTGGTCAACACCCCAGACCTATTGATACAGTCCCAGAATGAATGGCTTGGAAACGGTCGACACTACAGTAATGCCGCTCCTCCAGTGACCGATAATGCATCCGAGTTGGTGTCGCGCGGGATCGGTCGCCGGATGACCTCCGAATCCGCGGTCACTCGCGGCGTTGAACTCTGACTTGGGTAGGTCTGAGGGTTGACTTAAATGTGAATATACACGGCTCTAGCATCCTGCACCATGCCACGTTCATACCGGGTGCGGAGAGTATCGGATTTTACAGAAGATATTTTATGTAGATGTAGATTTGGCACATCGGGTTGGGAGCGCGGCAAACTCCGAGGGGTCGACGTGCCCAAGGCGTCGGCAGATCGGCCCGGCCGGGCGCTCGCCGACAACGGACGAACTAGAGTAGGTGCATGTGCACTTTAATTCATAGAGCTTGGTCTCGGTCTTTTCACAGGTTCCGGAAAACGACGCGATGAAAAATGATTAATTGGGGAGATTTGTAGCATAGCAGGACATGCAGCCTAGCTCGGTTTCGAGGGCTTTCGCGTAGCAGGTTCGGGCCCGGCGTTGAGGTTGCCGAGGCCGATTGGGTCAGCGGCTCGGGTTGCGAGTTTGTCAGCCAGAGTGGAGGCATTGTCAGCATACGAGCGATTGTCGTCATCGTCATTCACCTTCGCACCGACGTGTCTCTCTCCTACTTTTCCTCTCCTTCACAACCCATTCTAGCTTCACTGCAACAACACACCTTCACCTAAGCTCTTCCACTCGACTTCGCACGACGTACCCACACACACGTAAATCTCCCCCACCACTCTATTTCCGCCGATCTCCAATTCGCCATGTCGTCCTCCGCCGATTTGCTCAGCCAGCCGGTGACGTTCCACCAGTCGGGCAAGCAGTCGCCAAATGTGTTTCTCAAATCGGCCATGACCGAGAGGTTGTGCACCTACGACCAGGAAGATCTTGATTCTCGAGGAAAGTAAGTGTCCGGATCTTTCAAGCTCCTTCACGCTAGTTCGGATTCCGCCGAGCGATCTTGGACGACAGCCCAGCGACAAGAGCCCGGCCTGCGAGTTTTGTCGGGGAGCTGTCTTTCCGCGCGAGTCCCGGATGTATCACCTAGTGCAGCCTCAGAGTACTGATTCTTCTTTCGCTCTCGACAGGCCCACTCCCGAATACATCAAGTTGTACGAGGAATGGGGCAAGGGCAAGACGGGTGTGATCGTGCTCGGCAACATTCCCGTTGATCGAGAGGGCCTTGAGGCTCAAAAGAATGCCATCATTGACAAGCGCTCGGTGAGCTCAGTCTCACCGAATACGATACCACAGCAGTGTGCTTATCCCCCTCGCTGCTTCATCAGCCATGGGATCCGGTCGAAGCTTTTAAGCCCGTCATTGCCGCTGCCAAGGCCCACGGCTCGCTCGTCATCGGCCAATTGACCCACGGTGGTCGACAAGTCTCAACGGCAGTCACCTCGCACCCTATTTCGTCGTCCGACGTCCAGCAGCCCCCTGCGATGGGTATGCAATTTGCCAAGCCCCGACCGGCGACAATCGAAGAGATCGACGCCCTCGTCGAGGCGTGGGCTTACGCCGCCGAGGTTTTGTACAAGGCCGGGGCCGATGGTGCCCAGTTGCACGGTGCTCATGGGTGAGCGAGGGTCTGCGGATCGTGAAAGATTCTGAGTCGAATTTTCAAGCTTTCTGTCTTCCCTGCCCCCGCGTAGCTACCTTTTGAGTCAGTTCCTCTCGGCCCGAGTCAACAAGCGAACGGACGACTACGGTGGATCGCTGGAGAACCGTTACCGTATCGTGTCGCGCATCCTTGCGGCGATGCGTGAGCGCGTCCCCCTCGACAAGTTCATCCTCTCGGTCAAGCTTAACTCGGCCGACTTCCAAGAGGGAGGTTTCACCGAGGGCGAGTCCAAGCAGGTCTGCCAATGGTTGGAGAGGGACGGCGTCGATTTGATCGAGTTGAGTGGTGGAACGTACGAAGGTTCGGGCTTCCAGCACCGAAAGGAGTCGACCAAGAAGAGGGAGAGCTACTTCCTCGAGTTTGCCGACGAGATCCGTGAGTATTGCCTCTGCGCGTTACATGGCACTGTGGCAGAAAAAGCTGACACTACACCGATTATTTGCATAACCAGGCCCCGTTTTGAAGACGGCCAAGCTCGCCGTGACGGGAGGTTTCCGATCCCGTTCCGCGATGGAACAAGCCCTCTTGGACAAGTCGTGCGACCTCATCGGTCTCGCACGCCCCTTGACCGCCGAACCCAGCTTCTCCGGCGATCTCATCTCGGGCAAGACGACAGTAGCGAAGGAGAACAAGGTCGACCCTTCGGTCCAAACGGTCACCTCCATCTACCAGATCCACCAGATCGCGAACGGCGCCGACATCCCTGATTTGAGCGATGCCAACACGGCGGAGCAGACGCTCAATAAGGCTTTGGGCAAGGATGAGAGTCAGGATGCTAAGCACCCTGAGAACTAGAGTTGTCCATCTTTCCTATTTATAGAGTCGTTTCGAAGAGGAAGCGCTTGTGCAGTTTTATATATACGATCGAAGAGGAGTAGACGTAAATGTGATGCTTCAGTCCTTCATGTGCAGAGATGAGAATGAGAGGAGAGCTCATAATACAGGAACGGGAGGTCTACTGATTGCAAGAGGACTAGACGGGTTGCGGTATGGAGTACAAGTGCGGCGAGTTCGTAAGTTGGTCATATGTTGGACTGGGAAGGCCTGGTAATTGAGGAAGAGGGAGCGTGGATTATGCCTGGAGCAAAAAAAACGTACAGTGGTTTCAGTTTGGGTTTACATAGCATGTCCTGAAGAAGCGAGACTCACATCTTCATCGACGACCTCCTTCCGAATGTACAGATCGATGATGCCCGAGAAGGCGGCAAAGCCCAGACCTGATCATAATCGCGGGAAAGATGTTATTAGTATACGAGGTCGGCAGCGATCTGCAAAATGCCGTGGCCACTCACCGCCCAAAACCATAGCCCTCGGCCCCGAATTCCGGCCCAAGACGGCACCCGAGATGGCTCCGGCGTACAAGGCGTTGTAAATATCATTCTTTGCTCGGTACTGGAAGAATCGCATCCGATGTCAGCTCGAATGCTTGCCCTAATTGGTATTCATTCGCGAGACTCAAAGGACCGACTCACTCCTTCAACGACACACTCTGTCCCTGCGTACAGAGCACCGACCATACCGAACCCTTTTCCTTGCCTCCACATCCCCTTCCCCATGTCCTTGAATATGATCTTGGCCTTTTCGGAGGTCTTCATGCCGTCGTATTGCGCGGCTCGGAACGGGTCTTCGAGCGTGAACGACGAGCCCATCAGCGAAAAGAAGGCGCCGATACCGAATCCTGGGAGGTATTGGAGACGCAGGGGTCAGTACAAGTCAGTTTCCATTACTGAATCAAATGAGGGTCCTCGCACGCACCCATTGCACCACTAATGCCCGCCTTGGCGATCGGGGACTCGATCCCAGCCTGGACCCAGCGCATCTGCTTCATCTGGAACAGGATCTGTTGCCTCTCATCCGGCGTCTTGGGTTCGCCCGTTGGGGAAGGCTCGTAGCCTGGTACGACAAAGGGGGCGGTGTATTCCATCACGGGTGGACGGTGTGTGGTGTGGTGATGTAGTGCGGAGCTAGCCGGAGTCGAAGCCGGAGTCCCGCGCGCGTGTCGCTTGCGAAGCTCTCGGAAACGACGGCGAGCCGATCGATCTTGTTGCGGAACGGCATTGGAACGAGCGCGGGTGGCGATTGCGGCTCTCCCTCTTGGCACCCGCCTCTCCCAGTACCAAACACGGATAGCGCCCGCACTTTCTCACGGTCACCTAAGGTCAGTCTAGATGCTCCAGCACAGCGGGGTTGACGGTCTCGCGCCCTTCGCAGCCGGGAGTGTCGCAGCTTCCCAGCTTAGAGCTCACCAGCACGGCTTCTACCTTGACAGGGATTCCCAAAGCAACCACACGACGCCTACATCGCTTTAAAGCGAGTCCAAACCAAACGTAATCAAAACCATGTCGCAAGCCCAAGCTTCGACCTCGAGCTCCGCCTCGACCCCTATCCCGGACCTGATCCTCCCGCTCTTCGCTCGATCGATCCTCGACCTCCTGCACGTCTGGCCCGCGGTACGCATCGCCATCACCCAAGGCTGGGCCCCATCGACAGCAATCACCGTCCTAGCCGAGGACGTCGTCGACCTCTTCTACACCACCGCTTCGACGGACGATAATACGAATGGAGAAGCCCTTCCCGACCCTACCGACGTTGAGGATGTCCTGTTGCATGTCCTCGCCAACGCTTTCAACTTGACCTTGGAGGATGACTCCGAAACTCAAGTTGCCAAGGACGCGATCAAGATTTGGCAAGAGTGTTTGAGGAGGGTCGTGGGTGAGCTTTCGGGGAAGGTGATCTCGCCACCGAGTGGGGAGGAAGGCATTTTGGAAGCGTTCGAAAAGGCCGCGGTCACGGCTAAAGCGGAGGATGGGACGGGGGTATATCGTGGTGCGATGCGGCAGGGGGATGAGAGTAGTGATGACGAGGATGGGGAGGGGAGTGGAGACGATGACGATGAGAATGGGATGCAGGTCGATGGGGATACAGAGATGGGCGAATTGATCGATACGACACCAGCGGCAGCTCCGAGGAGGCAGGAGCCGGAGATTGATGAGGATGGGTTCCAAATGGTCACGGGGAAGCGGGGAGGGAGGAGGTGAGACAGAAGCATTGTAGCTTGACCTTGCGCGGGATGAAGAGTATGCAAGAAATGCCGAAGTTGCCAAGTGAAGTAGATGCCATGGCTGTACTCGGATCCACAAGGTCGAAAGCATAAAATTGACGGAGATGTGATACAATTGTTGTCAACAAAAGGCCGTGCTCGAGTGGGCGCGGGGCACGCGCCGCATCGAGCTCGGAGTTCGTGGGAAACGAAGCGAGACACTCGGATTAAACTCTAATAGACTCTAGGTATCTCAGTACTGTCTTCAGCCAGGACACCCGTTCATCTCTCCTTCCACTTGAGCTCGCGCAAGAAGTTCGCCCAGCTCACAGAGAGACCGGCGACACGCGTGGCTTGGTCCCCTAGCTCGTAATTTGTGTGGTACAGCGGGTTCGCAGCATTGGTCAAGATATAACGATAACTTTTGAAGACCCCCAGTGAGACACTCGGGTCGCTAAGTGCTCCGCCACCTCAATTTCCTCCCACTTGCCATCGACTCGCCGGATCCGGGCGTCGAAGCTTTATCCCCAATCAATAGTACGCCACGCTCTTGCAGCCGCAGGCGTCGGAACAGTATCGCCAGCTGCGCATAAAAACTTTCTCGATATGTAAATGGTAGGCGCCCCATTCAAACCTGTGACTGGCTGTCCCAGTCGAGCACAAAAACCTACGTTCTCGAGACGTTCCGAGCATCGTTCCAGCATGATCTTGCGCACTCACTGTGAGAAGGGCGACAGCGGCATGGAAATATTCAGCAATTGTAGACTCTCACACTGGACATACTTAGATTGTGAGCCTCGTAGTGCCCAACTCACTCGCACGGAGCTTTCTTCTTCGCAATCCGTAGAGGTGTCTGGGGCGCTTGCCGCTTCTCAGATTGGACATGTGGTTGAAGCTTGCCTTTGAAAGCCCTGTTTTGCGGACTGTGAATCAAGCTCTCGAGTAAAGTGCTTTATTACGGTTTTGTCTGAATTGGCCAGAACAGCGACTCACCTGGGCTCAGCCGAGACAAGGCTGATGAGTGCGAGGAGGATCACGACGAGTGAGCAAAGTCGAGGCGCGCTAATCACTGTTCGGGCTGAAGGACGTCTAATGTGGTTCAGGCCATCGATGAGTATGGTTCGTGTCACAACCTGATACTAGCGGATGGGTTGGAGGCCCACTTTGTTCAGCGTACGGTCGATGCGAATCCGCACTACACGCGGCGAATAGCAAGATGAGGGGAAAGAGGAGGTGAGGTCTCACGTGACATACCCGAGCACTTGCCCGATAGCATCGTGGCATGACCTAGATCCCTGGGGAGCCATGTGATGGGCTTGGGCTTCACTCGAACTGGAGTCGCGAAGAGGTCCGTAAGTCGAAGCGGACAGCAGCGTTGAGATCGTTGAGACGCAAGCGGGGTCTCCTGAAAAAAAACACCTCCTATCCGTCGATCTGCGACGCTCTTGGTTCCCTATTTCCGGCTACTGGGGTACTGGGGCTGTTTCTAACAATTTGAATTCTTTCTAGAGGCTAGGCAGTATCGGCCATCAATCATGGTCAGACAGCAAGTCAACAATTGCTTATTTCAGTACGTTTAAATATGCAATTTTGAGATTAATTCGCTTTTGTCAGTTGTGCGCTTCTCCGCTCCCCACACACGTCATCACGTCTCCGACGACCCTATTTTGGTCTCATCTGGACGTTGCTCTCTTTGCCGACATGTCTGATTCTGCAGGATGGTCGTTGACCGAGTCAGGTCAGTCTCACTACGTACTTTGATGTAGTACCTTGATGCACTCGCTGACGCGTCGCCGCTCTGCTCGCCCACCTCACTCTTTCCCCCGTCAACTCGCCCCCATTCATCCCCATCGCACGGACACAACTCGATCCAGATCCCGGAATCATGACCGGTATCCTGCACGAACTCGGCCTGAAATCGCTCGACGTCGAAGAACTCTACGCGCTCGACCCGTCCCTGCTCTCCAGCTTCGAGCCCCTCCATGCGCTCATCTTCCTCTTCAAATGGATAGGCAACAAAGAACCTTCCACATCCGGAGGATCGTACGTCGAAATCCCGGATGAGAAGGGGTACTTTGCTCATCAGGTCATCAATAATGCGTGCGCTTCGATCGCGTTGATCAATGCGGTTATGAATTTGGGGGAAGACTGGGATTTGGGGGACGAGTTGGGCAATCTGAAGATGTTTAGTACCGGGCTGGGGGCGGAGGATAAAGGCTGGACGATCTCGAACTCGGAGAAGATCAGACAGGGTGAGTACTGTGGAATATGGGCGTGGGGCGCGAACGGATGGGAAGCTGACTGGGTCGGTTCTCTTCGACGGCGCTTCAAGTGCACAACTCGTTCGCAAGAGCGGACCCCTTCCATCTCGAAGAGAGTCGACCACCGACCGATGATGACGACGCCTACCACTTTATCTGTCAGTCTTCCGGATACTCGCCGGGGGAACACCCTTGCGTGCGCCTTGACACTGACACCGCCTTCGATCACCCATGACGCTTTCAACGTTGCACCGGCTATTCCGACATGATCGCATCAGGCTACGTCCCAATAGGTGATACACTGTATGTGACTCGAGCCATATTTGATGTCATTCGAATAGTCAACTGAGTATGCTCCCATGCCCTTTGACCGGAACAGATACGAACTCGACGGCCTCAAACCGTCGCCCGTTTCCCACGGCGTCATTCCTGGCGGGAGAGAGAAGTGGACGATGCATGCCAAAGAGTACGTCCTCAACCTGTGGGAGAAACCCACTATTTTACAAACTTACACGGACTTTCTTTCCTTTTGTCTCTCCTTCTAGCGTCCTCGAACGGCGCATCTCGACCCACCCTCCAGGCGAAGTCATGTTCAACCTCCTCTGCATCACCTCGCGGCGCCATCAACTTGAGCAAAAATTGGCCAGATTGCAAGGTTCCACTTCCGACGGAACGGTTGGGGGTGGTTCGGAGTGGGAGATGAAGGAGCATTTGAGGGAGATTGAGGAGAGGCTGAAAGGGTGGGAAGTGGAGAATGAGTTGAGGCGACATAATTACGTTGGGTTGGTGAGTCGTCACGCTTCCTGATCGAGGTTTTCAATTCGTGTTGGGCATGCTGCTGCTGATCAAATATCGCACATCTTGTTCTTTTGTGACTCTCAACAGATCCACGCCCTCTTAGTCGAACTTGCTAAGAAGGGGGAGCTGACCCCGGCGATTGAAGAGGCCAAGAAGACGATGCAGAAGAAGGTCGAGGAGAGGAGGAGTAAAGGGCAGGAGATGGAGCCGGACGAGTAGAGAGTCGAAAACGCAATGCGTTCTGCAAAAGACGTCCTTTACAGTCTTCGAGCAACCTATACCACGAGAAGACTACTACACAAAGAGACTCGTCCAAGATTTACGGTGTTGGTGTGGTCGAAGTGCTCCAGCGCGTTACCACGCCTTCCATGCCCGAATCCGATCTTGGACCCCGCTCTCACCTCAATCGATGGCCAACCTCGCGACTTACGACTCACGAGAGGGCGTGGCATTACGGCCGCGCGTCACTGATCGGGCTCAAAGTGTGGGATCAGACGCTGAGACCGAGCAGGCGTAGAATGATGTAGAGTTAAATGCGCCCAGGCTGAGCGAGAGTGGACGGTGTGGTACCCGAGAGAGCTCAGGCCGAATGCGAGCTGCCGGCAGCTTTGACCGCGACTCAGGAGGCAAACCTCGAGCGCACTAGCGCCAATTGCAACCGCCCAGTCGATCCCGCCGTCGCTGAACATTGCAGCCGTGGACATCAATCTCCTTCGTCGGGAACCATGGCTGGACTCGGTAGTAGTCAATCAACAGTCTCAGACGGGGGAGGCCCCACGTCGCATCATCACGCCGCAGGCTGTCGCAAGTCTTTTCAAAACGATGAGACAGAATCGACGTTCGCGCCCGGAGACGCCAGCTGCTGCAACCGTTGCCAGCATCGTAGCGGAATGTCTGTTTCGACTGAGCCGCCCACTTGCGCCGCCTGCTACCACTAGTAGGGTCGAACGAACTAATCTATTCCTCTGCGTCACGAACGCGTGATGTGAGCTAGCGGCCAGGGGTGATGTTCCCGCGCCGATCCGGAAATCGCCACGGGCCGGTGGTGTCGTCAGTGATCTGCGCACTGGCGATGGTTTCAGATTTGCAGTCGTTTTACAAGATCCTACTTAATCTGCCTATGCCTTCCCTGCCGAGTGGGAAAGCCGAGTCAAAAATTTACCCGAGGGGCGATCACATGTGGGGCCCAAGATCGAGCTCGGGACCCCGGTGACAACGATCGCATCACGCAATATCACGCCTTCCGCCTGGTGGAACAACAGCATTGGAACAGACCTTTAATCGGAACATTGACCTGGCCACCTAGTGCATTCTACCCCTTGCACCTCTCAAATTCGGCCTCGTTCAACGATTCGTCGCTGCTGTTCAATTCGATCGATCGCCGAACAAGCGCCTGAGCCTTGCCATGTGTGCCTTAGCGAGGCGCGGCAAACGTCGGGAGCGAACCTCTTCGCAATCGCAGCTCGCGCGGCCGCTCTCCTTCAGCTCGATCGCCGTCACTCGCGACCTTCACAACTCGCCCTCACGCCAGACTGTGTCCCCGGGATGGAACTACCGACTCCACCATTGCAGGCCCACATCCCCGCCTCGGCGTTCCCGGCCGCGACGCCCCCCCAAGCCCAGGGTGCGGCTGCGATGGGAACCCCACCACTAAGCCCGTTCGAGTCCCCGAACGTCTCGCGACCGCCTTCGCCGACGACGGCGGCCTCGTCGACGATGCTCTTTGACCCCTACTCGCGCTCCAGCTCGATGAACCGGTTGCTCGATCACCACGAACGCTCCCTATCGCGGGGGAAAGACCCGGCTTACAAGCTGCAGCTGCAGCAACGTTCGCGAGCGCCGGCGTCACTCCTGTCCAAGCTCGTCGCGCTCCTGCCTTCATCGGACACGGCAGACTCGACCGGGCCGCACACGAGGGGTCGGCGTCGCAGCATTTCCCACGCCGCGGCGGGCGAAGAGATTGAACTGGGAAATCTTCATGTCGTCGGCGCTCCGATGACCTTGCACTCGACCGCCGCCTCCCTCCGAAGCGTCAAGACGAGTTCGGCGACGCACTCCGCGGCTCGGCAAGGGTGGTTCACGCGCGACCACGCACAGCTCTACATCGCCTTTGCCATGATTTTTATGGTCGGCAGCAACGATTCGGCGACGGGAGCCAAGTGAGTCTCGTGCCCCTCTACCGCGATTTGCGCATCTCTCCCCTTGGAGAGGAAGGACGGCAATAAAACTCTATGCTCTTCTCTATCCGCCACGAATTTCTAGTCTTTCGTCGATGCAGGAGCACTATGGCGTATCATACGATGAGATTTCAATCGTCTTCTTGGCCAACGTTGCAGGGTAGGTCAAATGGGTCACCCCTCCTTTGATCGGATCCATCAGTATCGCGTGGGAGCTGAGTAAAGAGCCGCCCCCTCTCCCTCTTCATACAGGTACTTCATATCTTGCGTATCGTCGTCATTCCTGTCACACAAGCTGGGCGCACGCTATGCCCTCGTGTGTGCCGCGGTTGTATGGTCCATCGGCTGCGCCATTCTCATCGTCCGACCCCCGTTCGGTGTCTTTGTCCTCAGTCTGGCAATGCTCGGCTTCGGCGGTGGATTGTACGACGCGCTGCTGACGACGATCATTAGTCACGACGAGAACCCGGGTTAGTCCCCGCCCCCTTTCCACTCAGAATCGAGTGTATCGCTGACGCCCACTCTGCCCCGGCAGTGCTCATGTCGTGGATGTACTCGTGCTTCGGCTTTGGCGCGGCCGTGAGCCCGATCGTGATCGGCACCTTTGTCGACAAGGGTATCTCGTGGAACCTGTACTACTACATTCCCACGGGTCTCTCTATCGTGTTTGGTCTGTTGGCGCATATCATATTCCAGGGTTACGAGGCGCCGCTGGATGAAGCCGTCGTGCCCGCTGCCGCCGTCGCGGCTGGGGCCGAAGACAGCGCCCCCCACCCCGGTCCGAGCGTCGGCGAGATTTTTCATGGTCGAGCAACGCTGTCGGCGACGGCGAGGATGAAGCGGGCCTTGTCACTCAAGGTGGTCTGGGTTGCCTTCTTGCTGATTACGCTGGCGTTCGGCACAGGCGACACGCTCAGCGCTTGGATGACGGTCTACCTCTCGACGGTCAGAGCCGCGCCCGAAGCGGCTTCACGCTACATGCTTTCAGGTCTTTGGGGAGGTGAGCTCAATTCAGCCTTGACAAGTCCGGGTCTGCATTGAAATTTTTCCAAGTGGCTGAAAACCTTACCCTTTCCCTTTGCAGGCATCGCCATCGGCCGCGTCGTTGTGCCGCTCATCCTCTCGAAACGGCTCGGGGAGCGCACGTTCGCGATCGTCTTGCTCATGCTCGCCATGTCGATGTTGGGCATCGCGTGGGGTGTGCGCAACTACAAAATCGACGCAGTCGCCCTCGCCTTTGTCGGCGTCACGATCGGTCCCGTTACGCCTCACGTTCTATCCGTCGTGGGTGCTCGCGTGCCGCCGTCGCTCAAGGCGTCGGTCATGTCGCTCACGATCGGCGCCGGTCTCGTTGGCAGTGGTGCGGGTCCGTTGCTATTCGGAGTCATCGCCGGTCGCGGCTGGTTGGACAGTCTACCGGCGGTGTTAATCGTAGCGTGCGGAACCGCGTGTGGAAGTTGGATGCTCGTGCCCAAGAACACGAGGAGGGAAGATTAGATACGCCGCCGCCGGTTCTCAAGTTTACTTTCAGAGCTTTTTTTGCAATCATAGACAACCTGTATCATTGTCCTTCTTCTGTTGCAATACTTGAAAGGCCTTCCACTGTATGTGCCAAACGGTTAGGGAGAAGAGCTTCGCCTCCAACGAACTTGGCCGAACTGCACTGCACGCTTCCAGCCGAGACGGCGCAAGCGCGGCTACCCCCTTCTTCGTTCACCCGTTCGGTGCCAGCGGCGGCAGACCGCATCGTGACTCGGACTTCCGAGCCTGATCGCCCCGTCGACGAGCTGCCGAAAAGTGCCGCCATCCCCGAATTGGAAACGCGGGGGATCGAGCTCGACCGGACTGGAAAAAAAAACCGCACGCTTTGTTCGCTAGGCAGGATGAGCCCGAATGAGGCGGCGATGCAGCGCTATCATGAGGGGTTCACCAGCGGCGGTGACCCATCGCCGAACCCCTTAGATTCGATCCAATGCGGTCCGCTCGATCGATCCCCGGAATTCCACTCTATCTTGTGATTTGAAGTAAACAGAAGCGGGGGGAGAGAAATCCCAATACGTAAACCTGGAACAATGGTACGGAATTGGTTTGGTCCTGATCCACTCCGCTGGACGGCACCCCAGGGCAAAAAGGCTTGAGTCGTGCGAATTGGGAGGGGTTCAGTGTTTCTCCATTTTTCACTCTGGACCTTTTAGGTAGCTCAAGGAAATAGATCTACAAAGTCTGAGATGATTTCCGGTGGTGGCAACATGGATAGGTGCATGCGCGCTTTAGCTACCGAGGGGTCGACTGAGAGGAGGTTGCCTCGCCGCGTGAGCGAGGGCGTCCCGCCCGTGACGCCGCCGATCGACCTTGATCTGCTGACAGGTCTAGAATCGCCCCTCTCCTCTCGATTCCTTTTATTCAGCCCGATTGCTCTCTTGCTTTCTCTTCCTCTTCCCACACCCTCGTCTGATCGCAGCTTGAAGATCTCGCCTCACCTACCCACAGCTGCCTCGCTCGAACTTTCACCTCCAATCGCACCTCTCCGGAACCCGATTCCGTCTCGATGATCGAACCTTCCCAGGCCTCTTCCCAGCTTTCCAACACTTCGGGTGCTGATGCTATTACTGATCTGCACTATGCTACGAGCTCGGAAGCATACGCCCAAGAAAGTGACAGGAAGGATGCAGGCGAGCAAAAGCTGGGTGTCCCGGCCTCGTCGTCGTCTGGGCACACGGGGGATGACTCGAGCAAAGTCTCTACCCAAAGCCACGCTACCAAAATTCTCAGTACTAATCTCTTCTCTCGAGACCTGGGGCGCACTTGCGTTGCCTTTGCGATCGTGTTCATGGTCGGGTTCCACGTCGGCGCGACGGGACTAAAGTGAGCACCGCCTTTACCCCTGTTTCGGTGCGCGACCTTGCGCTTCGCTCCGTCGCTGATCTCCGAGCCTCGGCGGACTTTGTCGGCTGGGACGCAGTCTTTCCCTCATCCGAGAACACTACAATCTGGCCTACGAGCAAGTCTCAATTATTTTTGGACCCATGATTGTGGGGCAAGTTGTTTGTTTACAGTTGTTGGCAACTCCTATAACTTGGGCTGCACTGAACCCCTGGTTTCTGGCGCCGGGAACGCACTAGATTTCTCTTTGCATGCGGTGCTTGCCCTTACCTCATCCAACATGTTGGTCTTCAATGGGCACTCGTCGTCTCATGCACGACGTGGTGTGTCGCGTGCCTCGTTCTCGTCGTGCAACCGCCTTTCCCTGTGCTCGTCGTCGCGTTTGCAACGCTCGCCGCTGGGGCGGGGTTGTACGAAGCCCTACTCACCACCGTCATCAGTCACAACAAGGACCCTGGTGCGTACTACAGAAGGCTTGGTGAACACAGTTTCTGGCACCCTCGATCTGACTGACCCGTGTCGAATGCAGTCATCATGTCATGGCTCTATGCCAACTTTGCGGTCGGCGCCGCCTGTGCCCCCATCGTCGTCGGAAGTTTTGTGGCCCACGAGATCGGATGGAACAAGTTCTACATCGTACTTCTCAGCCTATCGCTCGGACTTGCGGTGTTTGCGCATCTCGTTTTTTGGGGATACGTCTCTCCGTCAGAGACCGTCGTCAAGGAGGAGGCGGACCCAGCCGCAACGACCGTTACAGAGTCTCAGCGCCGTTCCGAAGCCGGGGGCGCGCTGGGCTCTGCTTCGGTTCTCAAGGTTGTGAACGATACTGCCAAGGCTGGTCACCTTCCTACTTCGACGACCGCGCGCCTGCGCCGTTCACTCCGACTCAAGATCGTCTGGCTCGGCCTCGCGCTGCTGTGCCTCGCGTACGCGACGACGGACTTGCTCGCGGCGTGGACGTCGACTTATCTCCTGGCCGTCAAGCATGCGTCCAAGCCGGCGTCCAAGTACTTGCTCTCGGGCTACTGGGCGGGTCAGTGCCCCGTCACTCCCGTCCCTGTCCCTTTATTCTTTCCTCTCTCATGTCTGACAAATCCTCGCGCTCACATGACTGCGATCATACACAGGAGTCGCCTGCGGTAGGCTCCTGCTTCCTTGGGCGCTCTACCGACGTCTCGGGGAGCGCCTATTTGCGAGCGTACTACTCATGATCGCTGCTTCGATGATGATCATCATGTGGGTGGTCAAGTCATACGAGCTCGACGCCGTCGCCCTCGCCGTTTGCGGCTTCGCCATCGGTCCCATCAGCCCGCACGGTCTGTCGATGATCAGCTCTCGGGTCCCCGCTGCCCTGCGCCCTTCGGTCGTCGCCTTCACGCTAGCGTGCGCCGTGACGTGCGGTGGGATCGTGCCCCTCTTTTTTGGCTTTGTCGCCGGTAAGGGGTGGCTCTCAAGTCTACCTAGCTGCTTAATCGTCATGTGCGTGCTCGCGGCAGGGGCATGGCTCTTGGTGCCCAAGATGCACGAGGAGGTCTTGATCTCGGAGACGACTGCAGTCTAGTTGCAACGGGCGCTCCAGGTCTTTTCGAGTCCCTATTTTCTCGTCGGTTGATAGCCCTCTGTTCCTATGTAAATGCTCATTCTCGTAGCTTTTTTAGAGCTGAAATATTAGACGACCATCTGCTTCAAGAAATCTAATTGAATTCGTCCCTTGTCAGGCTTTTTCACGGGCACCGTATCCGATTTGCTTTGTGGGACAATTGAAAGTGACAGAGCGAAGCCGACGGCCCAGTCAAATTGCCAAGATGTGCCTCGGAGCTCGCTCCGATGCAGCCGCCGGATCGGCAAAATGAACAAGCCGGCAAGGTGGGAGCAGTCAGTGTCGTGGTGTCTAGGTGACGCGCGCGACTTGCAAAACTCACGGAGAGGAGAGGGTGCCGATGCCGCCGACCCGGGACCCGGCGAACCGTGCAATCAGCCGCGGCTGGGCGCTTGCACATCAGTGAGATCGCACCACCGGCTTCGGCCGCGCTTGTCCGAAATGCGAAGCGGAAAAACGATTGATAGCTGGGGTCTTCAACGACAATTCTGATCGATCCGAGCAGGAAAAGATTAATAGCTTCTATACCCTTTCCACAGCCCGCGGCTCTCTCTTGGGTTCCTGCCTCCCACCACTTCATCGCAACCCGCTGACCGAAAATGCCGACGAGTCGATTTTCCAAAATGCGCCACGCCGTGATGTCATCCCCATCCTGTGCTTTGTCACGGGTTCCTACCACCTCTTTGGATTTCGTTTCCGAAACCGCCAATGACGTTGAACTCGCCGAGGTGATGACCGATCGCGCACGTCCCGCTCCTGAAACGCGCGCGAGCACGATTTCAACCAAAGGATCCGAGCACCGTGAGCACCCGTCCACTGGATTGGGTGCGGCCAGAGCCAGCAGAATCTGGCACATGGCTCGCCGATGTGTTGCGTTCGCGATGGTGTTCATGGTCGGCATCCATATCTCGGCGACTGGGCTCAAGTGGGTGTTTCCGGCTCCAAAGCAGTGGTGCCCCGAGCTCCTAACGATTTGGCGCCTGATCGCTGACCCCCGCCTCCGCGCGCGATTCTGGCTCCTCTTTGGCGGAGGGACACTCTTACGCGCAGTATCTCGCTCATGCAAACCCATTACAATCTTTCGTACACCCAAATCTCGATGGTCTTTCCTCCGATGATTGCAGCGTAAGCACTCGTACAAGTTTTGCACCGAGCCGTGCCTACATTTTCCGTCGAGTTGCGCGCTCATGGATGGTAACCACTACACCCTTCGTACGTTCCTTCAGCCACGTGATCGCCTGTGGAAGCTGCTCTTACCTCTTGCATGGTATTGGTATGCGATGGGCGCTAACGCTCGCTTGCGTCGTGTGGTCGATCGGCTGCGCCATGCTTATCGCCGAACCGCCCTTTGCGTGGTGTGTGGTCGGCCTCGGGAGTCTCGGCGTCGGTGCGGGCATCTACAACAGCGTGCTGACGGCGTTCACAAGTCACGAAGAGGACGCAGGTTGGTTTATACATCGGCTTTAGGGGGTCCAGGGCGCTGACCTGTCTTCGAATCGTGGCAGTGCTCATGGGGTGGCTGTATGCAAGTTTTGCCTTTGGCGGTGCGATGGCCCCTCTCATTTTCGGGGGTTTCGTCGCCCACGGCATCGGGTGGAACAAGTTCTACATCCTCCTCCTGACCTTTTCAAACCTTCTGGGTGGTATTTCCCTCGTCTTAGTGGGTGAATGGGAAGTATCTCTGGACCAGAAGGCCGGCTCGGCACCTAGTACTACTAGGCGACCCGAGGCCGAGAATGAGAGCGAGCATCTTCGACCTGCTCCCTCGGCGACGGCGAGGCTCGGCGAGGCCCTGCACCTCAAGATCGTTTGGATGGGTCTCCTCTTGATCGGTATCACCTACGGAAGTGCCGATGCGCTTGCGGCTTGGACTTCGAGCTACTTCCTGGACGTCAAGCATGCGCCCAAGTCGGCTTCCAAGTACCTCACGTCGGGTCTGTGGGGAGGTCAGTGATGACATCGCGTTTGGCCGCGGCGTGTTTAGGATGCATGATGCCCAGTAAATGGCTTTGGCTAACCCCGAGGCAAGATCACCTCGCGCCCACAGGGATGGCGGTGGGCCGACTCATCCTGCCCTGGCTCTTCCGAGGTCGAGTTGGGGAGCGAACTGCCGCAATTGGCACCTTGACGGTCGCCATCGTAATGTTGACGGTCATGTGGTTCGTCGAGTCGTTCAAGGTCGCGGCCGTCGCGCTCGCCTTTGCCGGCTTCTCCGCCGGACCCATGACCCCGCATGTGCTGTCGACGGTGACGTCCCGAGTGCCCGCTGCTCTCAAGGCTTCGGTCGTGTCCCTCATTCTCGGTACGGCCGTACTGAGCGGAGGTGGGGGCCCGCTTCTCTTTGGTCTCATCGTCGAAAGAGGGTGGATCTCGAGCCTGCCTCCCTGCTTGATCGTCGCCAGCGCCTTGGCCGCATGTTTCTGGGCCTTGGTTCCTCCGAGGTGCGCCGCCACCCCTTCAGCTCAATAGATTTTGGTTTCTTCCATTTTCTTCATTCTCTTGTAGATCTTTCGAGTTCCAATTTCGAGTCGGAGTCTTTAATAGTGACATCGGTGGTTTTGATAGCGATAAATATATTGCTTGATTGCAACGATGTGCGCGACCCGGTCCCTGGCTCCTTGTTCATCGTCAACCGCATCGTCCGCTCGAGCCTGTTGCGATTGCCCGAGTGCGGGATGAGCCTAGCAGGCAAATTGTTGAACACGTCCGCTGCGGGCGTGCTTGCGACACCATCACCGGTCGATCCTTTGACACGTTCTCGGTACCGGTAAGATATTCCATTCGTCACGAAAGATCGTGCTGAAAACCAAGCGTCTCTGGAGGTGCTGAAGAGCCAAAACTTGAAGCTGCGCGCGTTTGCGAACGGACGATTGACGGACGCTCTCTTCGCCGGCGCTCGCACGCACCGGCGGACTGCACCGCGCCGCACTTCCGAGGCCAGCGCTGGCACTCCGAGCAACTTTTCTCGTATTGTTGCCTGTTGTCTCTTTATTCTAATCTCCACTCGCCAACCATTTTTTCGGAAAATTCGAATCACCTCCACGCATCGCACCGCGCTTCGTTTTTCACCTTTGGGGTTGCGACAATGCAAAGTATTCGCAACAAGTTCTCCAATAGCACAACAGGGGTCTCTCCAGGTTCTAGTAGCGGAGTGATGAAGAAAAGAGGACACGTTTGCGTGTCTTTTGCGATGATGTTCATGCTAGGCTTCAACATCGCTGCGACCGGTGCCAAGTGAGTCCCGGTAGGCTCGATTCGGTCCGAGCCGAGCTGACGCGCGCGCCATGTATTTTCCGAGCCAATAGTGTTCCCTCCATCAGTGCGAGTTTCCACGTGGCGTACAGTGTCATCTCACTGTTTTTCTTGTCCTACGTGACTGGGTAAGTTTGGAGCACTCTCATGAGCGAAAAGAAACGCACCTCTGACCACAATCAGCTCTCGCGCGGCGTCCCATGCAGATTTATCACCACTTGCATCGCGTCCTCTTACGTCGCCCGCGAATTTGGGGTCCGCGCCACCCTGGCTGGTGCCAACATCCTGTGGATATTTGGATGCCTCATCTTTCTGCTTCAAACCTCGTTCGGCGCCTGTGTGCTCGCCTTGGCTTGCCTCGGGCTCGGAAGTGGCTTGTTCGAGCCGACGATCGTGACCGTGGTTACGCAGCAAAGCACTCCAGGTCGGTCTCTGCATTCGAGCCTAGTTCATATGGTTTGAGAATAAGGAGTTAATCCAACAGTATGGCTGTTATGGGGGACTTGCAGTGGTTCTGTCTTTCCTGTACAGCAGCTTCGCCATCGGTGCCGGAATTTCCCCGCTCATCATCGGAGGCTTTGCCGAGCGCTCGATCCCCTGGACAAATTTTTACTACTTTCCCGTCACGATCTGCCTGGTGCTTGCAGGGATTTGCCACATCGTCTTTCAAGGCTATGAGGAGACGTTGATTCACGACCACGCACCGTCGGCGCACGGAATGGCGACCTTTTCTTCCACATACCCCGGCGATTCCACAACCAAGTTCGGGCGGCGTGCCTCGTTTGGATCGTCGGTCATGTCTGCGCCGAGCCGGTTCGCGGGGCTCGAGATAGACCGCAACTGCGTTGCAGGGGGACACAAATCAGAGCTCTCGGCAATGGACCGCGTTGGTCGAGTGCTGCGCCTCCGCGTCGCGTGGATCGGCTTCTTTCTCGTCAACCTGTCGCTCGCGACGGGCGAGCTCCTCGGCGGGTGGGGCACGACCTACTTTCTCGTTTTCAAGGAGGCTCCTCCAGGCTCCTCCAGGTTCATCCAAAGCGGATGGTGGTTTGGTGAGTGACTCGCCCAACCTCGGAGAGGTCTAGTACCGAGGCTGACACTGAGTCAGCACCCAACCTCTTCTGTGGCACAGGCATGGCTTTGGGTCGCTTAGTCCTACCCATTCTTTCACCTCGAGTTTTGGGGGAACGCCTCTTCGCGATCGTCCTGCTCGCCTTTGCCTCGTGCATGATCACCCTCATCGGCGCCGTGCATTCGTACAAGAGCGATGCCGCTGCTCTTGCCTTCTACGGCTTTGCGTACGGCCCCATCGTTCCTCACATCCTCTCAATGGTCAGCTCTCGGGTGTCCACGGACCTGACGAGCACCGTGATCTCCCTTACTCTCGGTGTGGGGGTGCTCGGTGGCGCGGCCGCCCCGATCCTCTTTGGTGCCATCGCGGTCGATCATGGGATGTTGAGCGGGTTACCCACTTGCTTGATTGCGGGCACGTTGCTCGGCATTTTCGGGTGGCTCTTGGTTCCGGATCACGACGACGAGCTTAAATCGACCTTTCACTAGACTCGCTTCGGTTTCTGCATAAGGTATTTGTTGTAATAGAGCCTCATAGAATTCATCCTCGGTGCTAAACGCCGACCGCTTCTCCAAAAATGTGTGTTAAGGCATCCTGGTTGCCGAAAGTACAACAAAAGTGAAAGCATCTCCACACGGGATGCATGCGCCGAATTCTCTTTCGACGAAATGCACGATTGGGTGAGTTCGATCCACAGGAGATTACGCCTCTGATTCCATGCCGTTATTTTGTATAGCCTGTTTAGGCCATGGAATGGCCTTAGACTGCCTCAGGGACATGAGCAGCCAGTGGCTAATCCAGCGCCGGGCGCCACTGACGCGGCGATCCCGTACACTTGTCAACGGCGGGGGCAGTCGATCAGTCGGTCGTCGGGACGGACCGTGACAGGCAGCTATCAATCGTCCTAACACGTGGGAACGCCCGACGGACCACGATCGACCGCTAGTCTCAGAGGGCGAAACATCCCCTTGGCGGTGTCACCGACCGTTACCACGGCTCAGTGTTCGAGCTAGTGGTTCGCTGCCAGCGCGCCGTCCGTCCGAGTCGACCCCTGAACTTGTCGGGGACTCGGGTCTGGAGACAGGACAATCTTAGATCACCCATCGTGTTGTGGATGTACTTCGATCACCCGTCTACATTTCTTTTCTTTCTTTCTTTCCCTTGTCCACACGTTCGTCGGAGTAACTTCCTGCTCTATCCTCTATCCACCGGTCTTGCAACTCTACTACGGTTACCATCGCCATGCAAACAATTCGCGAAAAGCTCGCTAACGGCCTCGAGCCCATTCAGCCGAGCCGACGCCGTTCGAACATGGAAATCGCGCGCATTTGCCTCTCCTACGGTATGAATTTCATGTTTGGTATCAGCGCCGCAGCAATCGGATCCAAGTCAGTCGGTGCGCATGCTTACGATGTTAAGCAAAAGTACCAAAACTCAGCACGCACCCTATTGCTTCTTCCGCTACAGCATCCCATCCATCAGCGCGCAGTACCACGTTTCGTTGGCGCTCCTGTCAACCGTATTCTTGACCAACCGAGTCGGGTCAGTCCGATCGAAACCCCTCTCCTCTCTACCTACTTACACCGAAAGGACGAAGCACGGCTAATCGTTTGCTTGAAACGTACCCGCAATGCAGATTTTTCCTGGCCTGCGTCCTCTCGTCTTACCTGATGCACAACTTTGGCGTGCGCGCGACGCTCATGTGTGGCAATGCGTTCTGGGTCATGAGCTGCCTCATCCTGCTCCTCCAACCTTCGTTTGCTCTAGTCGTGCTCGCGTTCACGGGCATGGGCGCTGGCACTGGCCTCACCGAACCGGCGATAGTCACCGTCATCACTCGCGAACAGAGTTCCGGTGAGTTTCAAGAGACCTTCCGTGCGAAAGCCAAAGAACTACCCATTTACCCCTGACCACCACCCTGCTCCAATGATCACACCCAGTCCTCACCTCGTGCCTCTACAGCTCCTTCGCCTTTGGTGCCATTTTTTCCCCCCTCATCAACGGTTCCTTTGCCGATCGCAATATCCTCTGGACCAACTTTTTCTACATACCCCTCGGGCTCTGTGTGCTCCTTTCGATCGCAACCGTTTTCATCTTCCGCACCTATGAAGCCGATCTCTTGAAAGCCGAGCAAGAGGAACTGCGCCGTCGCACCGTGGTCGATTTTGCGATTCGGTACCCCACGCGTCCAGAAACCGAGGGACAAGATCGACGCAAGTCATTGTTCCTCTCTACCTCGGCGGTCAAGAACACCCATCCCGAAGCCCGAGAAGACGGCTTGACACGTGTAGCGACGCATTCGTCCTCCACATCGTCCAAGGCCGATGCGACGGCGCTTTTGCTGCGCGTGTTGCGGCACAAGGTGACCTGGATCGGATTTGCGCTCATCGTCTTGACCATGTCCGAAGGGGAGACGTTGGGAGGGTGGTCGACGACGTACTTTCTCGAGGTCAAGCATGCGCCGGCGGGGATGTCAAGGTACATCTCTTCGGGCAAATGGACAGGTGAGTCGTCCTGGGTCGGTATCTCAGACTTTTTCAATTCCGATCCAAGCTAATCTACAGCCCTTTTCTGACCACAGGCAACGCGATCGGCCGCATTCTCTTGCCAATTCTCTTCCTTCGCCTCCTCGGCGAAAAAGCCTTCGCGATCGTGATCCTCCTCATCGCCTGCGGCATGCAACTCATCGTCGCGCTCCTCCCTTCTTGGAAAGCCAGTGCTATTGCTTCGGCCTTTTTCGGTTTTTTCATTGGACCCATCACGCCTCACGTCCTCTCGATGGTCGGGTCCCGCGTTCCGAGTGATTTGATCGCTCCGGCCATGTCGTTGATGCTGGCCAATGGAGTCGCAGGTGGTGCATTGGGACCCATGTTGTTTGGTATTGTGGGCGCGTCCAAGGGGCATTTGAACGCTTTGCCGTTCGTGGTGATTGGGTTGTTGGGCGTTAGTGCTCTAGGGTGGTTGTTCGTCCCTAGAAAGAAGGAGGAAGGCGTCATGGCAGTCGGGGGGGACTTTCAGTAGGCAGGACGGGGGGTAGTTGAAGAGGTCGCGTTATTTATGTCATTTTCGGGTGTCTGTCTCACCCGCTGCAATTCCGTATCTCACATTCCTTTTCGAGAACCCTCCTAGGGATCAGAATTACAACACCCCATCCAACAACCTCACACTATCCACGACCTGCCACAGCTGTTCCTGGTTCTTCTTACCCGGGCCACCGGCGGCACCCGCAGGACCCATCGACGATCCCACACCACCCGCTTGAAGTCCACCGATTTTGGTCAAAGCGTTCGACTCAGGAAGATGGGAAGCATGCGTCCCTGCAGAAGGTTCATCATCGTCGGATCCACCATCGGTCGAGGTGTTGTTCCCACCGTTCGCACCTCCGCGTTGCATAGCCGAAGGCGAACCGACCATCTGGTGCTCCGCAAACGACCCACCTTCCAACCCCGACGACGAAGGCGACTCGATCGACAGTTCGGGGAAGAGTTGATGCCGAAGGGCCAAGCTCTTGGGTGAGATTTGGGCGGCGCCTCCTCCACCGCCTGCAGTGTTTGCTGTGTTGGTGATCGTGATCGAGGTCGATATCGCCGAGGGTTTGTTCGTCGGACCACTTCCCGTCGTCGGTGTACCGACCAACGAGTTCCCCCTCGATCCATTCGAAGGATTGTCCCCATTCGTTGCCAAAGTCGCTTGCCCCGGGATCGAGGCCGATGATCGAGCATGCGCGACGTCAGGGTGACCTTGAGGGATCGCGACGGCCGAGGGGTCAATGAGGTATTGGTCACGAGGTCCTCCGCCTGGGGTGAGAGCGTTCGTAGAGAAGGAGTTGGAGCGACTGGGTCGGTGCGAGCGGGAGCGCGAAATGGTCGAGGGCCGACGCGAGGTGGATGCGGATCGAGATAGGGTATGTTTGGAACGAGAGAGGGAGGAGGTTCCGGTCAGTGTGGTCGACGAGGAAGACGATGTCGATCGCACCGGGGCGAGTTTCGAATGCGATTTGCCTCCCAGTCGAGGCCGTTCGGGGAACTTGGGCATCCCCGTCGGCGGGGCGGTGATGGCTTCGGGCTCATCGACGACCATGGCCTCGTCATCGGCTTCGATCGCCGCGTCCTCTGCATCGTCTTCGTCGTCGCCCTCGGTCATGTCCGAATCGTCCGAATCAGGAGGCAAAGCGTAGGATCTCTCGACCGCACCTAATCGAGGTACGACCAAGACCGAGGGGTTGATGTCGAACAAGCCGAGGAAATCGTCGGTCGTCAAAGGTCGTTGCTCTTCATCCTCGTCCTCCTCGTCGACGTG
Organism: Microbotryum silenes-acaulis; assembly: GCA_003665825.1. NCBI lineage: Eukaryota > Fungi > Basidiomycota > Microbotryomycetes > Microbotryales > Microbotryaceae > Microbotryum > Microbotryum silenes-acaulis. The sequence continues at coordinate 1,271,678 of QPFY01000007.1, forward strand.
ATCGTGTTCGAGCGGAGGATTAAGTAATCGCACCGCTTTCACCGGATCGAACGATTGCTCCGCCTTGACGTCCCCTTCCCCTGCTGGCGGATCGTCCTCACGTACCTCCCTCCGCACTGGCCTTGCAGCGTCGAAAATGGCCAACTGTTCCTTCGTGATCGACGACGTCCGTATCCCTCTATCCCGATCGGACCGTACCAATCCCACGACGTGGGCGATGATATTTTTCAAATGGGTCTGAACCGGATCACACAGCCCCTCAAAAATCAGTCAGAAGCCCCCCTCTCTCACCTCGAGCTCCGTAATCCAAACTCACCTCGACGGCTTGAACGCCCAACAACCCGACCCTCTCGTCGACAACCCCACCTCCGACCAAGCCCGATTCGAAAACGATCAGCATCATCCGATCCCGCAACCCATCGACGTCGGGCAACAGCTTGGAAGTCGAACAGAGCAGCGAGTCTTTGGCCGACGACGAGGCGATGATGCGTTGGTATTCTTGCGTGAGGGCTGAGATTGGTCAAACGCGGCCAAGATCAGTTCTCGTAGCTCCTCTTGCCCACGATGCCAATCAAACTCACCAGGATCGGTCTTGCCACCTGTTCCACCCCCAATCGCGTCGACTTCCGCCCTCCCCTTGCCTGATTCCAACGCCGCGGCGAGCGTGCTCAACCGGACCAACTCCTTGTCCCTCTTGCGCTCCCTCTCCCTCTCCAATTCCCTCTTGGCCAAAGCACTCGGCACGACCCCACCCGCTTCCTTGATGGCCTGCAACTGCGCTTGATCCTGTTGTTGCAGCAGAGCGGCGGCACTCGTCGTCGAGGCGGCGGTGGCCGTCACCCCGGTCTGAGTAGGCACGAGAGCCTTGATCTCCCTCCTTTCGCGCTTCCCAAGGGACATGACGAGCGTCTTGAGTTTCTTGCGTAGAGGATCGACATCGGAGATGAAGCCGTTGTTGGGAGGGTCGTTGGGTCCGCCTCCTAGTCTTCGTTTGACCTGGAAGCCGGAATGGCGCAGCGTCGACGGAGGGACGGCGATGCGCGTCGTGTTGTACAGGATCGACAGGAGCAAAGCGTTGTGAAGTTGGACTATACACGGGACATTGAAAACACGTTCAGTTTCTGTTCCTTCGTGTACGTGCGACCGATGCCAAGGCGCTACTCACGTGCCATGTCGTGCTCGCCTGGTTTGCCCTTGCCAAACACCCTCTCCAACACGCCCTGCAACTCGTCGCGGTTGATCTGACCGGTCATGAACTCGACCAACGAGATCCAATACAGCTGACCGAGGTGAGGAGGGAGGAGGTCCGCAAGTTTGAGCTTCAAGGACAGCAGATCGGCGCGCTTGGGTACGGTCGGTGGTGGGGCTGGCGCTGCGGAGGGTGGCAGAGTCGACGTTGAGGTTGATGTTGATGTCGATGCGGTGGGGTGGGTCACGGATCGGAGCAGTGGGGGGAGGGTGGTGGGAGGAGGACATGTTGTTGAGGCAGTTGCGGTCGTTGTCGGTGCAGGTATTGAAGAAGTGGACGGGGTCGGGTCGACGAGCATCATCACGGGCGAGCCCGGAGTCGGTGGGTGGAGCAGAGACAAGAGGCGATCGCCGCGTGAGCCGCGCAGATCTCACCGCGTTCTTAATCGCCATTTACAAGCGCGCTTTACACCAATTCTCGATGTCACTTTCGCGAAGGCTGGCCGGCGTCCGGTCGCCAGAGGAACTCTTGCCATCGGCACTGGTCACAGGAGTATGTGGAGGCAAACATCACTGGCTATTCCATATGACCTTGCCCTGATAGCCGCTTGTACTCCTGTGGAACGCGGAAACGACTGGCAGCGGGCGCCGACTCATCGATGTGGGGCCCGACTCTTAATCAGCCCAGGCTACGTCTGCCAATCGCCACTTGCTGCCCTGAGTCAGCTCTGCTATCCGACAGGACGATAGTTAAGCTAATCGGACCGGGAAAGAAGACCGGACTATGCTGGGTATCATTCAGGGGCTCGTCACGTGAGACATTTTCGAATTCGATCAATTTTAGAACTGCATTCCTCAAGGTGAATTCACGAGAACAGAACTGAAGCAAAGACGCAAAAAAGAAAAAGAACACCTATGCGTGCAAGTAAAACAATCCACTCACACGCTTCCATCCGAGAGCGGCTTCCGGATTTGGTCCGGGCAGCCTTCGCGCGACAGAGACCTTCCAGAGTCCGCTCGCACCTCGCACCGAACCCCTTCCCTCCTCCTCCTCCTCCTCGTGACCGCTCTACCACTCCACCCCCTACCGCCACCATGTCCACCCCCTCTGACGGTCCCACCCCCTCCCAAATCTCACTCACCGACCTAACGCTCGAACAACTGCACCAAGTGCGCCAACAACTCGATCAGGAATTGCAGCATCTGACGAACGCGTTCCAGGAATTGCGGCTGGCGCAGGTCAAGTTCGCGGCCGCTTTGGAGAGCTTGGATAGTTTGAAAAAGGCGAATCAAGGTGAGCGTTTTTGTGGTTGGAAGAACGAGGGGAGGAAGGGAGGGTGGGGCTACGGTAAAATAGGGGAGACGGGTGGGGGGGTCCTCTCCGCGTCGAGCTCGATTACAGAGGACTGCTACGAGAACCATGCACCACCTACGATCACAGCAGTACTTCGGACCCCCACCATGATCACTAACAAGCACTACTCATCCACCCCCACCTTTTGGCCTCGCAGACAAGAACATCCTGATCCCCCTCACCTCGTCGCTCTACGTCCCGGGCAAGATCAAGGATCCCGAACACGTGCTCGTCGATATCGGAACTGGATACTACGTTGAAAAGGTACGAATCTCTCACCATGGCAACCGCAAACGTATCGGACCCCTCCGACACGAGCTCAACCTCAAACCCCCTCCCCCTCGCTCTCTTCTTTCGCGCAGACAACAAAACAAGCCAAAACGTACTACAACCAAAAGAACCTCACCCTACGCTCAAGTCTCGCCACCTTGCAAAGCCAGATCGAAAAGAAGGAGGACAACATGAGGGCGGCGATGAGTGTGTATAACCAAAAAGTCGCTCGGGAGGGAGCGGCGGGAGGTGCGGGAGGGGATGGGGGGAAGGATAGATGACTGAGAGATTGGTGAGGCGAGAGGTGTAGGCTAGGGGGTCTCATTTTCGCATTTGCATTGTATGGAGGAATTTGTACAAGATCTCCAGGATCGGTCCCACTGCTCGTCGCTTCCGAAAGTCGTGAGGGAGCGCTAGAACGTTGTCACAAGCTTCGGTGTCCCGATCTTATCCATTACAACGCGACGTAAAACACAGCAAACAAGTATATGCAGAACGAGAAGGAGCAGTGAGGAACAGTTGGCACAAACAGAACAATCACTTCAAAAACCTGATCAGAAACACAATGTACGGAACGCCTACCGCGTCGCTCCGGGTGCTCCTCTCCTCCCTTGACCACCGGCACCAGGATATACATCCGCCACTCCCGTACCCGACGTCGATGCCGTCCCCGCTTCGACGTCCCCGCCCGATCCCTGACTAGCCCCGGACCCGAACCCCAACCAACTCAAGAAACCACCACCTCTCCCTTCTTCGGCATTCGAAGTAGATCCGGGGAACCCGACGTTCATTGGCAACTGACCAAACGGCGTCGGACTACCCCTCGACGTTGCCAAGGGGGTGTTGTACGTCCTCGAAGGAAAGAACGCCCCCTGTTGCGTCGGGTGGTACGATTGACTTGGGTGGAAATAACCCCCACCACCCTGCGTCGTCACACCGCCGCTACTCCTCCCCCCCGAATTGGCGAACGCATCTTCGAGGATCGTCTCCGCCACCCCAGGTGCATACATGTGCGGATCGATCGGATGATACGCCGGTGGATCTTGCGCCGCTGCCGCTGCCGCTATCCCAACCCTGCCCAGACCTTGACTTGATTCTCCGCCTGATCCACCGCCCTCTTCGGACGTCGATCTCGACCCGTACGTCGAATGCGATGTCGTCGAACCGATCTCGTCATCGTCCATCGACGGACTGCGGGGTGGCGGTGTGCTGGGGAAGCGATGCATCGAGTGGAGACTGATGTCCAACAAACCCGGTGTGGGAGGGTTGTGCAACCGAGCGCGTTCTTCGTTGTCCTGATCCTGATCGGGGTGAAGCGAGCGTTCAGAGTCCTCGATGAGAGCGAGGGGCGATCGACGCCCGGCTTCAATATCGTACGAATGCGACGACGATGATTGGTGCGAGAGGTTCCTTGAATGTCGCAACGGCGAAGGTCGAACGGGTTGAGCCGGTCGCGTCGGGGACCCCAGAGCCGCGGCCGCCCCAGCGGCCGTCGAAGGATGGCCACCACTGACGGTCGAAGCCGAGCCCGCCGACAACTCAGCACCACCGGCCGCCCCGTTTCTCCTCGACGAATGCTGCCTTCTTCCACTCGGCCGCGAACCAGCTTGCACGCGCGACGAAGGTCCCGTCCCGCTACTCCCCCCCGTGAACCCACTCAACAAACCCCGCGCAGCCTGTTGTTGTTGCTGCTGTGCAACCGCACTTTCCAAGAGGATGCTCCCCCGCTCGCTCCCGTAAGCGGGGGGAGGTGCGAGCGTGCCCATCATCGGCGCCAACCCCCATTTCTTGACATTGGCCTCGATGAACACAAATCCAGCCTGTCCGAGGTTGACGTGGACCGTGCAGGGCCCGTCGGCGCCGACGGTCGGGAACAGGTTGTGGCGCGTCAGGCCCGTGTAGGCGTCTTCGAGTTTCTTGCCGTTGCGGGTGAAGAAGACGGTGCCGCTGCGGGGGCGGTAGCCAATGCCGAGAACGTCGCCTTCCCGTAATGGTGGGCCGTACGAAGTCGCGGTGAAGGGGTACGAATGCGATTTGAAGCCGTCCGCGGAGAGGTAGCCGACCGAGTATTTGCTGGCGCCTGTGGTAGGATGCGAATGCATCGAGGCCAGAAACAAGCGTCAGCAGCCGACTCGCGTGTAATACCACGGGATCTCCACACTGACTGACCTGGCATTCTGAACGAAGGGTAAGGCTTGGTCGCGAGGCCCAGGGCGACGTTCGTCCCCTCGGGTTTCTCGTACATCTTGCATTCCCAGTAGTAGACTTCGTTGATCTTGGGCAGCGGCAAATTGCTCTGCACACAACACCCTCCCCCTTCCTCGGGCGCCATGCCGACGCCGTCGGAAAGGAACGTGATCTCGGTGCGCGATTGCACAATCAAGGCCGGGTTCGACTCATAGTCGGGTTCAAACGACCACGCCGAGATGCCCTTTTCTTGGATCGAGAGGAACTGCGAAAGCGTAATGTCCGTCGGTTGAGAGTTGGGTGGGTACTGCGTTTGCCAGACTATTAAAAAAGTCTCCCGATGCGTCAGTATCAGCAGCAGCGAGGGCTAATCGGAGGAAATCCGTCGGCCCACAAAGGTTCCCTCACTCACCTTTGGCCCTCGTGTACCCGATCCCGACGTTCTCGTCAACGTCCTCCAACCACCGCTGTTCTATGCCCGCGACGTCGGCTTCGGCCTCCCACCGGTCCTCGTGTTCGAGGTTCGTCGGTCCGCCTTCGCCGAGCGGGAGGGCGATCGCGCCTCGTCTTCGACGGACGAGGATCAGAAAGACGAGAAAGACGAGCAGCGAGAAGAGCAGCGACGTGAGCAGGATCAACAGCGGGAGTAGAAGTCGCAAAGGCTGTGAGGCATCGGCAGGGACCATTGTGTGGAAGATTACACGCAGGGAGGATGGAAGCAGATCGTCGAAGAAGGAATGGTGGGATCGGATCGGTAGGGATATCCAATTTGGGGCGGGGCGAGACCGAGACCGAGTCCGAGACAGGCGCACGCGCGCGCGGACGGGGTTGGGAAGGGTGCGTAGGGGGGGGTGGGGGAGCAGACGAGTAGTGGCTGGCGTCAGTCATCGTAATCGGACACGGCGAGATCCGACCACACACAAGGTCACTCACATCTTCCAGCTGACCGTCCCCGGGCATCTGGGGCGATTCGGGGTCGGACGGAATCGTGGGCAGGTCCGACGAGAGGGGAAGCGACGCGGTGCCACTGCCACTCGCCTCCCAGCCCCAGCCCCGCGCATTACTGAGCCCGGCTCCACCACCACTACCACCGCCACGCTGGCGACTCGCCGCCGCCGCACCATTGCTCCTCCACTGTGCATCGTCAAACAGTTGTTGCTGTCGTTGTCGGAGGTACTCGACCGCTTCCTTTTGGCGTGCCAGGATCTGCGTCTTGTCCGAGCTGCTGGCCTGACCCTGCTGCTGCCGCTGCTGCTGATGCTGATCGCCCGAGGCGGCGGCGTTGACGTTGACGTTGACGTTGACGCGGCCTCGGCTTCGGCCACTGCCATCATTCGTGTAGGGCCGCGTGTTCCATGTTGACAACATATCCTGACTCTTGTCGTCCGAGTGGTCGTGATTGATCACTCTTCTCCGTCGACCCGTCGTCACAGTAGGCGCCATGCTCGCCCGCGTTCACACGACTTTGCTAGTAGATGGTTGGGCCCGGAGGGAGGATGAGCAAACCTGGACCGGAGAGCGCGAGGCGTCGGGGCGGGAAGAAAGGCGGGCCGGCGCGTTAGCGCCGGCGTTTGTGGGCAATGGCGACCCATTAGGTCAAGCTAAGGAGCGAATTCGCTCGGTTTCTAATGTGAGCCTGCAATCGCCCATTTGTCATGTCTCACTTTTTGGGTCGCGCGCCCCCGCGCGTCAGTAATTACCAAAAGTCATTCGGCGTGTGTTCCATACCGAGATTCGATACGGTGGGTGGGCTGGGGGTAAATTCACAACCCCGTACGGGCGGCTTGTAAGGTTCTTGCCTAAGGCTCTTGCCTTACAGAAGGTAGCGAGGACGGTCGCAGATCGAAGTCGGGCAATTTGCGCAAAACAAACATAGGCGACAGGGCTTAATCCCCTTGGAGCCCTCGGGGTCTACCGCCCGAGATAGGGACGAAACAGAGAAGCCCCAACAGCTGACCGGAGGACTTCGAGGGGGAAGGGACATCGGCGCACGGGCCTCGGCCTGGCTCAAGCGGGAAGCCCTTCAAGTTGTTCCCCATCTTCGAGTCTCTTTCTCTCTCTTGGTAGTTAGCTTCTAGCTGAAACCCAGTATAGGAGTTTAACAAGTACTTCCACGGTTCCCGATCTACGACTGTCCTCGCTACCTTCTGTAAGGCAAGAACCTTATAACTTGAAGGCGGCTCGGGGCCAATCGGAAAAGTCTACATTTTTTCCTACAAGAACAAGAGGACTGCGGACAAAAAAGGTAATGAGACAAAAGCGCCAGGTACTTCTGGCCAAAACGGACCTCAAAATATATCCCTGTAGCGATACCAAGTCCGACTATTTCATCGCATCTATCCGTCACTTCGAGCTACATAGCCAGAAATGGGTGCCCAGCACTCCCGGCCTCAGACCCCCTCAGACCCCCTCAGACCCCCTCAGCCGGGAAACTTTTCCAACATCGTGAATCAGACCACCTCGGCCTGATCTCAGCCTGGCTCAGACTGCAATCAGAGAGCGAAAAAAACTTAGAGCGAGTGATGTATTATACTGAATTCAGTATGAGGGTGCAGTCTGGCGTATTATGTGGTGAGATCAAGCTGCGATTCGACGGAGATTAGGCTGGCCACGCGCGGAAGGGGCCTGGCGCGCTCGAGATCTGTCTGAGGTGTTATCATCGTCCTTCCATCTACTTTTTCCGTAGGCCAAAGAGGTAACATGAATTGGGGGCAATACGATGAACAATTTCTTCAATACAAAACGAACGAAAACGAAAAACGCTCAAAACGCACAAAAACAGAAATGCGCATAGTTCGTTATTAGCCCGCGCGCGTAAAGGGGTAATTCAATCTAGTCTCGGAAAATCAATCTGGTCTAAAACACGTACGTCTATTCGCAACACGTCTGTAGCCGGGCCTGGACAGAGTTCGGGGTCACGCTGTGAGATGATGAGTGAACGATGGAGCTAAACCTATCAATAGGAACGAAAAGATTGAGTGCGCATATCAGCACCGCCAATAGACAGAGAGGAGAGCACATCGTAGTCGTACCTACCCAGGGAGAAGACCTTGAAACCCCTGAAAACTCCAGTCCGATTGTTGGTTCACCTCACCCTGGGGTTGATGGTTCAGGGTTGACTCAGACGCACGCGTGAGGATCCGGAGCGGGCTCCAGGCGGGCACAGGAGACCTCGGTGCGCGCCGGCGCTCTCTCTGAGATCGGTCTGGGCTTGTCCGGAACTGCAGCGCGCGACGAGCGCGCTCTGACTTTGAGCTGAGCCCGGGCAGGAGTCCCCCTTTGTGCCTGCAAAGAGTGAATACTTTATGATTATGCACAGAGTTCAGTCTGAGCGAGTCTGATATGGTGATTACTTTATGATTAACCACTAAGCTCAGTCTGAGCGAGCATAATTTGGTGATCACAGCAAGTGTAGCGGGGCACTGTCTGAATTGCGCGGGCTCTCGCTCTGAGTCGCTCAGAACCGTCTGAGATTGGTCTGAGATCGCGCTGAGCGGGTCTGAGGGGGTCTGAGGCCGGGAGCGCTGGGCACCCATTTCGGCTATGTAAGAGCTAGGCTTCGCTTCGACCTTCGATTGCCGACTATCCCGAAAAATTCTGGGCTACCATACAATTAATGCCGGTCTTGATATCTATTATATAAAAGTGAAAATAAACATAAAAATAAGACCACCTCGTCCGCAGTGTCGAAGATTCGAACGGACGCCCTTTTTCAAGTGAGCGGAGCAACCAACAAGGTCAATTCTTAACAAGAGGAACATACTCTACAAAGATCAGACGGCAAGAGTATCTACTCTTGTGCATGTGGGCAATTGAGGACGAGAAATGCTTTGGGACTGCGGCGGCAAGAACGTAGACCAATCAGGGGGAACATGAACTGGGGGCAATATGATGAACAAGTTCTACAAAAAAAAAAAACTCGTGACCGATGCGGCGGCGGCCACTCGGATATCGGATCCCAACACTTGATTATTATTTTTTGTAGAACTTGTTCATCATATTGCCCCCAGTTCATGTTCCCCCTATGGACCCAGCTCGTGGCGAGCCGACGAACGCACGCCGGTCTCTGCTCGACCCTATTCGCGCAGCGAAATGCTACGATGACGACCGCTCGGACCCTACGTTCGGTCGTCGGCTGCCTCGTCAAGCGAGAGTGGCGCTTGACGAGCCCTTCACCCTCCTCGAGGTTGAAGCGGCGTTGAAGAAGACGGATTCGGGGCGATCACCGGGGCCCTCGGGCATTCCGTACGAGCTCTTCAAGGCGCTGCCAACCTACTTTGCTCCCAAGCTGTTGGACTTGTTCAACTCGATTTGGGAGGGCGGCAAAATGACGGCGTCCTTGGCAGAGGGGCTGGTGCGGCTCTTGCCCAAGAATAAACCGGGGGCCAATCTGAAATCACTAGGGGCATACCGACCGATCACACTGCGCGAGACGACCTACAAGGTCCTCAGCAAGGTCTTGGTGGCGCGACTCAATGGGGTGCTCGGCGAGCTTTTGCCGCCGGCGCAACACGGTTTCATGCCATCAAGACGTTCAGCGGACGCGGGAAGTCATCTCACTCTCCTTCTCGAAAAACTCAAGTCGCTAGGCACTGAAGTTTTCCCCGAGGGCGCCCTCTTGTCTTTGGATCAGCAGAGCGCGTACGATCGGGTCGATCACGCCTGGATCTTCGAGGTCTTTGAGGCCTTTGGGTTCGGCGAGCGTTTCATCTCGCTGCTGCGCGCTCTACGATCCCGAGACTCTGGGGGTGCGCTACCTTGTCAATGGGTTCCCCACGGACTTGGTGCGGTTGCTGTGTGGTCTCGGTCAGGGGGATCCCCTCTCGTGCCCGGTTTGGAACATCACGTTCCAGCCCTTCCTCGACGCCCTCGTGCGGCGCGGGATCGCGCTCGACCTGCAGAAGGTGTGGCCAGGAGGGCCGCGTGCGCAGCTTACGCATCTGGCGTTTGCCGATGATGCTGTGGTGGTGGTGGAGTCACCGGCGGCATTGTCGAAGCTGCAAACGCTGTCGCAGACGTGGTACGAGGCAACCAACGGGAAGACCAACACGGACAAGACGCTGGTGCTACCACTCGGACCGAACTGGCTTCGGGACGAGACTGCGCAGGCGCTGCCAACGGTGCAGGAGGGGGAGAGCTTCAAGTGGTGCGGCTATGCCTTCTTTCGCCACAGTGACTCGAAACTGTTTTGGACCCATGTTCTTGACAGGATCAAGGCCAAGGCCCGCGCCGCTGGAGACCGGACACTTTCGCCGAGTGGGAAGGTTTTCTATGTCAACGCTCACATCATCTCGACGGTCCTCCACGTGCTGTCCTTCGACATACCGCCTCAATGGTTCATTAAGGCGGCGGAAACGGCACTTACGGATTTTGTCTGGGGAGGAGCAGGGCGAAATACCGTCGCTCGCGATTTCGTGTTCCAGGCTCGGGAGGACGGTGGCTTGGGCTTGATTTCGATCGGCGACATCGTTCATTCGGTGGCGCTTCGATTTTGGGATGCTGTGGCGGGCTCGGACGAGGCGATCTGGGCGCCCCTAGCTCGCGAGAGCTGGAGGTCCCTCGTCGCTGCGACCCGCGATTTCAGTCCGTGGGGGTTCTTCAGCAGCACGGCTCGGGTTGAGAAGCTGTATCGCGACTCGACGCGTTGGGGGGCAGTCGTTGCAGCGGCCAGGGTCACAGTTCCAACCATCAAGTCCGAACTCCTTACGCTCCCCGAATTGCTTTCGCTTCCGCCTCGCCTCCCTTCACTCTATGCTGAAGGTGCCAAGCACGCATATGACGATGCGGACGCAGTGGCGAAGTTTGCGCAGATCGCGGACCTGTACTGGAGGGACGAAGGGAAGGGATGGGCTCTGGTTGGTCATCGACGCGGGTTCTGGCAGCACTCTAAGGAACCCGCCCTACAGCACGAGCACGTGTGGTCGCGCGTGGGTCAGTTGCTCAAGGCGAAAGCCTTGCTGCCCAAGACCGCGTTGCGACCTGCTCGGATACCTCTCAAGGAGGCTCCCCGTCCTCGGTGCTTCAACTTCTTTAGGCTCTCCCGACCTTTTACGATTCGCAAGCTTCGTCGGCTTGTGAACAAGGTGCGGTTCCCAGGGAGGGAGGATCGTGTCAAGCGTTTCCGTGATGGGACTTCTCAGAGCGATAGGAAGCGCTTCTGGAGATGGCTTCATGACCGGTTCGCGTCTGCTGTGGAGCAGGACACCCACTGGCGGCTCATGTACGACGTGACGCCGACGCGCAAGAGGCAGCATACTCAGGGTCATGCCTCTTCGCCGACGTGTGTGTTCTGTGGCAACGATGCAGCGGTCATCGAGACGGTGTCGCACTACTTTTTCGAGTGCGCGTACTCGACCAGCTTCTGGGGCGGGGTGCTGCGCATTCTGTTCGACAAGCTCGGCATCGAGGATACCGACGTCGATCCGTCGACGTTCACTCCGGAGAGTTGGTGTGTTGGGAATGAGGGTTAGGAATGGCGCGTTCATTGGTAATCTGTTTAGAAGCGCTCGTCTGTTTAGTGAAGCCTGGCGATGCGCACCAACCGTTGTCTTCTCTCCACGGTTGGATTACACGCTCGTCAGGTACGCATGTTTAGCTTCACAGCCACTTTCGTTGCAATTAACTGACGGTTGGATTACACGCTCGTCAGTCTCTTATTTGGTAGCGTCTGTATTGCCGCAAGGCACAGATCCGCACGCAGAAAAGACGCAGCGCGTATCCAAGATGGCTACGACCTCGGTGGATTCCGGGTCCGCCACTCATCGCGGCCTTATGGGCGACCTGTATGGCAATGTCGACGCCACAAATTGGGGAACGGCCAAGGATCGACTCCAACGGGTGTTGGAGGGCGATGGCCGGTTCAAGCACGTCACGACCGAACTCAGCGTTGGCCCCGAGCCCGAACAGTCCGAGTTCACCCGTACGCTGGGTGGCTCCACAGTGGCCGACGTAGCCACGTTCCGTACACAACATCGGAACTACCGGCATGACGTCGACGACCTCAATCAAGCCTTGGCGCAGGCCCGCAACATCTTGTTCGTGTGCCTGGGGGAGGCCACGTTCGCGCGCATCGCAGACCAGCCAACGCACGAGCTGTGGGCGGCCCTCGATAAGGATCTCGGCGCCGCATCCCACGACTTCGCGCGGTCGGAGAAACTCGATGCTCTTTTCCAATACCAAGCCTACGTCGATGGAGACCCTCTCGACCCTTGGTTGTCGCGCTTCAACCGGCTGTTCGTCGATCTCAACGCCGCGCACGTTTCCCGCGACAAGGCCTACCAGCGCGCCAAGATCGACGGGGTCAAGTACACGCAAGCTGAGTTTGACAAGTGGGTTCCGCCGCCTGCGTTGTCGGAAGGCATCCGCATGGACCTCTTGAAGGCGAGGATGCCACGGCCTATTGTCACGGTTATCGACGCCCTCGGCCCTATCCCGTCGCTCAGTGATGTGGAGGGCGCGATTCGTCGCGCGGCGATGTCTCGCTCTTCCGGCACCGACGTCGCCGAAGCCCTCGCGGCGAAGACTCAGGGTCGTCGCAGGCGCCCCACTCGTTCGTCAGGCAAACCGAAGTCCAGTTTTCTCTCGGCTTCGAAGGTACCGGGTCTCGTGGACAAGTGGCCGCACGGGGTTGCGCAGAACGGTCGCCTGAGGCTGGGCCCGTCGCAGTGTCGGAAATGCTACGAGCAGGGTCATCTTGGCGACCAATGTACCGTTCCCTCGACCGAACTGCCCCGTCGTCGGGTTGCCGTCTTAGCCAAGCACAACATCTCCATCGGCGCGGCCGACGCGATGGCGCTCGTGGCTGAGTACGGTCCCGACCCATCGGTTGAAGACGACTCTTACGATAACTATTTCGCCGACGTCGCCCTTGACACCGAAGTCTCTGCGCTGTACTTGCACGACGGTCCCCGCTACCTCCTCGACTCGGGGGCGACGCGCCACATGACCACTCGTCGGGATCTCTTGGTCGACTTCCAGCCTTTCACGACGGAGCGGGTGCGCGTAGTCGGCGCATTCAAGTCCAGCGCCATGGCTGTCGGCAAGGGCACCCTTCGCTTTGACGCCAATGGCGCGCCTCTCGAGCTCCGCGACGTCCTTCTCGTCCCGGGTCTGTCCGCCGAGCTCGTCTCTCTTGCCAGTCTCATGAAGGATGGGTACCAGCTGTCTGGGATTTGCGACGCCGCGGGCGCACACTCTGGTCTCACCGTCTCGGGTCCGGCTTCGAGTCTCACCTTCGCTCTCGATCGCAACCACTACGTTCTCCAGGCGAGTCCGGCCTCACCTCCTCTGGCGGATCACCACGCGCTGACAGCCACCTCCTTGCCTACAGATGTAGTGCTTTGGCATCAGCGTTTGGGTCATCTGTCCTGGGGTCGTTTGGTAGAACTTGCTAAGTCGGGCGACATTTCCCTCGACATCTCTGCTGTAACCCGGGATCAACTTCGTCTCCTTGATCAGTGCGATGCCTGCTGCTCCGGCAAGGCCGTGTCTGCCCCCAGTCGTGAGGCTGCCCACCACCCCGCCGACGCACCTTTCGCTCGGGTCTTCGCCGACGTGTGGGGGCCTTCCCCTGTCCCTGCTCTCTCCGGCGTCCGATATCTGTGCGGTGTCACGGATGAATACTCGCGTTTCCGCTGGGCTCGCGGCATTCGGCTCAAGAGCGAGGCTTCGTCCGTACTCAAGGGCTTCGTTGCGATGTCGAAAATCCAGTATGCTGGCCCGGGAGTGGCGACCTTGCGCACGGATAGGGGGGGTGAGTTCGTCAACAACGACCTCCGGGATTGGCTTGCTGAGCGGGGCATTTTTTCACGAGCTATCCACGGCATACGAGCACGGTCAGATGGGCATACAGGAGCGGAGTTGGCGTACGATTTTCAACTCTGTTCGGGCGTGGCTTCATCGTTCGGGACTGCCGTCATCGCTGTGGGAAGAGGCTGCGCAGGCGGCCATCTACGTTATCAACCTCCTCCCGTCGTCGCCTCTGCAGCAGCGCACCCCTGATGCCGTTCTTCACGCCGCTGCGAGTCCCGTTACGTCCACCCGTCGTCCCCGCATCGATCGTGTCAAAACCTGGGGCTGCGCCGCCCAGGTACCGTTCGCTCCCGAGCAACGTTCCAACAAGTTGGCTCCGCGTTCGCGCCTGTGCTACTTTGTCGGGTACTCTTTGCGCTCTAAGGCCTGGCGCTTCTACGACCCGGTTGGCAACAAGGTCTTCGAGTCGTCTCAGGCCAAGTTCTTCGAAGATCGCTTCTTCCCCGCCGCGGCAAACCCTGTACCTACTGTTGTTGCGCCCGCCGTTCTGTCCTATCCGTCCGTCCCGCGCAGAGTTCCTCCGCCCGACCTTCCCCCTGACGACGACGATACTGTCAATCCTGCGGGCGTCGCACCCGCCGTCGCGGCCGCTCCCGCTGTTGCCCCCGCCGTTGCTGTCCCGCCCGCGGCTGGTCCGGTCGACGTTGTGGCCCCACCTGTCCCGCCCTCCCTCGTGTTCTCCAATCCGGGTCCGGCGAACGCCCCTCCTGTAGGTGATCGTTCCACTCGTGCTCGTCGCCCCCCTGACTACCTGGGTTTCGCCCGCGCGGCTCACGACTTGGAGTTCGCCGCGCACGCCTCCGTCTCGATCGAGGACTTTGACGAGGACGATCCCGACGTCCAGCTGTACTCATACGAGGAAGCGACTGCCTTTCTTGCCAAAGTCGACAAGGACGACGCCCCTTCCGTTCGCGCGGCACTCGCTGGTTCGTTCCGCGACTACTGGCTGGCGGCCATGGCGACCGAGGAGGGCGCACTGGCGGCGAAGCAAACATTTTCCAAGCCGCTTCGTCCCCCTCGCGGGGCTATCATAATCGGCAGTATGTGGGTCCTCATGGTGAAGCGCGACGCCGAGGGCAAAATCGTAAAGTACAAAGCTCGCCTCGTTGCGCGTGGGGACATGCAGAGGCGTCGGGGTGAGCAAATTGACTCGTTCTCGCCTACTGGCCGCGCCGCCTCCCATCGCCTGCTGCTCGCCCTTGCCGTTGAGAACGAGTGGGAGACCCGGCAATTCGACGTCTCGTCGGCATACCTCAACGGCAATCTCGGTGGGACGGAGATCTACATGCGTCTGCCTAGTGGGCAAGTCGTGCGCCTTCAGCGCGCGCTGTACGGACTCGTCCAGGCGGGTAGGGAGTGGTACAAGGTCTTCACCGAGTGGATTTTGTCGACTGGCTTCACGCGTACCGACAGCGATCATGCCGTCTTCATTCGCAGGGAAGGGGATAAGCGCTGTTTCCTTTCCATTCATGTCGACGACGGACTGCTCACGGGTGACGGCGACCTCGACGGCGTTCTCACTCAGCTCAAGGCGCGTTTTGAGGCCCGCAGCACGGACGAGGCGTCTTTCTTCCTGGGTCAGAGTATAACCCGTGAGGGAAAAACGGGCGCGGCCATCGTTACTCAATCTCATTTTGTGGATGCGATTCTCGAGGAATACAACATGGCCAACGCCTCCCCGCGTCCCACCCCGCTTGCGGCACCGTCGACGCTGAGGAACCGTGTGAGCTCTGATTTCGACCCCGCTTCCATACCGTACCGTGCCATTGTCGGCAAACTTCTGTATCTGTCCGGCACTACTCGGCCCGACATCGCTTTCGCCGTGTCCAAGGCTGCTCGTTTCTGTAACAACTTCGAGGCGGAACATTGGGAGGCGCTCAAGCACATTCTCCGGTACCTCGTCGGCACTCGTAACTTTGGCATTCGATACCAGAAAACCCATCAGCCGATGTCGGCCATTTTGGAGGGTTTTGTCGACGCGGACCATGGTGCCGACCCTGTGACCCGCCGCAGCGTCTCGGGTTACGTCTTCACGTGCGCTGGCGGGGCAATCTCCTGGATCGCCAAACGTCAGACTCTTGTCACTCTGTCGAGCACCGAGGCCGAATATGTGGCCATGTCGTACGCCGCTCGTGAGGGGATCTGGTTGCGTCGGCTGCTGGCCGATCTTGGTTTTGAGCAGACATCGCCGACTCGTCTGAGGGGTGACAACCAATCGGCTATCACTCTGGCCAAACACCCGGCTTTCCATGCTCGCACCAAACACATCGGGATCCATTTCCACTTCATCCGAGATCACATTGCGGAGGGCACAATCGAGATGGTCTGGGTTCCCACCGGCACAATGGCTGCGGACGTTCTTACTAAAGGGCTCGGGACTCAGAAGCACTATCAGTTTGTACACGCGATGGGGCTTATCGATTCATCGCGTGAAGGGGCAAGTTGGTGTGTTGGGAATGAGGGTTAGGAATGGCGCGTTCATTGGTAATCTGTTTAGAAGCGCTCGTCTGTTTAGTGAAGCCTGGCGATGCGCACCAACCGTTGTCTTCTCTCCACGGTTGGATTACACGCTCGTCAGGTACGCATGTTTAGCTTCACAGCCACTTTCGTTGCAATTAACTGACGGTTGGATTACACGCTCGTCAGTCTCTTATTCGGAGCAGCTGACTATGGGTCTCCCCCTTTTACGGGGTCGTGGGAGAACGACCTCGAAATGGATGTGGGTTCGGCTGGCTTGCGCGATCGGCTTCCAGCGGCTGCACCTGCTCCGCTGGCGCGTTCATCAGCGGTTCGAGCTGGACAAGGTCGTGGCCCCTCCCTCGCTCCTCAGTGCGCTCAGAGCGTTCGAGCGAGATTTTCTCTCTCGAGCGGGCTTTGTGCCTGGGGCTCGAGATTGGGAGGTGTGATGACCGAGTTAAGTCCTTCCTTCCCATTTTCCTCCCTTCTTTTTCGGAGGTCGACTTTTCTTTCAGAAGCTGACTGTCTTGAAACTTGTTGCGCAGTGGAAGGCTGCGCACCTCTCTCTCTCTCTCTACTTTGCGCAGTAGCGGTTTTCGTTCTTGGATGGATCGGCAAGCCGGGTCGATCGTCTTTGCGTTGGAGGCTTTGTGAAGTTTCCCCTCTCCTGTCCCCCCTTTTTCCCTTCCCTTCCTCTTCTCGTTCCTGTTGCTCAGTTGTTGACTACGCTTCAGCCACTTCTCTCCTTTTACTCCTAAGCCGTGTGTTGGATTCCGTCGAATGGTTCGTTCGTTCGCGTTGGTCAAGATCTACGGCATGGCTCGGGAAGAAAGGTCGCTCGTTCTTGTTCAATATCCTCGCGTCAAGGCGAGGCTCGTTTTGTTGTATTGGATCGCTTTTCGCTCGGCCCCGACGGCTCAACAGCCAGCACTCGAGACTCAGCCAAGGGAGGACATCAGGCGCTGTCGGGGTGACGAGTAGCTGGGGCTTGGCTGCGGCCTGTTAGTCCCTGGGGACCTCTATCTCTGGCTTCGACCCCCTCCCTTGGCCCCTCGGGTGTGTTCCCCTCCTCTCTGTCTTAGTATTCCTGGTTCTCCGTGTTTCCAGTCGTGACTTTTTGTATATTCTCCCCCTTTCCTTCTCTAGGCGCTCTTGCCTGGTTTTCGAGTATCTTCGCTCCCACTCTTGGGACCTGAAGCGGCAGCAGTACTCACCGCCCGTTGGAGTCCGCGTTAGGTGCTCGGCGGGTTTTGATCTGCGCAGCGCTCTTTGCGCGCAGGGGTTTGACTTTCACCCAACTGCTTGCCATCGTTGCTTTATAACCTCTTTTAGCTCTTTTTGTAGCGGTCCCAGCCAACCCGAAGGATTGCAATTTATGAGCCCCATTCCAAAAAAAAAAAAAAAAAAAAAAAAGGCCTACGGAAAAACTAGATGGAAGTCGACGATGATAACACAAACCGCCCGCAAGATGCGAGAAACGGGCCGGTGTCCACTAATCCGATACTTGGGATTCAAGTGCCCCAGCCAAGCGGTTGCTCCCCCCCAGGAGACGAATGAGAGAGAGAAGGAGAGAGAGAGAGAAAGAGAAAGAGTAATAAAACGATTTACTAACGACAAGAGGCCCACCCCGCACCCACTTCCCAACTCGGTCGAGACAAAGACAGGAGAGCGACTACGCAACTACCCTGACCCACGAAGCCCCAAGTCTATGCTCGGTCACAGCAAGACGCGGTGGAGGCCCCTCAAAACCTCCACCTCAGCAGTCCCTGGCCCCTCAAAGCCGACTTTCTGCCTGTGTCTGCTGATCCCTCCCTTGACTCAGAACCCCGAAGCCAAAGAGCGCGAGCCACCGTCGAGTCAATCCCAAATCGCGAGCCACCGTCGAGTCAATCCCAAATCGCGAGCCGGTCCATGAGCAACGAAAGCAGACCTGTAATAGATGAAAGATGAAAGCAAGATATTTAGTATACAGTTTTGGAAGAGGAAGTGTGATGTGGTGTGTGTGTGTGTGTGTGGGATGGTGGGGGGAAATCGAACCCAGCCTCTACTGCCCTCTCCCGCCCCTTGCTCCTCCCGCCCTCAACTTCATCCTCTCCTCCAGTACCACCCTCCTCCTCTCCACGCTTTTCATCCTCGTCCCGTGCTTCTGCATCCTCCATCTCCCACTGCTGATCATCTCCAAAACCATCCCCGTGAAGATCTCGATCGTCCTGCCCGCCCCTTCCTGTTCGCTGAGCTTGGCCTTGAGCTTGGGGAGGCCAAAGAGCCGTTGCAGTGTCGTGTACTGGGCGTCCTCGATCGTGTCGCACCCGAGTGCGTCGCAGAGCACGCCCCTTGCCGCGATCCAGACGTTCCGCGAGTCAACGCAGCCGAAAAAGTAGTGGTCGGTGTCGTCCACCGGCGCTTTGCAGACGAGGCACGCGGGAGAAGTGTCGTGCTTTTGCTCGTGCTGGAGCTTGCGCGTCGGGGTGAAGCGGAGAATCAGCTCGAACCAAACTTCCCTCTCCCTCGCCGTCAGTGCCTTCGAGTTGACCGCCTTCCAGAAGCTCCTGAGATCGTCCGGCTGCGGTGGTCCCTTGAGCCCGAGCGTGTTGGTAAAGGCCTTCGCGTTCAGGACCCGGCGGATGCGACGGATGATGTAGGGTCGAGCCATGTTCAGCAGCTTGTACTGGCTCGCCTGTTGTGGAAGCACCGGGTCCGGAAGGCGCTGCTCCATTGCGAAGCGGGCCACGGGCTTGGGGAGGATCGCCTCGAGCAGTGCGCTGGTGCCGATCCGGGGAGGCACGTTGAGCCGTCCCGCCGCCACCGCCGCCGCCAAGGGCGTGTTCTTGTGTCGATCGACAGTGAACCGGTACCAGGCCGCGATTGCCAGTAGCTGTGGGAGCCCGCGTCGATCGTACTCGCTGTTGTCGCCGAGCACATCCGCCGGCGGCGTCCAGAGGTGAAACCCCCCACCCGCATACAACTCGCGCCGATAGAGATCCGCCACCTTCGGGTAGCCCTGGAGACGAAGGTAATCAGGTACATGAACCGCGGCGATGGTCTGTTTCCCTCTGATGGGGGTGTGGAGGCTGCCGAGCAGGGTGGGCAGCGCGAGCAGGTTCGCGGTGGTCAAGGCCCTCGGGTTGACCTGCGCGTCGTGATGTTTCGGAACGCCCAGTGCGGCGTGCCATCGGGGATGAAGGTCGTTGGGGATGGGAGTGGATGGATGTGGCCAGAGATCGGTGGCCAGGTCGAGGTCGGGCTGAGCTTGCTGGAGTGCCGCGCGCGCCCAAGTCCTTGCCAGATCGCGCCAGAACCGCCGAGAAGAGCGTCCCAGATCCGTGCCGCAACCGCGTCCACGACGTCCTGCATCCTGATCACCTCCAGTCCCCCCTTGAGCTTGGCTGTGAACACGATGTCTCTGCCGTAGCTGGTCCTGCCCTTGCCCCCACGGACGAAATCGACGAGCATGTCATCGAGCTTCTTGACGACTTCGGGCGGCGAGATGTCGGCTGCAAGGAAGTGCAGGATCTTGGGGATGGCGTACCGATTGACGTAAAAGGCACGGGTGTGGTGCGTGAGCCAGCGATGCTGGACTGCCTCCAGCGTTGCCTCGAGGCGTTCGATGAGATTTGCGTAGGCGAGTTCGGTGTCGCCGCTGGGGTCGAAGGGGAGGCCGATCCACTCGAGCGACTCGCCTGCGGCCTTGACGACGAGCGGGCGTTCCCCCGGGTCCCAGCGGCGTCCGATCGGTAGGACGACCGTCTTGTCCGTGTTGAGCCGGCCATTCGTTGCCTGCCTCCCTCCAGTCGAGCGCCAGGTCATCGAGCAAGTTGAGTGACTCCAAGCCCGCGACGGCGACGACAACGTCATCGGCAAAAGCAAGTGATGTAATGGCGCGGCTCTGTGGGTACGGATGAAGGGCAGGGATTGCAAGATTCAGCGCGATGTTTCGACGGTGTAGAGCATCCAGGAACGGCTGAAACACGATGTCCCAGACCGATGACGACGCCGGGTCCCCTTGGCCGAGCCCACACGTCAGTCGCACCGGCGCCGTCAGGAACCCATTGATGATGTAGCGGGCCGAGGTCGAGTCACCCGAGTAGAGCATCCTCAGCACGCGAAGAAAGATGGCAGGAGCGCCCAGAGCGTCGAAGATGGCAAAGATCCAGTCATGCTCGACGAGGTCGTAGGCGGATGATTGGTCAAGAGACAAGAGCGCGGCCGCGGGGAACTCGGTCCTGCGCGCGCCAAGTTCCTCGATCAGGAGACGAAGGTGTAGCGCAGCGTCGGCCGATCGGCGGTCCTTGACGAATCCGTGCTGCTGCAGCGGGAGGAGATCGGGCAGAAGGTGGTTGAGTCGGGCGACGTAGACCTTGGTAAAGATCTTGTAATCGCACTCGCTCAGGGTGATAGGCCGGTACGACGAAAGGTCGGCGCGATCGGCATGTTTCTTGTGGGGCTTGTAAATCAGGCGCACGAGTCCCTGCCCCTGCTTGGGAGAGAGTGAGCCTCGCTCGATCATCGCGTTGTAGGCCTTGGTCAGCACCTTGGCCCACGCCTCGGGTGCGGTCTGGTAGAGTTCGTACGGCACGCCCGACGGTCCCGGCGATCGCCCCGGGTGCGTCGTCCCGATCGCGGCCACGACCTCGTCCTCGGTGATCGGTCGCTGGAGTAAGTCGATCTGCGATTCCGAGAGTCGGCGCAGAAAGAGCGGATCCGAGCGCGGGTCGTCGCAAGTCCGCGCCGCCCTGATCGGCGCGAGGAATTCGTCCCGAAGTCGAGCGACGCGGTCCGGGTCGCGAGGCTCGATGTGGTAGAGGCGCTGAAAATGCGCCTGCGTGTGGTCAAGAGCAATATCAATGTCATGCGTTAGCTCTCCGTTGGCCAAGCGCAGTGCTGTGATCTTGGAATCCGATTTCCGCGCCGCGAGCTTGGAGTGGACCGGCCGCGACAGTCGTTCCTCGGAAGCGATCTCGGGGACGTGGGCTCGGATCCGGAGTAGGCGCGCGCGCTCCTCGACCGCCCGCTTGAGTTCCTCCGACGTCCTCGTCCATTCTGCCGTGTCCTCGTCCCTCCATATCGGTAACGCCTCCAGATCCTGCACCCTCCCCACCAAGTACTCCATCCGTTCCGACCGCTCCCGATGCAGCCTCCTCGCCAGCTCACCACCCCTATCCCTGCACGCCTCCAGAATGACCTCGAGCTCCCCCACCGGTTCCTCCCCGCTTGCCCCTTCCAACCATCCTTCCATCATCCGCTGAAATTCCACCGTCTTGAATGTTGTGGTATTAATTCGATGTAGTTGGTTGGATGTGGTAGGTAGGCTGAGCTGTGGGAGAGTCGCATCAAGATCGTCTGAGAGAGCCAGCACAATCAAGACCGGTCGGTGATCGGAGAGATCCTTGGGGTAGTCGGTAGTCGTAGATCGTCGAGGCCTGGTCGAGCCTTTTCTGGTGAGTTCGTTGTAGGAGAAAGTAATCAAGCCGGGAAAATGAGTTGGGTCGCTTGCGATTGGGGTTGGGTCGAGTGAAAGATGGGGTGATGGGGTGCTTGTAGCGGATGCAGTCCGTGTAGGCCGAGTCGAGCTTGCCTATCAGGATCGGCCAGTGGTGGCCGCGCCGACTTTGGTTCCGCCGATCGACTTCTGGGCGCGGGCAGTCGTTGAGATCGCCGCCAAGGAGTCGGAGGTGGGATTTCTGTGTTTTGTGAAATAAGAGTTTGTCAAAGAATTTTGCTCGTTGTTTTGGTTCAACGGGCGCGTAGATGTTGTTCATTTCGAAAATTTTAGTGTCGCCCCGCAGACGAAAGGAGGTGACCAGGATCCGTCCGTTGAGTGCCGAGTGGGTGCGCAAGAGCTCGGCGTCGATCAGGGGGGAGTCAGCCGGAATCAGAGTCAGACAATGTTGGTTGATGAAGAGATTGCCCTCGTACTCGTCCTTGATGAGTTGCCAGAGGTGCGGTCTGATGAAGTGCTCTTGTACGAGAATGGCCGATGCTTTGAAAGTGGATAGGTAAGCGTAAATGTTGCGTCGTTTCTCCGGGACCCCCATGCCCCTCCTCACGTTCCAGGTGATGATGGTGTGCTTGATCATTAATGGGTAGTTGAGGTCGAGGCGCTCTTGGCGGTGGTGACGTCCTCAAAGAGGGAGAGGGCGGGCAGGACATCGTCCTCGGGCTCGTGGTCGGACCATCTTTTCTCCTCGGCTACCCCCTTTGCTTTCCCTCGGTCCACCTTCGTCACGCCAACCGGCATCGCCGCCGCCGCCGACATCGACCTCGTCACCCTCCGCCCCTCTATTCCATCCTTGACAACGACGCGGCTCTTCCCTTTGATGATCACTCGCTTGGCGTCGGTCGGTTCGTCACTCGGGTCACTGAGGTCCGCCGCAGTCTGCGACCTCTTCATCACCGGCTTCTTGAACTTCGCAGCGGTCCCCCTGATGTTGATGGAACGTATCTCACCGTCCTCATCCCACGTGGCAAAGTTGTGACGCACCAAAGGGGCTTCAGCGTCGAGCCTCCTCTCGATGCTTTGGTCCCGCTCGAGTCGTGCCTGCTCAACCCAGTTAGCTCTGATCCTGTCCCACTCCTCCCCCTCGCGTAGCGACTTGGCGAGAGTTCCGGGTGACAAAGGTGGGGTTGGTTCGTGGGGTGTCGATTCGCGGGAAGCGGTGGCGGCGGTTGCTGTTGCGTCGCTGTCGTCGTCATTGTCCAGCCTGTTCGTCTCCCCTAAGTCCGTCGCTTCCGCATTCTCCGCTTTCGTCGCTCCCCCCGCCTCGTCCACATCGTCCACCTCCGTCGCCACCTCCTCTTCCTCCATCTCCGTCGCCACCTCCCCTTCCTCCATCTCCGTCGCCACCTTGCCTTCTGTTTCGCCCCTTCCATCCGCCATCACCTCATCCTCATCAATCACCTCTCCATCGGATCCTCTGCGGTCCTCTAAAACCGACTCGTCCTCGCTCTCAATTTTGATGACCTCCGTTTTCGCGGTCGCCTCCGATTCCATCTCCGAGTCCTCCGAGTCCTCGTCATCCGCCTTATCACCAGCGTCCTCCTCCCCCGATTCCTCCGGCCCCTGTCCGCTCTGGCCAGTTACCGCTTCCTCCTGTCCCTCCTCAACCTCGAGCCCGGCGAAGCGATTCTGTGATGCGATCCTGTTAACAACCGGCACAGGAATGGGGACCTCGGCCTCCACAATGTTGGTGTCGTTGGTGATGGTGTTCTTGTTGCTGTTGCTGTTGCTGTTGCCGTTGTGAGCCTCCTTTCGCTTCCTCTCCTGATCTAATCCGCAGGTTCCCACGTGACCCACGAAGTGGCACCTACCGCAAGCCGCCTCCTTCTCATAGTCATGGCGAAGGGCGGTGACCGGGATGCCTCGAGTGGGAAGGCCGATTCTCGAAGGTAGGATCTTTTTCAAGGTCGTGTTAGGGCGTTGGAACAGGGACTCGTCGTCGAAGTGTAGGAAAGCCGAGTAGTCTCCGGCAACGTGGGCGAAGGCCGAGGCGTTGTCCACGCTGATAACGCGCAGAACCTGCACAAATTGGCACGAATGTCCCTTGCCTGACAAGTCCTGCACTAGTGATTGGAACGATTTGATGATGGCGTCCATGGAAGGCACTCCTTGAACACCGACGTTGATTCGAAGCTCGACCATGTTATGGTGGAACCTGTGAGATTTCGCGAAGCGGGCCTTCGCCGATCGCCAAGTGAGAGCGGGGGGCGTCGTAAGCGCGGAGTCACGTGCCTCGCCGGTGACGAACCCAACCGTAACGCGATGGTGAGCCGCCCCATTACGCAGGATTGATGAATGTTGTACGCCTAGGATCTGTGGTTGATAGGCCGCAAGGTGGTCCGGCAGAGGAACTCCAGGCTCAAAGCAGATAGGAGAGATCGGCGATAGCAGCCTCGTGACGCAGGCCACGAGATCGGTCTTGTCGGCATGAGACGCTCGCGAGGCGCTCTGGTGAGACAGAGTCACTTCAAGGGCGTAATCAAAGATGTTCTCGACAGACCGGTTCGCGTTCAAGGCCGAAAATTTCAGCGATGTGGCGGTGGCGACGGGGTAGAGTTCGGCGAAGTAGATGGCCTGGACCCAACGATCCATGCGGTTTCCGGGTACAGCACCCATGGCTTGTAGGAGGCTGCCCAGAGCCTTGGCACGCTGTTGTTGTTGTTGCTGTTGTTCAGGTGACTGAGTCGCCATCTGACTCGCAGCGGCGGCATAGTTGGGTGCGGCGGTGGCGGGGCCCGTGACTTGCGTCTTCTTCGAGCTTATCGGGATCTGGTCGCGGGGTGGCTGGACGCTGGTGGCGGACACCGGTGGTGGCGGTGCCGGCAGTGGGGACCCAGGGTCTCCTGTAGACATCTTGTCGGTGTATCACTTGTTAACTCGAGTATCGAAGACTGCGGTAGGGCGATTTCGAAGTGAAGTGAAGTGTGTTTTTTTTTGGGGACTGGGGCTCATAAATTGCAATCCTTCGGGTTGGCTGGGACCGCTACAAAAAGAGCTAAAAGAGGTTATAAAGCAACGACGGCAAGCAGTGTGTTTTTGTTTTTTTTGTATGAAACTCATCGCTAATTTGCAAGACGAGAAAACCCCCTACGGAACTAAAGGAGATGCTGCCCAGTATGCACGATGATGACCACAACCGCCGCTCGATGCGTTGTAACTAGCAGAACAGACCAACCCGATACATCCGAGTTCAAGTCCCCCCCACCCACGGTTGCTCCCTCCCAGAGACGAATAAAAGGAAGATTGAAGATAATACACAAGGAATCGGGAAACGATGGAGGAATTGTTGGTGGTGGTACATGTGTTGTACAGGCGAATCCGATTATAGTTGTACAGTTGAACCTTCTTCGATCTTTTGACTTCAGACCCCCCCTGAGACCGCCCTACTCCTTGAAGCCCCTTAATTCTTTGACACGCGTCGAACAAGGCCTCCGATGGCACAAACATCCCGCTCAATCCGAATGATTCATGTGGTCCAAAGGGGGGATGTAACCCCCTGCGACCGCAGCAATCACCTACCCCTTGTACCCAACTGCGCTGGATCTGCACCGCGGATTCCAAACCCCTTTTCGGTTACCAAAGTCGGCCCCCCCCTCGCGACCGCACGACCCCAGATCACCCCCATTTCAATGACTGCAACTGCGAAACAGGCCTACTTCGCACAAAAACACACAATCCCGAGATTTCCGGGGAAAGTCACGGAGCATGTGACAGTCCATTGGACACGCCTCGGTCTGCAGCGCGGGCGGGTGGCCGACAACACCGGCGCGCGGCTGGAGACCAGAGGCGGGGTATACCTTCCGCAGGGGCCTCGCTTCCCTGCGGCGTACTCCCAATCTCGGAACGCACACTCGAGTCCCGTTGTACGTGCAGGTGGTTCCCAATCACCGCAGATACTGGGGAAAGAAGGAGCATGAGGCCCACGACGGTGATGTCATTGTGTGGGACCTCGCTCGAGTGTGGATGTGTATGGCGGTTCGGTACCCGAGTCACCCGCCGCGCGGCCGCGACTCCGAGCGAGCAGCAAAGCAAGGAGAGGCGAGCCACGCAGGCAGTTTGTGCCGGCCTTGAACAGGAGATCACGGAGTCGCTCGACCGAAAGAGAAAACAGACCCGGCCCTTGAGAGGAGTGGAAAACTCACGGCGTAGTCCAGGAGAGGGCCAAGGGGATCCGCTTTCGCTGTGTGTCATCGTGATGTGGCAGAAGCTCGAACCAAGGGCGACAATGCCCGCCGGCGCAAAGAACCCGAGGCTCCTGGGGAGTACGGAAGCCTATGAGGAGGAATGGCAAAAAGAGCGAGAGAAAACAGGTTCAGTATTCTGGCGTGTTTGGGAGACATTTTGGAGATTGAGAAAGAGGGAAAGGGGACTTGTGATTTTTATTTGGTTTTTGGTTTGTGGTTCTTGGCTGGGTAGGGAGGAGCGCCGTCTACTTCATCGTGCCAATCTGAGCTCCAACCTCTCCTTCAGTCCCGCCATCTCCTTGTCCATGCTCGACATCGCTCTGGCGTGGCGATGGAGATCCCAGCGTCGGTTGCTGAGAGTGTCGAGCGCCAGCGCAATGAAGGCGCGGATTGGGCGCTTTTTCGACGTCGGAAGGCGAGCGCGCAGTCGAGGGAGGCCGTGCTCGATCTGAAGTGCCGTGTAGTCGAGGTCGAGGATCGACACGACTCCCAGCGCGTCGCAGAGAATGGACCTAGCTGCTTGCCAAAATTGAGAAGAGTCAGGGCAATCATGCCAAAAGTGAGTAAAGTCATTCTCCACCCCTGCCAGGCTGCATGCCTGCACAAGGCAGCAGGCTGAGTCGCCATGCCGCTGCACAAACTGGCGCTTCCGCGTTGGCGTGAAGTGGTACGCCAGCTTGAAGTGCACCTCGCGCTCGCGGGCCGTGGCGGGCCCGGTGTGGAACCACACCCAGAAGAGTCGCCTTTCTTTGGGTGTGGCGAGTGATCCAGGGCGTTGTGTGTGGTCGAAACGTCGATGGTTGATGACGCGTCGAAGTCGCGCAATGGTGTAAGGTCTGTCCAAGTTCAACATTCTCCACTGATCAGCACACAAGGGGCCGGAGGGGAGGGGAAGTTTTTGATCAGGCATGCCGACCGGAGTCGCTCTGGGCAAGATGTGCTCGAGGGGACCGCCGGGCCGGACTCCAGGTGCTCCAACAACACGAATGACGGGTGGTCGACGTGCGAGGACGGGAACAGGAGGCGGAAGCGGCGGGATGAGGCGATCGCCTGCGACCTGGATCCACGCCTGGACTTGATCGCGCTTCCATTTTTTTTTTTTTTTGTAGAACTTGTTCATCATATTGCCCCCAGTTCATGTTCCCCCTATTTGGCCTACGGAAAAACTAGATGGAAGTCGACGATGATAACACAAACCGCCCGCAAGATGCGAGAAACGGGCCGGTGTCCACCAATCCGATACTTGGGATTCAAGTGCCCCAGCCAAGCGGTTGCTCCCCCTCAGGAGACGAATGAGAGAGAGAGAAGGAGAGAAAGAGTAATAAAACGATTTACTAACGACAAGAGGCCCACCCCGCACCCACTTCCCAACTCGGTCGAGACAAAGACAGGAGAGCGACTGCGCAACTACCCTGACCCACGAAGCCCCAAGTCTATGCTCGGTCACAGCAAGACGCGGTGGAGGCCCCTCAAAACCTCCACCTCAGCAGTCCCTGGCCCCTCAAAGCCGACTTTCTGCCTGTGTCTGCTGATCCCTCCCTTGACTCAGAACCCCGAAGCCAAAGAGCGCGAGCCACCGTCGAGTCAATCCCAAATCGCGAGCCGGTCCATGAGCAACGAAAGCAGACCTGTAATAGATGAAAGATGAAAGCAAGATATTTAGTATACAGTTTTGGAAGAGGAAGTGTGATGTGGTGTGTGTGTGTGTGTGTGGGATGGTGGGGGGAAATCGAACCCAGCCTCTACTGCCCTCGCCCGCCCCTTGCTCCTCCCGCCCTCAACTTCATCCTCTCCTCCAGTACCACCCTCCTCCTCTCCACGCTTTCCATCCTCGTCCCGTGCTTCTGCATCCTCCATCTCCCACTGCTGATCATCTCCAAAACCATCCCCGTGAAGATCTCGATCGTCCTGCCCGCCCCTTCCTGTTCGCTGAGCTTGGCCTTGAGCTTGGGGAGGCCAAAGAGCCGTTGCAGTGTCGTGTACTGGGCGTCCTCGATCGTGTCGCACCCGAGTGCGTCGCAGAGCACGCCCCTTGCCGCGATCCAGACGTTCCGCGAGTCAACGCAGTCGAAAAAGTAGTGGTCGGTGTCGTCCACCGGCGCTTTGCAGACGAGGCACGCGGGAGAAGTGTCGTGCTTTTGCTCGTGCTGGAGCTTGCGCGTCGGGGTGAAGCGGAGAATCAGCTTGAACCAAACTTCCCTCTCCCTCGCCGTCAGTGCCTTCGAGTTGACCGCCTTCCAGAAGCTCCTGAGATCGTCCGGCTGCGGTGGTCCCTTGAGCCCGAGCGTGTTGGTAAAGGCCTTCGCGTTCAGGACCCGGCGGATGCGACGGATCGTGTATTTTTTTTTGTATGAAACTCATCGCTAATTTGCAAGACGAGAAAACCCCCTACGGAACTAAAGGAGATGCTGCCCAGTATGCACGATGATGACCACAACCGCCGCTCGATGCGTTGTAACTAGCAGAACAGACCAACCCGATACATCCGAGTTCAAGTCCCCCCACCCACGGTTGCTCCCTCCCAGAGACGAATGAAAGGAAGATTGAAGATAATACACAAGGAATCGGGAAACGATGGAGGAATTGTTGGTGGTGGTACATGTGTTGTACAGGCGAATCCGATTATAGTTGTACAGTTGAACCTTCTTCGATCTTTTGACTTCAGACCCCCCCCGAGACCGCCCTACTCCTTGAAGCCCCTTAATTCTTTGACACGCGTCGAACAAGGCCTCCGATGGCACAAACATCCCGCTCAATCCGAATGATTCACGTGGTCCAAAGGGGGGATGTAACCCCCTGCGACCGCAGCAATCACCTACCCCTTGTACCCAACTGCGCTGGATCTGCACCGCGGATTCCAAACCCCTTTTCGGTTACCAAAGTCGGCCCCCCCTCGCGACCGCACGACCCCAGATCACCCCCATTTCAATGACTGCAACTGCGAAACAGGCCTACTTCGCACAAAAACACACAATCCCGAGATTTCCGGGGAAAGTCACGGAGCATGTGACAGTCCATTGGACACGCCTCGGTCTGCAGCGCGGGCGGGTGGCCGACAACACCGGCGCGCGGCTGGAGACCAGAGGCGGGGTATACCTTCCGCAGGGGCCTCGCTTCCCTGCGGCGTACTCCCAATCTCGGAACGCACACTCGAGTCCCGTTGTACGTGCAGGTGGTTCCCAATCACCGCAGATACTGGGGAAAGAAGGAGCATGAGGCCCACGACGGTGATGTCATTGTGTGGGACCTCGCTCGAGTGTGGATGTGTATGGCGGTTCGGTACCCGAGTCACCCGCCGCGCGGCCGCGACTCCGAGCGAGCAGCAAAGCAAGGAGAGGCGAGCCACGCAGGCAGTTTGTGCCGGCCTTGAACAGGAGATCACGGAGTCGCTCGACCGAAAGAGAAAACAGACCCGGCCCTTGAGAGGAGTGGAAAACTCACGGCGTAGTCCAGGAGAGGGCCAAGGGGATCCGCTTTCGCTGTGTGTCATCGTGATGTGGCAGAAGCTCGAACCAAGGGCGACAATGCCCGCCGGCGCAAAGAACCCGAGGCTCCTGGGGAGTACGGAAGCCTATGAGGAGGAATGGCAAAAAGAGCGAGAGAAAACAGGTTCAGTATTCTGGCGTGTTTGGGAGACATTTTGGAGATTGAGAAAGAGGGAAAGGGGACTTGTGATTTTTATTTGGTTTTTGGTTTGTGGTTCTTGGCTGGGTAGGGAGGAGCGCCGTCTACTTCATCGTGCCAATCTGAGCTCCAACCTCTCCTTCAGTCCCGCCATCTCCTTGTCCATGCTCGACATCGCTTTGGCGTGGCGATGGAGATCCCAGCGTCGGTTGCTGAGAGTGTCGAGCGCCAGCGCAATGAAGGCGCGGATTGGGCGCTTTTTCGACGTCGGAAGGCGAGCGCGCAGTCGAGGGAGGCCGTGCTCGATCTGAAGTGCCGTGTAGTCGAGGTCGAGGATCGACACGACCCCCAGCGCGTCGCAGAGAATGGACCTAGCTGCTTGCCAAAACTGAGAAGAGTCAGGGCAATCATGCCAAAAGTGAGTAAAGTCATCCTCCACCCCTGCCAGGCTGCATGCCTGCACGAGGCAGCAGGCTGAGTCGCCATGCCGCTGCACAAACTGGCGCTTCCGCGTTGGCGTGAAGTGGTACGCCAGCTTGAAGTGCACCTCGCGCTCGCGGGCCGTGGCGGGCCCGGTGTGGAACCACACCCAGAAGAGTCGCCTTTCTTTGGGTGTGACGAGTGATCCAGGGCGTTGTGTGTGGTCGAAACGTCGATGGTTGATGACGCGTCGAAGTCGCGCAATGGTGTAAGGTCTGTCCAAGTTCAACATTCTCCACTGATCAGCACACAAGGGGCCGGAGGGGAGGGGAAGTTTTTGATCAGGCACGCCGACCGGAGTCGCTCTGGGCAAGATGTGCTCGAGGGGACCGCCGGGCCGGACTCCAGGTGCTCCAACAACACGAATGACGGGTGGTCGACGTGCGAGGACGGGAACAGGAGGCGGAAGCGGCGGGATGAGGCGATCGCTTGCGACCTGGATCCACGCCTGGACTTGATCGCGCTTCCATTGCCAAAGGTTGGACAGCTCCGAGCCGTCGCCTTGGGGATGCTTCTCAGGGGTCCAGGGCACCGTTGGAGCTGCGGGGTATTGGGCTCGCGCATAGATGTCAGCGATGGTGCGTTCGAAACTGAAAAGCTTCGCCAAACGCTTATCCTGCTCCGAGAACGCCCGCGAGTCATGCAGACCAGGTTGGAGGGGAGAAAGAGAAAGAAAATTGGAGACCGAAAGTTTGGCAGGATCGACGACGGCAGGGTAGCGTTCAGCGACCGAGAGCACCGCTCGCCAGCGGGGATGTAGCTCCCGGGGTGCGTCGGCGTTCCTCCACGTCCACAGATCCGTAGCAAAGTCAAAGGTCGGAAGCGCTCGCCGGATGGAACTCCGAGCCAGATCGCTCCAAATCGCAGTTGACCCGCCGGCCAGCACGTCCCAAATCCGTACCGAGACTGAATCCACCACATCTTGGATGCTCACGACGCTGAGACCACCTCGCGCCCGTGCCGTGAAGACGACCGATTGCTTGTAGTCGCTGCGCCGCGGTCCTCCCTTCACAAAGTCGGCAAGCTTGCGCTCGATCGCCTTGATCACGTCGGATGGCGGTACGTCGGCGGAGAGAGAGTGCAGCACCTTGGAGATGCCGTAGCGGTTGAGATAGAAAGCCCGGGTATGATGCGTCATCCATCGGTCGCGCACCGAGAGAATCACTCGATCGACCCTTCGCTCAAGATCATGGAATCCCAGCCTGTTGTTGCCGTCAGGCGCAAACTGGAGACCGATCCAGGGAAGAGACTCGTCCGGTGCCACGAACGACAGTTTGGACAAGTCCGCGCGATCCCACAACGTCGCGCCCAATGGCATCACCACGGTTTTGTCGGTGTTTAGACGGCCGTTCGTCGCGAGTCGCCAATCCCGAGCTAACGCCTCGAGCGAAGCAATAGCTTCCGGTCCAGCGACAGCGACGACGGCGTCATCCGCGAACGCCAAATTGGTGATGCATCGAGTCTGCGGACGAGGAGCCAGCTCCGGAAGAGTGATAGTCAGCGCAATGTTGCGTCGACTGAGAGAATCAAGGAAGGGTTGGAATACCACATCCCAGACAGAAGAAGAGAGAGGATCGCCCTGGCCAAGACCGCACAGGAGTCGCACCGTCTCGGTAAGGAAACCGTTGACAATGTACCGCGCTGTGGACGTCTCGCCGTTGTAGAGCATCCGCAAGACGCGCTGGAAAGATTCCGGCGCGCCGAGAGCCTCAAACACCGCAAAGACCCAATCGTGCTCGACCATGTCGTAAGCCGAGCTCTGATCCAGGGAGAGGAGCGCTGCTGTCGGGAACTCTGCCCCACGACCCCTAATCTCGTCGATCAGGAGCCTCAGATGCAAAGCCGCGTCCGCTGGTCTTCGCCCCTTGACGAACCCATGCTGTCCGGCCGGAAGAACATCGGGGAGGATCCGGTTCAGACGAGCCACGTAGACCTTGGTGAAGATCTTGTAGTCGCATTCCCGCAAGGTGATCGGACGATACGATTTGAGGTCGCACCGCGCTGCACCAGGTTTGTTGTGTTTGAACAAGAGGCGCACATTCGCCTGGCTCTGTTGTGGAGTAAGGGAGCCTCGAGTAATCAGCTCGTTGTAGGCTCGAGTCAAGAGAGGGGCCCAAAGCAAGGGGCAGGCTCGATACATCTCATAGGGGACCCCTGAAGGACCCGGAGATCGACCTTCGTGCGTGGTTCGAATCGCTGCGAGCACCTCGGCCTCGCTGATGGGCTCGGCAAGAATGTCGACGTGCGAATTCGAGAAGCGCCGAAGGAAGCGAGCGTCGGAAAGCGGGTCGTCACAAGGTCTTGCTGATCTGATGGGTCCCAAGAGCTCATCCCGCATCGTCACGACCTGTTCCGGATCCTTCGCTTCGACAAGGTAGTGCTGCTGGAAATGAGAATGGGTGTGCTCGAGCGCGCGCTCAATGTCAGTGGTGAGCTCGCCATCAGCGAGCCGGATACTCTGAAACTTCACATCCCGGGACCGAGCAGCCAGTTTGGCATGAACCGGACGACTGAGACGTTCCTCGGATGCAATCTCGGGCACGTGCGCCCTGATCCGGGACTGCCTTGCTCGCTCGTTCACAAGTTTGGTGAGAGCGTCGTCGTGTAAGAGCGTAATTTGTTGCTTAACATATATTGGCGTTACAAGCTTTCACTTGCATCATGGGCGGATGGTTTAGTTGGTATAATGTTCGCTTCGCATTTTCGTGATTGCGAAAGGTCCGGGGTTCGATTCCCTGTTCGTCCAAATATAGGTGACTTTTTGTTGCCGGTGAGTAGACACTTTTTACGATCAGTCAGTCACTTTTACATAACGAAGCACATTTAGACCATGAGCGACACGGTGAGGGTGGGCGAAAATTAGGGGGCGGAGGGCTTCTGGGAGCCAAGGCGGCCCGGGGTAACAAACCACCGCACCCTTTCTGTACGGCCGGTGGCCTTACAGAGGGATCGCGAGTACTACTGGGCCGATCGCTCGTCGTATTCGAAATGGTATTGTTGACTGTGTTCGTTGTTTCAGATCGGTTCCGAATGAATGGATTCTCCAAGAGAGAGAGAGAGGACCGAGACTGAACTACACAAAAGGGGGAAACCGGCTAATATTGGTCCAATATTCGGTCAGCCGGGTTTCGGCCAGATTCAGTCCTTAGTCATGTGCGTGCGAGGCCGCTCGGGCCTCACACTTTCGGCGTACAGAGTGTCGCTGCGCAATCGAACCGGAGGCGGATCGATCAATCATGGCTTGTGCGTGGTTCTCAGGGTATGCACGCTCATATTCGAGGAATGTTTCTATTCCTCTCAGATCTCGTGTATCATGCTCAGAGCGAAGATAAATGGCAACTCTAAACCAGTCTTGGTCAGGCCTAAGCCTTTCCCCCCGCCCCCCTCCCCACGCTGGACAATGAGCTTGAAGGAGTGGGGTTAAGCAGTCGAGGGCAAGGTGTGGAGCGAGAGA
Source organism: Microbotryum silenes-acaulis (assembly GCA_003665825.1). Classification (NCBI taxonomy): domain Eukaryota; kingdom Fungi; phylum Basidiomycota; class Microbotryomycetes; order Microbotryales; family Microbotryaceae; genus Microbotryum; species Microbotryum silenes-acaulis. Next base: position 1,305,184 of record QPFY01000007.1, read on the forward strand.
GGGTGCGGCACTAGAAAACGGCGACGCCAGGGAGCGGTCTCCTGAGTGGAGATCTCCCAATTAGAGCCTCAGCCCTCTGGCAGCCGTGCACATCGTTCGGCCCTGCGAAATTTTAGTTCCTCACGAGACCTTCGGATGACGTCGATTTACTTCTTGCTTCTCAAAGAAAAACAGCAAAAGAAAAAGTGCGTTACAGTCCGTGGCTTCAGACGCCTGAAACTGAAGCCACGTATTGTATTGCAGTTGTTTTCTTTTTTGAACAGCGAGAATTATAGATACTTAAGATCTCGTGATGAGCTAAAGTTTGGCAAGCCCGAACGATATGCACGGCGGCCAGAGGTCGGGGACTCTAATTGGGAGATCTCCACTCAGGAAACCGCTCCCTGGCCTCGCCGTTTTCGAGTGCCGCACCCTCTCTCGCTCCACACCTTGCCCTCGACTGCTTAACCCCACGCTACCGGTCCAACACCACTTGCATCCACTCGGAGCAAGCTCTCGCCTATCATCAAGCTGTGAGCTCACCGCACCATGACTTCCCACGTACGCAGCGAGCCCGCTCGTGTGCGCCTGGTGAACTCGCCGACCTGCGGTGGCTTACCGTTCTCTGGTGCAGCACCGTCTGCGGAGAAAAGTTCGTCGTACGTCAGGATATCTTCGACAAAGTCACTGTCGCATAGCAGCAACTCGAAAAGAGCGATTGCCCAGCGCAAGTTGCCAAGATTGGGGAGGCCAATCGGCCGTGCGACATGGGCTTGGCAATCTCTCTCTTCGAGCTGCTCACTTGCAACAGTGAGTTTGTCCAAGGTCTTTTCGTGTACGAGGACCGATCTTTGCAGACGAAGCTGCACCAGAGAATGTTAAGTTGCCTACACCGTCGCGTCGATCATGCTGTATCCGTATCGCGCCAAGCCCCTGCTCGCGCGACGAGCTCCGGGAGCCACCTCGCCTGCCCTCAGGCGGCTCCGGCCGCTCGCTCGCCACCGCCACAGCCCGCGTCACCGCCGCCGTACATAGATTTCAAGCAACAATTAACAACCACGACCAAAACTTTTCCCTTTTCCGTCAGTTCCTGCTCAGCAGTGAGTATGCATCCAAGATCTAGTCCACTCGGCCAGGCTGCCTAGGCGGCCGGGGTGGCCGCGGGTCCTGCGGTCACGATCTTCAATCGCCTGCCCAGAGCGAAAAGCGCGCGTTGACCCCGTCTCCTTTGTTTTTTCTTCTTTGGGGGGCCGGTGGCCGCTCGACCGACGTTAGGCCCTCACCTCAACGCTGACGCCAAAGGCAAAGTCGACCCCTCCCAACCCTCCCATGCGCTTGACGTCCTACGACAAGAAGTCGCACCTGTCCGAGTCCCTACGGTAACCAGCATGTGGCGCTGGAATCGGAGGTGCAGGCCTGCGTGCCTGCCTTGCATCGCGGCTGCCCGGTTCCGACCCCTCGATGGCCAAATTCACCACCGCAACGACGTCGTACTTGGATCCTCCATCCCATCCTAGACTACTATCAACCCCCTGGTAGCGGAGCATCTTCGGATGGTCGTCGACGCCCCCCCAGGCGTGTTGATTCTAGGTAGGCCGGACGCAGAGCGGCCATGACCGCTTCGGCGGCAAAGATGGCCAATTCTCGTCCGTTCCCTTTTTCTCACCGCTCGCGACCAAGGAATGGTAGTAATCTAAGATGAGATGGAGACCCGCCCCCCTTCTTTTTGATGTACCCCCCAATCAATGAATCGTCTCCTCCGTTTTTAGAAATGATCCTCGCCAATGCGATACCTTTTGTTTTCTTCTTTTCTTCTTCTCTCCTTTTTTTTTATTTTAAAAAAAACCGTTAGTTCTCCACCCCCAAAAAAAGTTCGGTAGCGTATCAATCGAGAGATTGAAAGGCACGAGAGCTTTCTCGAGCCTCACCGGTAACCGGTGACCCCTCCGGCCCCCTAATTTTCGCCGTGTCACTCATCGTCTGAACGTGCTTCGGTATGAAGAAGGAACTGATCGTAAAAACTGTCTACTTACTGGCAACCAAAAATGAGCAATACTTCTCTCTGATCATCAAAAATTCACCCAAAAAAACCAGTAATGGCCAATTCACGGGGAATAACCTCCGGGTCCATTCATTGTCCATGACTCGATCTCTTTGCTGCAGCCTAGTACCCACGCCTCTGACGAGGAAGTAGAGAGAGAGAGAGAGAGGAAAATTCATCAAATAGCACACAATCACTGGCACACGTCACACACAGAGAAGAGGGGCCGACACAGAGAGACGGCAGAAAGAAGAGGGGGGAAAGCCGCGATGAGGGGGTAAGGTAAGGGCAACGCATAAGAAAGGGGAAAAAGGGATTTCGGGGGAGGTTTCGTCAGACATATCAAAAAAGGTGGGGAAGAGGGAGGCCTGGAGGGAGAGAACGATCCACAAAGGGAGCGAGGGCGTATGTTGGTTCGATCCATCCTCGAGTCCGGTCCCCCGAATTCTCGTCGTCGTCGTAGGGGTGGTCGGTCGATCATCAAAGCACTGGGTTCACAACAGGTGCGGGGGACTTGGGGCTTATTGGGGGTTCGCCACGGGCGTGGTCGACGTCGCGGGCTTATTGTTGGCGATGACGGGTCGGAGCACCTTGTTGAAGACGACGGTCGCGCCGCGGGTCGAGCTGTGGGAGCGAGTTGCATCGGGCAAAAAGTCAGTTTACACGTCTTCCTCCGCGGTCTCCAGGTGAGATTCGAGTAGCGTACGGGAGGATCAAGTCTGCACGGAGTCGAGAACCGGATCAGTCCCTCATTCTTTGCACCAGCCAGCGCAGGCCAACTCACAAAGGATAAAGATGGTCTTGAACGTGTAGTAGTAAGGGAACCTAAACCAAGCTCGCCCGGGCGCATCAGCTCTCCGCTCCGCACCAATGACGTTTCCCCGAGTCAAATGGCTCGGCGAACTGACCAGGCGACAATGACGCTCGACATGGATTCGATAAAGTTGAAGCCGCCAAAGATGACCCAGTACGTGAGCCATTGGGTGTCACTGATTCCGAGAAGAAAATGCCGACGGGGTCAATTTTCCGTTGCTGGTCCGCCATGACTCGATCGCCGACCGAGCTCCGAGAGCTCCCCGGTGGCGATTCCACCCCGGCCACAACCGGCCATTGACCCGAAGCGACCACTCACTCATCGTGACCGGGAGTCTCCAACGCTTTGAGGGACAGGTACGCAGGGAGTGCCCATCCGAGCAAGTTGGACAAGAAGCCGGCAAAGATGTTGAAGAAGATGAACGAGGAGAAAAAGGCACCGACGCCGAGCACGGCGTAGGCCTTGGGCACGTTCAACTGCTGCTCGAGCTTGTTGAGGGCTGGGCGAAAGGGAGGGAGCCGGGGGTCAGTCTTCTGGGCCTTCCCGACTCGGACGAGCGGGGACAACTAACTGGGGTACTTGGACAACTGTGCGAGCGATGACGACGTTCACAGCGTGCGATCCGGGATTGGGAGGCCGTGCGAGGGTTCGGGTCCGGATATGACGCAGGGCGAGCGAGACGAGGCGGTGGGAAAAGGCGCAGGGAGAGCCCCGAGTCGGAGCCGAAGCGGACGGTAAGGAAGAAGTGTACGAGGAACCAGGTCAGCTACCGCACTTTAAAGTGGTCCGACGATTGGCTAGACTACCTACCTCCTTCTGTGAACGGTGACAAGTAGACCCCACGAGGCATCAGCACACAGTTCGAACCAAGGAGCTCGGCCGGCGTGGGCGTGGGCGTGGTGGGCGTTCGACGACGCAATCGCGCGCCTTTTCGAGTCTTTCGAGAGTGGGAGGAGGTGAAATGACGACGATTGCGATCGCTCTCGTCCGTCAGCAGGGAGGAAAAAAACACTCACGTCGACTTGGGAGATGTAGTATTCGAACTTGGCTTGAGCGGAGGCCATCGTTGTTGCTGTGGGGGGTGGTGTGGGAGGTGTGGCAGGGGCTGGGGAAGAGTTGAGTGAGCGAGCGAGAGGAGGAAGGAAGAGCGGGATCGACCGTAGTCGCGGCGGGCAGGCGAGGGCGTCGACAAGGCGGAAGAACGGGCGAGGGAGGGCGAGGGCGAGGGGGAGCCCACACGGAGCAAGAGCCCGAAGCGACGATGGGAAACAGTCGGGGGAGGTACACCGCGTCAGTGGCTTGTCTTTGGTCCACAGATATGGGCTGTCCATGAAGCACGCTACGCTACTGCATGTACACTCGCTCAAAAGTCGGGGTCCCGACCCGCCCAACTGATAAGCTCAAGCCCGCAGGCTTCACCTCCTGCATCCACCACCGCCTCAGAGGGACTACTTTGAAAGTACACCCTAGGTGGATCATCATCAAGCCACCTCATGACCAGGCTACCCACATCCGTAAGGCTGACTGCGCCTCGCACGCCAAAAGTGGCGGACGTCATCGTCATCACCACCACCAGCAGCCTGTGCGGCGTGAAAGACGACCGACCGCGACCGACCGCGACCGACCACGAAAGAGTCATCGTGGCGCAGTTTGAACCGACTCGGGAAAAAGACTATAGCTGACCCCAAGTCGATTCAGAAGATTTCCGCTAGGACCCGTGTGTGCACTCACAGGGTGCTGGCAAAAACTTTGTGTGTGCGTGTGCGTAGTGTGGTGGTGAGGAAACGTACCGCGCACACGACCTCGGCCCCACTCGTCAGCGCGCATTCGGCCGGGAAGAAGGCGCAACGTCATCGTTCGCTCCACGCACTGGGTGTGAAATTGCCCGCGTGCACACGCTCGCTTCTCTGGCCGCTCACACGGGGAATATAGTCCATCAGCAGTAATCCGCGCCGCATAGTGCGATAAAGTCTTGTGGAATGATGGTCGTCTACACCACGAGACGAAGATACCTCAAGACGGCGAAGAAGACTTGGCCTGCAAGTGCTTTCGACATTAGATGCGAATAGAAACGAATTCGGGAATGGCATATCATCATGGATCGAAAACAAAACACGAAAACAAAGAAGCAAGGAGGCAAAATAGGAACAGAAAAAAGAAGAAAAAATCAAAAGTGGTAGGAAAAATGAACGTGAACGCGAAGAAGAAAAAAAAAGAAGGGAAACCGTCGCCTTCAAAACTCGGCCTCCAACCGATACCTCAGCACACAGCTCTACCTCCCTTCGTCGATCTAGCAACACCCACTCTTGGACTGCCCCCCTGCTTCGTTCAACCCTACGCTGTTGTTCGACCCGCCGTTGCCGCCGTTCGAGCCTCCAGCGCCGTCGGTACCGACCGTGTCGATTAATCGCGCTTTGATGTCCCTGCAAGTGGCGTCAAGCAAGGAAAGCAGGCTGCTGAGTGGAACTGTCCCAACAGTGTGTAAGATATAGGAGAATGAACCGACCTGGCCAAAGCGAAAAAGGCCTCCTCGACGTTGATGTTGGTCTTGGCCGAAGTCTCGAGGAACCGCAAGCCCAACTCGTCCGCGAGTTCTTGGCCTTGTTGTTCCGTAATGACCTACCGCCCCAAGAAAGAAATCAATATCAACTCTGCTTATTGATTCGCCCGTGCCCGAAATGGACGCACCTTCTTATCGGACCAATCGCACTTGTTGCCGATCAAGATCTTGTTGACTCCCTCGCTCGCATGTTGTTCGACGTTCGAATGCCACGTTCGGATGTCTGCAAGAAGGACGTACGAAAATCCCCCATCAAAAGACATCCGTTTGGAAAAAGACTCGATTCCCCAAACTGACTGTTGAAACTCCTCTCGTCGGTGACGTCGTAAACCAACAAGATACCCATCGCGCCGCGATAGTACGCGGTCGTGATCGTTCGGAAGCGTTCCTGTCCGGCCGTATCCCACTGCGCAACAAGCGACATACAAACTCTTGGCATTAGACTTTTTGATCTGCCCCCACGAGAGGAGTAAACCTCTTGGACAGTGACGTACGATCTGCAACTTGATTCGCTTGCCGTCGAGCTCGATCGTACGGATCTTGAAATCGATCCCGATTGTGGTGATGAAGGACGGCGTCCACGCGTCGTCGCAGAAACGCAGCAACAGGCACGATTTGCCCACACCTGGTTTTTGTTTAAAAGTGTGGTGCGTCGGAGGGGAAAATAGGTTGGGTTGGTCATCGGTTGTAGGTGGAGCGTTCGACGGGAGAGACGCGTGCAGCGTGGCGGGCGTTTACGCCGATGATTTCCAATCGTGTAGGTAGACGGACGATAATGATTCCGACAGTTCGAGTAGATGGGAGCGCGCAGATTTGACGATCACGAACATTTGTTGACGAACGACGTGTGATGCGAGCAAGCGGTTCGAGCGGGAGGGGCGGGGGGAGAGGCTCATCATTCATCAGCCCTCGTCTCTCCCAACCTCCCAGGTCCACCAGCCGGGGGAGAGACTGACCTGAATCACCGATCAACAACATCTACGCATGATCAAGACATGGGGAGGGGGAGGGGGAGGGGGGGAAGGGTAACGCGTTAGCAAGGTGGTCAGTCCAAGTTCGATGCAGGATTCAGTCTAGTTGGGCATTCGGTGCACGGCTTGCGGCATGAGGAGGAGGCGCAACACGACCGCTATGCCACCACCAACACCACGAGGGTAGTCCCAACACCACTCCCACCCCACGAGTCCCACCCCAATCAAGATGCCGTATGCTACACCCCCACGCATCGCTCGACCTCGAAATGCGTGTCGGGTCCCTTCCTTGCGCCGACGGTCATGGCGGCTGGTCGGATCTTGGACCTTGCCAACGCGACCGCTGAACAGCCCTGAACAGCCTCCTCCTCCCCACACCGACGACCAACCGACGATCGACGTCGACGTGAATTCAAGTCACCCCTCTTCGATCGAGGAGAAAGCTCAAACAGCTGCGAGGTTTTCCGTGTGAAATCACCTTGGCCAACATGTCGTAACTCTGTTGCGGGGCCGGCATGTCGTCTTGTTCGTGTCCGGGACGTTGGGTGTGGGTGAGTTCGTGTGGTCCGAGGTGGTGCTGTGGAGGTTTCCCGAAAGAGATTCGACGCGATAAATCAGACGCTATGGAAGTGTTGGAGGTGGTGAGCGTACGTTGGAGCAATTTCAAGGGAGGGGTTAAGTAGAGGAGTAAGCGGAACCCGTACGGTGTCATCGACCCGAACCCGACTGGGCCCTTCTTCTCGCCCCGTCTCTGCGCGCGTCCGGCCTCGGCAGGTGTGGCGACGACGTGCGAGCCCGAGCCAACGGACGCGCCACCGCCATTCGCTGGGCCGAATCCGCGCGCTCTCTCTCTCTCGGACGGATCGATCGGGCTTCTTGCTCTCATTCGAATTCGGTCGTGTGTAGATTAAGGAGGGTGTAAAAGTATCTGTACTTACATCGAAACGACTAGTAAAAGAAAGAAAAAAGGGAGGAAACGACATGGGGGAAAAGAAGAAGAGAAACACAGCGCCAGGTAGGGAGGAAGCAAAGCAAGGGAAAAGGAGAGGATGCGCCTCGGAGGAATGGGCGCAAACTGAAGGGTTCAACCGGGGTGCAGGCCAGTAAAAAGAGTATTATGCGAGGGTCCGAGGAGATTAGAAACCAGAACGAATAGCAATAGGGAAGGGACATAGGGAGGGAAAAGAACCCCGAGACGACCAAAGAAAGTGCGACTTAGCAAGCGCAGCCGTTCGACTTGTCCGCATCGTGCGCGTTGATCTTGATCGCGTCCGGGTAGTCCGAATACCTATTCCGAATTCAATTCCAGCACAACTTAGTCCACCCGCCAAATCACGCTTAAAAAGCATTCTGGACTTACAGATCGGCCTCGGACTCTTGCGAGAGCGCGTTCTTGCACGCGGCCTGGAACGCCTGCTCGACGTTGATCGCCTCTTTGGCCGAGGTCTCAAAGTAAGGGATGTTGCCTTTGGATTGGCACCACGTCATCGCTCGCTTTTGCGAGACCTGTCGCGCGGGGTGGCCAGTAATTCGAGATTTTAGTTCCTGCGTTTCGGTCGGCGCCAGAGAGGTTAGGCGGGGGAAGGACTGACCATCCGTTTACCCTCCTCGACATCAATCTTGTTCCCAATCACAACGAATGGAAAGTTCTCCGGATCTCTCGGCGAGGCCTGTCCAATACCAAATCCCACAGAATCAGCTCTTCGAACAGTCCTCTCTGCTGATTCCCACATGGCGTGAACGAGGCAAGGGAAACGAACCTGAATCAAGAACTCGTCCCTCCAACTATCGAGCGTCTCGAACGACTTGCTCGAATTGACGTCGTACACGAGGACGCAACAATCCGCACCTCGGTAAAAGGCGACGCCGAGCGATTGGAAACGTTCTTGGCCGGCCGTGTCCCATAACTAGGTCGGAAGTCAGAGTGGGTCAAGGGGGAAAAGGTCAGTCGCCATTTCGAGTCGGTGCCTCGTCTCTCTCATTATGCAAAGTGGTTCGCGGGTGTAGTCACCTGCATGGTCACGAGTCGATCATCGACCATGACTTCTTTGGTCAAAAAGTCGGCGCCGATGGTGGCCTTGTATTGGTTCGAGAAGCGCTTGTTGACGTATTGGTTCATCAGCGACGTCTTGCCGACTCTGCAGCGAGAGATGGGGTTGGGGTTAATGGAGCTTGCAAACGGGGAAAGTGTTTATGGAGCGATGCATAGCACTCCACGGGAGAACCTAGATGCGACCTCGAACTAGCCGTATCCGAAGCGAAGGACGAGGCACGAGGCACGATCCGTGTACGTACCCACTATCACCCAGAATGATCACCTGCTCGTCATTGTCACCGTACCTCGGTGTGTCAGCTAACAGGTACCCAGGCGGACCTCTGCGTGTTGCAGATGCGTACCTTCAAGAGGACCTTGCGACGCGAGGCCATGGTTGAGGCTTTGGATGGGGATGGTCGGGGGTGACGCTCGTGATTGACGATGACGATTCGAGCAAGCCGGATCGGGGAAGCGCGCAGAGGTCGAGGTCGAGGTCGAGGTCGGAGAGGTGTAGAGTGATCCTAGGGGAGAAGCTCAGACTGGGAGCCGGAGATGTAGGAGGCTGATGGAGGTAGGCGGTGTGGGTCTGGGTGTGTGGATGCGCACAAAAGGACGTGTTGGAGGATACGCGGAAGGCAGACGAGAGACACGCCGAATTGATCGAGGACGACCTTGCGCGCGGTGGGCCGAGCTGGCGACTATAGCCTGGCTGGGCTGAGGCTGAGGCTGGCTGAGGCGCTGTCTGGTAATGACTGGGCTGAGGCTGGCTGAGGTCAGGGCCGGTCAGGTGAGCGACAGGCCGAGGAGAGCGCACCACGGACGCGCGCGCGCACGACGGCTGGGTCAAATTTCCTGCACTAGCTCAACAAATGGGCCATTAGCGATCGCCGCGGGGGATAAGCGCGCAATTGAGGTCATCACGCCGGGGTTGCGAAGCTTCGCAAGCGCAGCTCGCGACTCGTCTCGACTTGCTCACTCCACTTGCACACTTGCATTCACCGCGATCAATACAACGCAACGCACTCGACCTAAACAGACTGGAAGCAACAACACACAGGAACCTCTCTCCTCGAAATACCCCACAGGCTCTACCTCTGCAAGCTATCCTGCCATGTCCAACACGGACTTCCTGCCCGCGTCGGCCTCGTCCTCCAAATCGAGGAAACAAGCCCTCAAGGCCTCGTCATCATCCTCCGCCTCCAACAAATCAAACAAGAACGTCCCTACGTTCCTTTCCACCCAACCGAATACGTCCTCGGACCTGAACGCCGTTCCTTCGGCGTCGGCGATCGCGTCCGATTCCATCTTGGCCGAATTCTCCGAGCGACTACCTCTATACGACACCAAGGTCGCCCCCGTCAACGTCAACGCTGCATCGAAAAACACACGAGCGCAAGAAGCCGATGCGGCCATGGCCGTCGACTCCGATCCCGAAGCGGATGCGGAAGAAGATGATTCCTCCGTACTGATCGACCCTTCGTCCCTCTCCCTGCCTACCCCCGTCACTCGAACTCCCCTATCCCAAATTCCCGGATCGGACGCCCTGTCCTTCCCCGCCGTTTCCCATCAGACCAAAGCGGGTTTGACCCAGAGGAGGAAGATCGGGATCCCGCCGCATCGCATGACGCCGCTCAAAAGAGATTGGATCAAGATTTATACGCCTTTGGTCGAGGAGTGTGGGCTGCAGGTTAGGATGAATGTCGGCAAGAAATGTGTCGAGATGAAGGTCAGTTCAAAGGCAACGGGATGGAGAAAAAAAAATAAAAAATAAAAAAAATAAAAAATTACGGCTGATCAGCTTTCCACCCCCGTCCGTGCGCAGACCTCGAAACACACACCCTCCGCTTCCTCCCTCACCAGAGCCTCCGACTTCCTCTCCGCCTACGCCCTAGGTTTCGCAGTCGAAGATGCGATCGCCCTTCTCCGTCTCGAAGAGTTGTACGTCGAGTCATTCGAGATCAAGGACGTCAAGACCCTCCATGGCGATCATCTGAGTCGTGCGATTGGGCGTATTGCCGGACACGAGGGCAAGACGAGGTTCGTGATTGAGAATGCGTCGAGGACCAGAGTCGTCTTGGCCGATACGTGAGTTGGAGTTTTGCTACGCGGAGAAATGGACCAGAACAGTCTTCTGACCCAACTCCATTCCTCACCGCGTGCGCTGTCCCATAGTAAGATCCACATCCTCGGCACCTACTCCAACATCAAGATCGCGCGCGACGCCATCTGCGCCTTGATCCTCGGTTCGCCACCGGGCAAGATCTATGCCGGGTTGAGGATCGTCGCCAGTCGATCGAGGGAGAGGTTCTGAAAGGGAGCAAGAGTGTTGACGTTTTAGGGCCTGGTGAGCCCGCCAGGCCCTCGTTGTTTGGATTTGTTGGGAGCGCTCGTCCCTGAGGGTCCGTGTAATGTATCACGATATTTGGTTCACGCTATACTACGCTTCGGTCAAGGCTTTGTATGAAAACACCGAAGACCGTGAGTGCGGGACCGAAGTCCGAAGAAGATTTGCCGGGAATCGATCAAGTCCTCCGCGCCTCGATTCCGTGGTCGTTCACACTCGGAATCGTGCCGGAAGGGCAAAGGTTCGTTAGCATCGACGCTTTCATTCTTGTCACCAATGAGCTGTGCTGCCTGGAGACACATCAGAAACGAGAGGTACCGAGACGGTTGAGGTAGTATGAGGTCCTCTCGAATTCGGGCCTTTTCGCTTGTGTCTCTCATCGTCGGACTTCTCATTCAGACTTTGTACTTCAACACCTCGTCATCGGGTTTCTCATTCCGACTTTGTACTTCAAAACTTCATCATCGGACTCCTTACTCGGACTTGACACGGCCGAGCACCGACCTCCTCGGACGGTAAAGGGAACTTGGCGCGCATGGCAGGCACGTAGTATTTGTTCTCTCGTCGCAGCAGTCTCGACTTGCCCTTTTTGAGCACCGTTTCGTTGCGCTCGTATGCGTCAGATCAAATTCTGAATGATAGATAGGGTCGTACAATTGAACATTCGATGAACCACTAAGATACCGAAGATGCCGATGCGCCGAATAGGCGATACTGATCATGCCGAGTTCATAAAAACGTGTCATGCGCTCCACGAAGGCATAGAATCATGCCAGTTCTTGTTCCTTGCGAGCTTCGAAATAAAACACATTGGTAAGGCAAGTGAAGACACGTTGGAGGGCAGGTCCTAAAGTCAACTTGCGAAAGTCTGTGCGAACGGTCATTAGCGCACCTCTTCGTGCGTTTAAGTGTTTTTGAAGCGAATAAATTTTGCTCTTTCTTTCTTTCTGCTGTTCCATGCCCTTGAGTCTCAGCCTATGTTTTCCCTCTTGCGTGGTCATCAATCGACAAAATCCGCAGCGATGCCGTGCCCTTGTTTCTGCGCATGTTCCGGTACGCTGCAATTTCTCTGGTGTGTGATTCATTGAGACTTAGGGTTCAAATCACCTTCAAAAAGAAGTGGAATTTCTATCGATACTCGACCACCGCCTCTCCCCTCCCTCCCCTTTTTTTCCGCTCCGTCCCCGCACTCTCACCGCCGTGCACCTGGGTGGGGATTACTCCGCTTCAGTAGCGTCCCGAGCGAACCGCCCTTTCTCTTCTTCTTTGACCTCTCTTCCGAAGCGGGACGCAAAATTTGGGTCAGGTCGTCTTCGGGGGAGAATTTTCGGGCGTAGAAGCGGTACCGTTTCAAGAATTGCCAGGGTAAGAGTATCGAGCGGTGGGGAGGGAAATGGGTTGGGTCGGTCACGTCGGCGTGCGTTCCGAGGTACTCCTCAAGTGGGACCATATCGCGTAATCGTTCGTCGCGGTGTAGGATCCGACTCGCCTTGTTGTGAGCGTCTGGGCGAACAAAGGACATCATTCCGGGATCAGCTCGATTCAAGACTCTGGAGTGGCGCATGAGAGTGGAGCGGATTGGGTGCTGGAGGTGAAACATCTTTAGGTGGGGCCGAAGAGGACTCACTCATCAGCCAGATCTCGTTGATGTCGGGGTAGAGATCAAGTCCGGAGGCTCTTCGCTCCAAGTTGGTTTGCGCGAGGTCGCGCTGCGCCTTCCGGATGACGCATTGGATCAAGTGGGTCTGTGCATGATAAGAGTGGCCGATCTGCGAAGCAAAGCAGCACAATGAGGGACCCAAGCCACGAGTTAGCCACGAGGGAGATGATACACATCTCACTAGACAGGCACCGACAACTCACCCCACGCGGAACAAACAGCGGGATCGCGAGGCTGCCCGTTTTGAGGTCGACTTCGAGGCCCACAAAGGAGTGCAACACGTGACCTTCGCGCACGAGCGCAGGTGGCTGCTCCGTGGCGATGACGTCGGGGTCCTGCGATTGTGGATTGTGCGTCACCTCTCCGCGCGGTAAGACCGGATTGTGCCACCTCAGCCCGACGTAGCGTCGCAGCTCCCGGGTCGATTCGACGTCGGCGCACACGAGGGGTCGTAGCGCCGCGTAGGCCTCGGAAGCGAGCACGGCCGCCGAGCGAAAGTCGAGCGCCATCGGGTGGTCGCACTCCATCGTGTCCGGGATCGCGACCGTACTAAGAACGGCGACCGTCGCGACTTTTTGCACCTCCAACAGGTAAGCGGGCATCTGGTCGAGAGGGAGTTCGCCGACACGCCAGGTGTCGCACGTGGTTTCGGTCAGCGCCCGCAGTGGCCGGTGCGGGATCGAGCAGCGCCGCTTGCCGTCCGCAAACAGCTCCTTGAGACGCCAGCGACCGACGCCCAGGCGCTCGTCGGGGCGACCCCCGCAGTCGGTGCAGCGACGGTACCGGCCGTGACAGGGCATGCACATGCGTTCGACGTAAGGAGCGTGTGGTGGTCCCGCGAGGACTCCGTCCTGGTCCGAGCAGGTCGCAATGAAACGCATGCATACGTCGCACGTCGACATGGACCCGTTGAGGTGGCGCCGTTTCCCGCGCGCTTGGATCCGCGGCGGTGTCGACCGGCGCGGCAGGGGAATGTCGGCCTCCTTGTCGAGACAGCCCGAGAAACTGTTCTCGTACGTGACCATCTCTTCGAGTGGGGAAGCACTTTCTCCTTCCGGTTCCGCGTCCTCGCCACCCTCCTCGACCGGGTCGGGTGGGCAGCACGCGGGGCAGAGAAAGGTGCTGTCGAAGGCGAGCGGCGATTGCTTCGCCGGGTCGCGCAGCAGGAGTCGCCCCAGTTCGGCATGGCACCGCGAACAGGTCCAGGGTTCGTCGCGGACGCGTTGTGACCGGCTTCCGTCCTTGACCTCGATGATCTTGAGTGGTGGCCGACCCGAAGGCAGGCTCGGGTCCGACAACCCTCGCACGCCCACCGACAGCGCCGAGCTGGCGAGCGGGATCGGGAGGTCGACGTACTTGGCCCTGGCGCGACGATCCCTCAAGAAGCTGAGTAGATCGAGTTCGTGCGCGAACTGCGTCACGGGCTCTCCGGTGTAGGCTGAGCCGGGGGTCGATGTGACAGGGGCGTGCGGATACCCGGGTGATTCGGTGCGCGTCGAGGGCCGTACGGCGGACGAGCGGGACGACGACGACGCGGCACTGCTGCCTCTATAAACTGGCGTGTCGAGGTCGAGGCGATGAACAGTAGAGTCGTACAACGGGGGCGCCGAGTCCCCCGTGCGAGGGCGGAGTACGGTCGGGGAGGGAGGCCCACCAGATGAGCCCGCAGTGCCCGCAGACCGTGCGGAGGGACCGGTCCCCGACGAAGGGAGGGGGAAGTGAGAACTGAGCCTGGTAGGTACTCGCAGGATTCGGGTGAGGAGACGCTCGCTGATGCTGCGATGTGGGAGCGGCCGACGTTGTTCGGGCGGGGCGGCGACCGTCGACTGTTCGACGATCCAGGACGACGCGAAAAGCGGCGACGGCGAGGAGACCGAATTCCGTTCGTGCGCAAAGGGGGGCGCCCCGGGAGGGTGGTCGGACGTGGTCGCCGGGGGTTCAGACGTTTCGGCGTAGTAGTTGTATTGCACTACCGGGCTTGGGGTACCCCAGCTCGAGGATGAAACCGAGTACACCCCCGTCGGTGGGGGATGTGATGGCAAAGAGTGCGCCTGCTCCTGCTCGAACGCGGCGCCCGTGGCGGCTATTGCTGCCCCTGCCAAGTTGCGCGCGCGTGTAAACGGTCGCTCGTCAGCCACACGTGACGTCCGACTTTCGAACCAGAAGGTTGCGCACGCCGAATGGAATGTAGTGCAGATGGGGGACTCACCGTAATCATCGTCGGGAAGTGAGGTGCTTCGGTGTTCGTGGTGGTAGTAGTCGTCGTGGGAGAAGTAGTGCGGGTTCAGCGCCGAGGAGCCGCCGGAGGTCGTATCGACGAGCTCGACTTCAAGATTGAACGGCGGCTGCGACATGGGGAACGTCGATTCATGGCCTTGGTTCGAGTGGGCGTCGGAGGGCTCCATAAAGCGGTGGTACCCCAACCACCGTGCTGATACGGGCACTTTTGTTCTTCGCTCACCGTCAGGTACCCCAAATATTTTCAGGTATCCCCAGGCAAGCGGTCGTCGTTGAGGTCGAGGTGTACGGGGGGGAGAGCTGAAGATTGAAATCGGTGTGATTCCCAACTCGCGACTGGCGACTCCCGAGTCCCCGAAGTCACGGTCATAAGTGCAGTGCACAATCCCTAGCCACCTACCTACCTCTCAGTGATCCAGGGCAAATCTTGGGCTGACCGGTACGAACAGAGCGATCATTACTTGCGCCGAAGTCGGGAAAAATAAAATCTCGATTTGATTTGTGGGTCATCACGGCGTGAAAATGACCGGGCTATAAATGCCGCTGCCAACTTCTGCGCCGCCACCCCAGCCAAGGTGAGAAACCCCCCAGTCGCGGCCCCCCCCCACTCAGGGAAATTCGGCGGTGCGGGTGGAACTTCAAAGTGAGTACCCAGAAAGGTACCGCAAATTTGACGCCGCACGAGTGTACCCTGGAGTCTGTGCCTTGATTTTTTATAGTCCCCGCCTCGTGACTACTAACCCCTGTCCTGCTCCCTACCCGGACCCAGGCTCGTCTAGGCCCACAAACTTGCTACCTATTTTTTGAGCTGAGCAAAAGGGGGTCCGACGTATACCTCCATTTCCACCTTCTTTCTACTTGCATGAGCGGAGTTTCGGCCGATAAAGCGCAAGCTCAGCAAGTCAGGTAGGCCATCGCCTGGGATTCTGACGTCTGACTCTGACACTGCCCTGCGCCGCCACCGGTACCGGAGGATCAAGAATTGTCTGACAATTGCAATTATAGCCCACCTTCGCAAGCTTATCTTTCGGAGCTATGCAGATTCTGGCTACCGTAGATCCCTGCGATGTCATAGCTAATGCCTGATCTGTTCCTGGCGTCCCTAGTTGCCAGTTGGCCTCGGTTCCGCGGAGGAAGCTTGTGCGGTTCTTTGGCGATCGGCGGGTCGGCCCTGGTCGGCCGATCACTCGCACTGCCTTATATCCGCGGTTTGGAACGTTGGGGTTAAGAATTCCAATGATTGCCTAGCACTTAGCAGCAGTCGTCACTCGTCAAGTGACAAGACATGGGAGCATCGGACGTGATGCTTGGATTACGGCACAGCATCCTACGGTAGCTATGTCGCGTATACAGTTGGGACATTCGATCAATTTAAATGGCCTTCGTCCGATTGCCCCAATCAAGTTCGATTACAACTTCGGGCGGGGTCCCGGGTCGGGCATACGACAACTAGCTTGAGCCGCTCTGTCGGCTGTTGAAATCCCTGCCCACTTGTGTTGCACCGTCAAAGTCCTTACTACTACTGCCAGGCACCGAACCTGCACCTCCTGAGTCCTGAGCGTAAAACCGCCCATCGCCTACTCGTAGGATCTGTAGCTTGTATTACCTAGCTACGTCAAATTGCAATAACTAGACACTTGCAACAATCTACCGTGCCAACAGATATTAGACACCAAGGCGGCGGATATCTTGTGAGCGAGCTTGGAAGACGGCGCGGGCAAAGCGTTGGACGTTGGCGCTGGGCCCGGAGTGGCCGTTGACGACGCCGGTGACCCGGTGAGGGCCGTGAGGCTCCGCTCCGTCGAAACCTGGAACGCTAGGGTCGCATCGTGCGCTCCATTAGATTACCGAGCGGATTTTCAGGAAGGTGGGCAAGTAGTGTCCGCCTATCACGGTTATCGCTGCGAAACTGAGACAGGTACTGGGACAGTGCGTCATCCAGGAAATGCCAAGCGCTCAGAGTCACGAACTGGCCACGACATTTTTAGAACCCTGAAGCCCAGGCACGATATACGTAAGTATGAGATCCGAAGATGATAGTAAAGACTAGTGATAGTAAAGATAGTTCGAGAAAGGAGAGAAGGGCTACGGAAGCGCGCGCGAGGCAGGCTCAAGGCGCGCGAGGCGACCAATACCAACAATTAGTAATTAATCATATTCGGGAATCCAAGTGGGATGAAACAGTAATATACTCTCTGACAGACATCGCCTCCCTGGTAACGAGACAGGAGCGATTCGGGGCGGTGTCGAGACCACACCTGGTAGATATCTAGTCAGATTTTCACTCCCCGTCTAGGTGCCTACAAATGCCCAGGCCTTCGTAATTTTTTTTTCGGACATTATGATGGCTTTGAGAAAGTCAGCATGCCATCCATGAGGCGATAAGTGGACTTCATGAAGCGAGACAAGGGGGCAATTCAAATCTAGTGTGGAGGGCGTTCCGGGATGCCTACTTGTTAACGCCAGGGTACTGCCATCAGAAAACCGGTGCATGCCTTAGTTTACACATTTAGATGTAGAGCACCGTCCTTCCCAATTAATAACTCTTCCCTCAGTCAGCATCAGAGACAAGCAGACTATTCGCGCCTCGGACCTCGACTCGGCGCCACTGGTTTTAGGTCACCGAGCGAGCCGTCCTCCTTACCCTTCCTTACCTTGACGAGCTTCGCATCCCTGCCTCGTCGCCGGCATGCACTACTGCCCATCGTTCCCACCTGCCTCATATTCGATAACCACTCGCCTCGACCTCGCCCCACGCTGTGTGACTGAGAAGTGCCCTCGCTCGCAGAGCGGGGGTGATCCTTGCCGCAAGCCTAAGGGGTCACCGGTCACCCCTTCGTGCTCGTTGGAACCCACACCATCTCGAGCACAGCCTCACATCACATCGAACACTCCACCCCGCTTATCACAGGTAAGGGAAAATCTGAGGACCAGGTGAGTCCCACTGTTGGTACTTTTCGACGAGAGGTCAACAGAGCCGCTACGGACAAATGGATGGCGGCTATGCTGGTAAATGCTGGCGGTGCTGGCACAGCGTGGGGGGGCAACACGTTGCCCACCTCTTTGTACAACTTCAACGCGTTCCCCGGAGTGTCCCCGCATTAAGTTCAAACGTTTCCTCTCACCGCTTCTGCTCATCTCTTAGCTACTGCAGGGGCAGCTTCGGTACATGATCGCCACTTTTGAGTTTGGCCCCCGGGGACCTTACCAGCTTGTTCGTCGACGAAGACGTGATGATGATCCCACCTTTTGCCCTGGTTAGCCGGGGGAAGTGCTGCACTGGAATCGAGCTGGGAGCTTCTCTGCATCAAGTGGGTTCCCTTGCTCTTACCTTCTTCCACCACAACCTAGTAAAGCATTTGCGGACGAGTCGACACCTGGCAGCAAGGCCGAAGACGGCGGTGCAGTGGCCGACGATGCTTCATGCGGCCCACTGTATTTAGCTCTTGAGATACCTCCCCTGGTGTAGCATCACCTCACCTATGACTTGCTTTTGTATTGTATTCAAGCCCTTACATCGCTTCTGGACATCACTTCATTAGCCCCGGAGAGGCAGCCCCGGTTCAAATACAGATTGAGTTTAACCGTCAAGGTGGTGGAGACCTGACGATCGCGGCACGGGGCGGTCTTGGCCCCTCTCTACTTACACGGGGGACTGGAATGGCGCGATTTTCCGGCGGTGATATTAACGGGAGTACCAAACTCGAACTCTTCTCGACCATCTCAAGAGCTTACCAACTTAGTGCGGCGGCCGGACATGATTGCAGCTTACCAAGGCCCAAGTGCGACCCTGCCGGCGCTGGTTAGGGGCTGTCCCAACCGCTCGCGTTGCCCAAGCGTTCGAGTCTTCGTTGTCTTAGAGTCACGGACATCAGATTGACCTGGAGACAAAGTATTTTGCAGCTACTTGCCGTAGGGCTCTCTGTGCGTGGGGAAGCAGACGATCACCGAAGGGCGATAGCGGCCGAAAGAGATTGGGAGAGAAATCGGATATCAAGCCGCAGATATAATAAAAAAAGAGCGAGAGCGAGATATGGTAAAGAGAGACAGGTGCTTAAGACAATTCCAGCTGAAAAGGGAATCAAGAGGATCCCAACATATCGGTAAAAAATGATCATTTTTTACCGATAAGCAAGAAATAAAAGCACACACAAGATGGGGGAAGCGAGCCGAAGGGATTCCATGGTCGGGTCTCGGAGTCGTTTTGGGAATATACGTTACACGAGCGAAAGGCAATCAAGCAAACTTGCCCCAGAGGAAAGCGATCAAGCCGACACCGCCGATGAACATGACTTGTGACTTGGTGAAGTAGAGGTCATCGGTGAGGATGATCATCGCGTCGGGCGGGAGGGCACCGCGCTGCTTGACTTGAGTGTCACCACCGGCTTGGTCGTTCGAATGACCAGCTTGGGGACCGTAGTTGTTCGCCGAGCGCGAGGCAGGGGTGATGGGGGTGGCGGCCTTGCGACCGACGGCGGCGACGGCGGCACCGGCACCGGCGAGAGCTCCTCCGACTCCGGCCGCAGCGACCTGATCAAGCAAGTCGTAAGTTACAAACGGGTCAACCAGCCGTTTCGTACAATGTGCCTGAGTAGTCCCTTTCACTTACCTTGTCGTTCCCACGTCGCGAGGACTTCTCGTCTTCCTCTTCCTCGTCATCGTCGTTGCTGGCCTCGCGCGACGACCTACCCCCCGACTTGCCGCCCGCGCCCGCGGCGACAGGAGCCGGTGCGGACTTTTTGCTCGCCTTGCCCTTCTCCATCTGCACGGTCGCGTCGAGGCGCTTCCCACCGACAAAGACGTCATCGGCACCATCTCCCTTATTGGAGCGGGTCAAACTGATCGTGACCCCGTCCTTGACCTTGTCCGACCAAACGAACTCGAGCGTCCGATCGATGCCATCAACCTTGGCGATCTCGGCCGCGCCCGCGGGGTCAAGCTTAAGGTCGAGCCCACGTTCGTACATCTTGTCGCTCCATTGCAGCCAGCATTTTTGTTGACCATTCTTCATCGTGCCCTTGCCGTCGCCCGAGACGCGGAAGCTCGTCTTGCCCAACTTGAGATCGGCTCCGTCCTCGCCGTCCGCGACGAGCGCGGCGGGTCCTTCGCCCCAGCGGATAAAGTAAGGCGCATAACCGTAGTCGTCGATGAAGGTCGTGATAGCACGGGGGATGCGGGCCATCTCACCGAGGAGCAAGCGACGCAACGCCGGGGTCAACTCCTTGGCGGCCTCGTCTTGCCAATCGAGCTGGACGACCGAGGTGATTTTGACGCCGCGGTCGCCGGCGGACTCGAGCTGGAAGCCGATGACGTCCATTTGCGATTTTTTCGACCCCTTGGGACCCTTGACCTCTTCGATGGGGCTCTTGACCGAACGCGAGACGACGATGATGTCTCCGTTCTCGCCCGAGACGTCCTCGCGCTCGACGGCGCGGATGACATTGTAGTGGCGCGTCGGCACCACGGGGTGGATCCCCTTGTGGAGTTCCAGCAGCTCGCTCTGGTCAAAGCCGTTGATTTGGGCGACGGGCGTGTACGAGCTGAAGCGCACGTCCCATTCCCGACGAGCGGCCTCGGACTGGATCGTCCCGGCGACTTGCTCGGTCGTGACGCCCTCGACGTTCCATTCACCCTTGACGGTCGGCAACCCGTCGTCGTCGCGCTTCTTCATGAGGATCTTGGTCCCCTTCTCGTCGACGGCCTGCGAAAAGTCGCGCGAACCCGCCACGGATTTGACCAACTTGATCGCCTTTTGGATGTCGCCATGATTTGCCGCTTCGGTATCGAGCGCGACGTGCGCCGGAAGACCGGCAAAGGTGTTGGAGCCCGTCGTGCGGGTCGAACGCGACGAGCGCTTGGACGCGGTCGAATCGCGACGACGACGAGGGGTCCCGCCCGCGACGGCGCCACCAGATCCGCTTTCGACCATCGCGGGGGCGCCGTTCTTTTCGAGGTAGGCCGCGATCGCGGCGATGCACGTCGGGCGACGGGCGAGGTACTTGCGAGCCGCAAAGGCGGGCACAAAAGTGCGGACGTTGACCTGCAGGCTGTGAGATGTGGAGGGTGCCGGAAGTCAGTGAGAACGCACTGCAACTAGACAATGCCAGGGTACTCACTAGTAATTGAGACGCGTTCCCCCGTCGATGGGCTCGAGAACCCAACCGTTGAGGGCGATCGAAGCGCGCACTCGACCCGATACACGCGGGACCTTGGGGGTGACGACCGAAGTCGAGACGAACGAGATGGTCCCCGTGGGGCTCCCGGCAACCTTTTCGACGAGGCAAAGATCACGCGTGCTGAGAACAAACGAAGTGGGAGAGGTTAGAGTCCGTATAGATCGCTGCGTTGCGAGTACGACTCACGATGACCCGGCGATACCTTGCATGCACCTGGAACGAGTTTGACCCACCCAGATCAGTCCGGATAGGGTAAGCTCGGAACGAGACGAGCGATGCTCACATGTAGGTTAACGACGACGAGTCGGACAAGTTTTCCACGAGGTTGCCCTGATGACGTGAGGGAACGGAGCAGCAAAATCAGTCCCCCCCCGACCTCTTTTCAATGTTCCATGGTACTCACCTCTTTGTACCACTCGTCCCAGAGCTTGCGCGAGCCGACGACGGCAAAGACCTCAGAAGGGTTGAAGCCGTTGATGTCCAAAACGCCCTTGAAGACGGGCGCGAGGAAAGGCCTGCCGTTCTTTTGCTTTCCCGCTGGCGATTTATCTTTCGTCACGTAGACGATCGTACCCGAGCGGTGCTTGAGCGCTTTCTTCCACTTGCCGTCCGAGGACGAGTGGAGGTCGTTCAAAGTGTCCATCGCTTCGTCGACGCGCGAGAGGTGGGCGTCGGCGTCGTCCGAAGTTGAGTAGGTCGACGCGCGACGCGAGAGGCGGTCGTTGTCACCCTCATCGTAGTCGGAGTCTTCGCCGGACGAGGCAGCGTACTGCAGCGGCGTCGGTGACCGCGATCACGACGATGAGCACGACAGCACCGGGACGGAGGGGGAACGGGCAGAGGAACGGGCGAGGGAGCGAGAGGAGGCGGCCAAGATGTAGCAGAGGCATAAGGAGGCGTGGGAGAAGTGAAACGGCGATGACGGAGGTGGGAGTTGAGAGGTGGGATGCGAGAGAAGGGATGGGACATGGAGAGGGAGAGGTCAAGCGGATGTCAGTGACTGGTCCGCAGGCAGTACCGATTAAGACCAGGGTACTAGGTACACGAGCAATGCAGTGTAGTCATCATGGCCCCTGGCGGTGTGTAACCACCACTACCACCACTACTTGATGAAAGTTCCCGCTGGCAGTCGCACCCGGGCGCGCCGCTCGCAAGCGCACTGCGGCAGACTCGATAGAGGCCGAGTTCCCCGAGCCGGGCGGCGCAGGCAGAGGCAGCAGCGACCGCCCCCCCCCACACACCGGCGCCACGCCAGCCAGCAACAGCCAGACTGCCAGCCCCACGACAGGACGTCGACGATGAAGTGTTAACTGACCTGAGTCTCGTCATCACCAAAGTTGGATTCGTATTCGTAAGCAGACTCGCTACTCGAGCTCAGTCGGTTCTTGATCGAGCTCATCGTGCGATTCTGTGTGAGAGAGAGCAAGATGAAAGGCGGAGGTCGACGAGTGGGAAGGCAAGGTTTTTGTGGGGCCAATGAGCGGGTCTCGACGACGTCAGTCAATTCCAGCTCTCGGAGCGTGCCTTTACGAAGCCGCCGGTCTCCGATTCGAGGCGCAAAGTGGGCCTCGGGGAGTGAGAGAGAGAAGACTCACAAGGACAAGTAGGACTGTTCCTAGAGGTCTTGTGGTAAGATAAGCAAGAAGTAGAGGAAGTAGTTGCCGAGGGGTAGCGAAGGAGGAAGGCAACAGCTTTGTCGGGAATCTCGAGCTCATGCGCATCGCAGTTCCCTTGCGGCAGTCCGGGGTCCCACTGCCCAGCTGCCGCGACGCCGGAGCCCCTAGCAGGAGCGAACGATCACTCCTTTCTTTCAAGGCTTGCACTCTTTTTCGACCCGGGTCCCCCGGTCTCGTTCATGTTCGATATTTCCAGAATTTCGGGAAGCTTACCAAGTGCTTGTTGACAGCCAATTCCATGCGCCCGAGATGGGCCCAACTCCGGCTGGTATCTCGCCACGGCTGATTCCTTTGATCGCCGAGAGAAAGCCGTCTCTGCTTTCAGCGGTCATCATCCCGGCGCCGGCGGCTGTTACGTGACCTACTACCTTATGCATCGCATGAGGTTCTCTTGATGCCTTTTTTAATAAATGATGACTCGGGTCCCTCTCCAAGGTCTGCCACACCTCGAGAATCTAAGATGCGGATTTTCTTTTTCCCCACCCACCTGCATGGGCCGTCGACGGTGGGGTAGTAGGACATTAGTGATCGAGCCGGGCGCCGTCATTGGCCTTGCGAACCCGGTCGGCGGGGCGGGCGCCGACTTCAGTACGGTTCTCTCCTAGTGCTACAACACTCATCAAGAGCTCCCCTGTCTCCTGTACTGGCATAAGGGAAGCCCGCCGTCAAGGATCATCTTGGATCAACTCCCAGTCCCTCGAAACCTTACCTTCCTCTTCGGCTTCCGCGCCGACCTTCGCCTCGGCCTCGGCCTCGACGGCAATGAGCTCCTCCACCACCTCACCCCCACAAGATCCAGCGTCGCAAGCTGTGCACGATGACCCGAACCACGAAAACAAGGAAAAAGGTCCCAAATACCCATGGACACTAGCTCCTCCGACCTATCAACAAGGTACGCCTTTCACCTGTCTAACCCAATCCCAGAGCCCCCCCCCCCCCACTACGTCTCACTCTAAGTCAATCCCTTCCTTGATCAGGCCTCGAGTCCCGCGTCCTGACGAACCTCGTCCCCATCTTCGAACCCTTCTTCTCTACCCTCCAAGCCCCACTTCACCCTGCGAAAAAGCCCGCAAGGATCCTCGAACTCGCCTCCGGTAACGGGACCCACCTTCTTCTTTACGCTCAGAACTTCCCTCCCCATTCATCGAAGGAGTTGAAGGAGGGGACGAAACTTGATGGAAAAAGTATCATTTACCAACCTACGGAATGCGATACTTTTAATTGTCGATTGGTCGATCAAAAAACGCAAGGGGTGGATTTGGGGAGGGGGAAGAGGATTGAGAGGTGTAGGAGGTTGGATTTGCTCGTGGAGGAGGATTGGGAGGGATTATTAGCTGATCGTACTAGGGACGGTACAGAGGGGGGTGGGGAGAGTGGGGAGGGGTGGGATTTGGTGTTGGGTCACAATTTCATTCATATGGTGCCTTGGTTAGTTTGGTCGAACTTACAAGCTGATTGCAGCGAGGTGACTGCACTGGAACTGACGGACGTCTTTGTTGGTTCTCAGTCCACAAGGTCCTACGGCCCTCTTCCAACGCCTCAAGCCCCAGATGAGACCCCACGGTAAGCTTCTCATATACGGACCTATGAAGTCAGACCAAGGCTACTTTTCCGAAAACGACGAAAAAGTACGTTCCCTCAGTCTCTCTACCTTGCCTGAGAAAGACAGTACTTATTCCCCTAACCTCTCTCTAACTAAAGTTCGACACCATGATTCGTTCCCGCCCCGGATCGTCCGGGATTGGTCTTCGAAGTATTCCTCATCTCGGTCGATTGGCGGAAGAGAACGGGTGGACTTTGGAGAGGGAGATTGGGGTCGCGATGGGGAATTGGGTTTTGGTTTTTAGTGTGAAGGAATGAGTTTTGTATTGCGATTGGGGATAGGTAAATAGAATTGGGACATGGTATTACAGGTCGGAACGAGCAAGAAAAGAGCAAGGGGGAAAGGGTCCTGGATCGTTCGGGAACAGCAGAGGATAACAAACAGGGAAGCACACACAGACAGACTGAGACGCGGACAGAGGGGCAAGGGCGGAAGGGACTGTCGTGAAGGGAAGTAGATCGTCAACGTTGGGGTTGAAGTATGGCGACGATTCGAGTCGGTTGGAGGGCGTGAGATTACTTTGTCGAGGCCGAGTTGGGTCCGGCTCGGTTCCAGCTGAGGTATTGAGGGTCACCCTGTATCACGAGAAAAGCCAGTCAGCACCTCATTCCGAGCTCTTTCACGTCAAGTCGAAAGCAACAACATACCAATTTCCTCGGCTTGATCAAATGTCTCAACGTCAAAGCCAAGCCCAAGATGATGCACACGCCACCGACGACGATGTAGGCGTACCCGAGGAAAGGGTTGCGTCCGCCGATAAAGGACACGGTCGAGAAGACAATTGACTTGGTCCCGCTGAAGGGGGCGACGGGGTAATCTGTTCACAAAAGCGAGTGTCAGTTCAGTCTTCGAACGAGGGATAAGCGAGCTTGAGACGCACTCATGCGAATGTCCAGCTCGTAGATCCCCGCAGCCATGTTCTCCTCATCGTTTCTAAAGTACAACTTCCTGAACGTCGGCAAACCCGCGGTCCTCATCCAGATCTGGAAGTGCTCATCGTCGTGCAGATCCGGGAAGCCCGTCGATGCGGTGTATCCGTCGGGGTAGCTCTCGGCCCAATTCGGAGGGGGGACGGCATCCCCGATCTGGTACTTGGTCACACCGTACTTATTGGCTTCGTTCGGCCACGCGATCCCCTTATCGGTCATGTTGTAGGTGACGTTGCCCTCGGCACCTGAAGGGTTCGTCAACACGGGCGGGAGGAAGGTGTCGTTGAAGAACGAGTTGGCGATCAATCCGCACGGGTAGATCGGCAGACCGTCGCGCACATCGACGGGTTTGCAATCCCCTCCGGAGAGCGACGAGGCGGACGTGGCATCGCCTTTGAGTTGGCCTGATACGATCGACTTGACGTAGCGTCGGTGATTTTGGTAATAGTTGGTCACTGCGCGCCCGGGGGGGGGGGGGCCGAGTCGAGTCAGTGCTGTAATCGCGGAATCAGAATTAACAGCATTTCATTCGTGCAGTCTCACTCTTGTAGTACATAAAGACCGGTCTAGTCAACTCGACGGGCAAACTGAACTGCAACCGACACAGACTCCTCTGGCCAACCGGTCGCGTCTCGTCGTGAGTGAACTGCCAAGTCGGCACGACCGCTTGGGCCGTGTCGACCGACGAGCCGAGGTGGTAGCTGTACGCCGACGAGGGCAAGGCCTCAAAGGTCGTGTTGGGGGCTTTGAACTCGCATTGGGTGTAGTCGATTGTGAACTCCTTGACCTGTACAAGTATGGAGAGCAGAGCGGAAGAGCGTCAGTCCGTGGAAGTGAAGTGAAGGCCTCGCCGGTCGACCCAACGCTACGGGGCTGCGATGAAGACCACAAGATCCATGCCTCACGCAAACTGACCTTGTTGGACCCCCACAGCAATATCCCACCCAGGGGAACAAAGATGACGCCGATGAGGAAGAAGGTCGGCAGCACGGTTGCCGGTGTGAGAATCGGTTGCCAAGCCTTGAGTCGCTGCTGCTTGAAAGCAGTGTCTGGTGCGCGAAAAGGCCCAGACCGGGTTCAGTATCGGACTCTGCTGCAAGGATACGTAACAGTACCACGGTCTTCCGGTGTCCATGACTCGCACAAAACTCACTCGCTGGCCTGTGGCTCCACTTGACCTTTTCCTTGTCCGGCTTGGGCGAGTCGGTCCCCGTCGACGACTTGCGTTTGAACAGACCCATTGCGGCCGTGTGATATCAATGGGAATCAGGCAGGGGTAGGAGGAGTCGAATCAAAAGCGTGAGTGACCCGTGGTACGTGGTGCGTGGTGCGTGGTGCGTGGTGCGTGGTGCGTGGTGCGTACTCCGTAGTCGGTCGGTGGTCTGCTGCGTCGCGTGGGCTGCGGCTGGCGTCGGGTGGTCACGTCGCGCGCGTTTCGGAAGGCCGAGCCAAGAGTGATCCGAGTTCGGTCGCTCGAGCACAAGCCGAGCGGCAATGGGGGTGAATTGGTACGCGAGGTCGAGTCCACCTGATCGAGTGGTACAATACTCGCGGAAGTCGGGATGAGGTGGGTGTAAGACCGATACAGAGTCAGACCCGGCGCTTCGACTCGGGCATGGGAGGCCGAGCAGACGCGCTCCCTAAATACCTCGGCTGGCTTCGCGCACCCGCTGAGGCGCTGACGAAGCGGATGGGCCAAGGCGCTTGACCGACTTTCACGGCGCAGGGGTCACAAACATCGCTCTCATCTTTGCTTCACCCCTCGTTGGAGAGGACAGCTACCAACGCGTGAGGTGTGGCACTACAACCTTTACACAAGACATTGACGCCGCGAGTTTCCTCGTTCGACTCCAGCTTAGTGGAGACCAGTGCCGAGAAGTTTGGTACGAATTTTCCGGGTTTCTCGATGATCGTTCCAATGTTCATGATACTCTCCTAATCCAAAAACGGACTGACGCCATGAAGGACCTATTCGGACTACGTGTGTTCCCACTTGGCAACAATCCGAAGCCAGACGGACATGGATACAAGCGTCGACTACCAGCCCCTCTGGCGGCTCTGCGCTTGTGCAGGAGGGATGAAGCAAAATTCGAGCGCATTCGTCTGCCAGGACGTGTTCAAGCTTGTGCAAGCTGTTCGGATCTACGTGGCAATGAATCATCTCCGAGCGGAACCATCGAGCCGAAGCGTTTGCTCAGGCGCATCGGCATTTTTGCCAATTGCATCTATGGGAACCCATACATGTTCGCATCAGCGAGGAGTTTCAACCTAACGCAGTCCAACCCAACCGCCTTTGTCGCCTGTCGTCGAAGGGACTCACGAGACGTCAAGATAGTCAAAGTGAAGTCCTGGTGGGCACCGTCGCCTGACACACTTCGTGGCTTGGTCCAACCTATAACAATCGTTCAGCCCTTCCTCACCGACGTCGCAGTACTTTGCGAGACAGTGGTTGAACTCACTATCGGACATAAAGGAGGAGAAAGTAGGTCAGTTTCGAGTCTCCTTTCTCTGGTCGCGTCGAAGGATCAAAGCCTTGCCAGTAGGGGGTTGAATATGATTACGTACGCGCTTTTGCGACTTTGTGCGAACCCTTTGGGTCCGTGTTGACATGTCCATTGACATTCCCTGGAATTCAACAACGTAGCATTTTGAGGAGGATCAGTTTTTTGCGCCGAGTCAAGCCGCTGAGATCGGGAGAGCACCGCCCGCAGGTAGGCGCGTCGCGCTCAGGAGCCGTCCTGCGAGCCTGTCTGTCGCGCGCGCGTGTTGCTGCAACGCACTTGCACACTTTCTCGAGAACGGGGCAGAGCCATCTATGAGTTGAGGAGGCCGCTGTCAGTGGGTTCTGTTGGTGTTAACTTGAGAGGCTTGAATAGGATCGACTTACGTGCTCCCGCGTTGTCTTGAGGCTACGGAGGAGGTCGCAAAGGCGCCTGCTGTCGCGATGGCGTAGATGACGAGGGGTAGGCGCATCGCGGGTCGAGTTCGCAAAGAGAGAGAGAGAGAGAGCCAGCGGGGGTGCGTATATGCAGGTGCAGGGCCTCGATCGACGATCGTAGGGAGGGAAGACGGAACCGTAGAGCACAGAGAGAGGTGTGAGGAAGGGAGAAGAAACAGAAGAAGGCCACGGCTTTGATTTTGATTAGGTCGTGTACCTTGTGAGCTTGAAGTTAAAAGTGGTGAGCGTCCGGGCTCGCGACTCGTGGCACGTTGATTCGGCCTCGCTTGGCAACGCGCCGCCGTAGCAGTCGACGGCCGAGATCCTGCTTCATGAAGCTCCCCTCCGACTCGACGCAATATCCTTGTCTCGGTCGTCTCTTATACCGAGACTTGGGCTAAGTCCTTTTGAGACGGTAAGTGAATTATCGATTCAGGTGGAGCTAGTTGCATGGCCCGCGAAATGCCATGATTGACATGACTGCAATATCTCGGCGACTCTTTCGACGACAAATGTCTCCCGACTTGCCCCTTTCTCGCTCCCATCTGCGCCTTGGCCTTGCGCCTTTCTCCGAGTTGCCGCACACTCTTACACCTACGCAGCATAGCGTCACGCACCGCCAGCATGTCACGAGGCGAGTACTCTGCCGTGATCCCCTCGTCGGATGGGAACGAGTCGTCTCTGCACCTGGACGTACCTCGATCACCTGCATCGCTCCCGACTTCGCCGCGCCAGCGTCAGCGAAGGACGTCGCGTCCCAGCTCAAACGACGGCGATGAGGATGAGCATACCTCGCTTAGGGCTGGGGCTGGGGATGATTTGGTCGTGTACGAACAGGATATGGATGACAAGGAGGTCGGACACGCCTATGTCGATCCTACGGCGGCTCAAGTCTCGCCGACGCTGGACCGGTCTTGGCTCGCTGCAGTCAGTTGGCCCGTGCACCCGTTTTCGGGTGGGCTGCATCTTGCATTGACTATAATACTGACAGTACTCTTTGTCTACAGGTCTCCTTACGCACGGTGCTGCTCTCGATCCTCTCGATCGTCGTGCTGCTGCTCATGATCCTCCTCTTCCACCCCGCCTCACCCTACGCCTACCACTTCAACTACCCTTCCTCGGACTACTACAAAGGACATCCCGAACTCAAACCGGGAACCTTTTCGTCCAATCCTGCGCTGGCCAAGAACCCATTACCCGAGGACGCGCATTTTAATGATGTGCCGTTCGCGCAGGTCGGCGATAATCGCTTGGCGCATGATAAGCAAACACCCCATTGGGCGGGTGGGGATGGCGGAGCGGCCAAGGAGGAAAAGGAGAAGACTAGTGGGTGGAGATCGAATGGCACGCATTGGTTCGGTGAGTGGGGCAAGCGAAGGAGCGCGTACGCACGACGGGGACGAGCTAACGACTTGGTGCACGATTCAGATCGAACGGTCATTCTCGTCTCACTCGACGGCGTTCGATCCGACTACCTCACACGCAACCTCACACCCCATCTCCTCTCCGTCTCCAAAAAGGGACTTCGCGCCGAATCGCTACAACCCTCATTTCCGACGTTGACGTTCCCGAACCACTACTCGTTGATCACGGGCCTGTACCCTTCGAGCCATGGGATCATCGCGAATGATTTCTGGGACCCCAATTTGAGCAAGGAGTTTGTGTATACCAAACCTGAACAGAGTTGGGGTCCGGAATGGTGGGGCGGGGAACCGGTACGTTTCGGAGGCTTTAGACTTTGGCACTGTCGAGATTGGGGACTGATGATTTGTTGCGTGGACGGGTTTAGATCTGGTCTACGGCCGTCAAGAATGGGTTGAAGGCGAACGTTCTCATGTGGCCAAGTGGGTAGTTTCTTTCGATCAAACCCTTGGGTCGTGAGGTTGACAAGTCGTTCTTCACCACCACAGGCCCTCCGATGATGGCGGATGGCACCAAACCGACTCGGTGGTACGCGTTTCATGACCACTACCACTACTCGCGCAAACTTTTGCAAATCGCCTCCTGGCTCGACCTCCCTCATACCTCCCGCCCCAACCTCATCCTCGCCTACGCCCCCGAAGTCGACCAAGAAGGCCATCGTACCGGACCTGATTCCAAAGCACTGGAAGACGAGTTGTTGGAGATGGACGATTTTGCGAAAGGCGTGACGGGACTTTTGGAGGAGAGGAATTTGACGCAGGTGGTGGACGTGGTGTTCGTGAGCGATCATGGGATGACGAGCACCCATAATGAGCGATTGGTGTTTTTGGATGATATTCTGGGAAAGGAAGGGTTCGAAGGGATCCTGACGGCGGAAGGTGAGTGGTGGATGGTGGCAGAGCTTTCAGGGTGGAGGGGATGAGCTGACGGGGGTTCTTCTGCGCCTAGGATGGCCATCCGTTGGTCTGCGCTTCAAACCCGACATCGACGCGGATCTGATGCTTTCCAAACTCCGTCAAGCCGCGACCGAATCCAAGGGAGGCTTCAACGTCTACACCCAAGAGGACATGCCCGAAAGATGGCATTTCACAGGCAACGAGGTAGGTCACGTGGTCAATCTTACCCAGGTTGAGGATGAACCTCAAAACTGAGGTAGGACTTTACTCGCATGATTCTGCAGCGTATCGCGCCGATTTACGTCGTTCCCCATCCTGGGTGGGCGATCACGAATCATCATGAGTTTGAGGTCGAGATGAAGGGCCAATTTACGCCTGCTGGGTAGGTGAAGTTCTGGAGGACTTTGAAACTGCTCGCGAGTGGACCACTCATTCGCCATGCCGACTTGTTTTCTTTGGTTTTGTCCTCGCTTAGAAACCACGGCTACGACAACGCCGACCCGGACATGCAAGCCATCTTCATCGCCCACGGCCCCTTCGCATCGCGTCTCAAATCCCAAGCCCTCGAACAGAACCCCAACCTCATCAAACGGACCGTCCTCAGCGAACGTGCCGAGGGGGTTCTGGAGAAGGAGGAAGTGACGTTGATCCCGGCGTTTGAGAATGTTGAGGTTTATGATTTGTTGTGCGAATTGTTGGATATCAAGGAGGACAACAGGGCGAGGACGAATGGGTCGACAGGGTTTTGGAAGAAGTATTTGGAGTAGGGAAGGAGTACAGGGGGAGTTGGGGCTTTCCTTGGGAGGTGGAGTTGTTCCAGTCGTTGCGGTCGCTTTTCTTTCGTTGTCACGTCTTAGCTCTTTCTTCACAACTGCACCGTTTGTGCTGTATCATTGGTAGGTATCCAGCAGTACACCCTTTTCATTGTCGTTCGACTTTTCGGATCATGGCACGAGAGCAAGTGCTCGTCTCATGTTGTGAGCCTGGCTAATCTTCGCGTCGGCTTTTGCCGAGTCAGAATGAGAATCACGATGGACACAGCCGAAGTCGTTGCAAGCGATCGGTGTTGACAGAAAATATACGAAGAAAGACTAGACGACGAGATGGCGGTAGTTGGAGCGCGAGAATCGGAGGAAGGACGACGATGGGGGATCAAACGCCAACGCACTCCGGAGGCCGGGCCGATCCCTGGCCGGACGAAAGAACGTGTCCCGGCCAGCGGAGGAAGTCTGCTCGCTCGCCTTTGCCCGTCTACTGGCACGAGGAGGGCTTCCGTCGTCCTTGCACGCTGTCGTCTCTTCGAGTGATGCTATTGGGTCCCCGAAACCTCACCCCGCTTATACCTCCGTCTTCTTAATCGCTCACACAGTCCTCTTCTAAAGAATCTCATACCACCTCAAATACCGAATTACCAAAACAAAAAAAATCCCTTCGTATGCGTTAAACGACCACACTCCACTCACTCTCGATCCTGCCCGTCTGTCGTCCGACAATCTCCCTCAACATGACCCTCGCAACGTCACCGAGACCATCTTCGCCGTGGGGTACGTCGATGAGTTCGGATTCGTATCCGATCCCGGATACGGGTGATACGATGGCGGCCTGATCGGTGGGGGAATACGATAGAGTTAATGACTATAGCAGAAGGGAAGATGTAATTCGCGTAAGGGAGAGAGAAGGACGTACCGTTCCCGAACCAAAGACCTCCTTCAAACTCCCATCCTTACTCGCCTGCTTCAACTGCGGCATCGTCAAATTCCTCTCCGATACCTTGAACTTGTCCGGTAGGCCTTTCAACTTGGCTTCACCCTTCTCGTGTGCCCTAGCCAACGCCAAGACGGAATCTCGTGTCACGCCGGGAAGGATCATGTCCTCCAAGGGAGGGGTGACGAGTTCGGTCGTCCCGTCCGGGTGGGAGAGGACAACGAACAGGTTCATGGTGCCTACTTCGGTCAATTGGTGTTCGGGCCCGTAGAGCCACAGGATTTGTTGGTAGCCTAAAGCGGCGGCGGCTTGTTGGGGGACCACACCGGCGGCGTCTGAAAGGGAAAGCATTTACATGTCAAGTCAGTGCGGAGTCTTGATATTTTGAGAAAATCGGGCAATGCGCATGCGTACAGTTGGATCCCAACTTGTAACCACCCGTCCCTCCGGGCCAAGCACGGACATCCTTGGCGGTCGCGAGCAACTTGACGGGCTTGAACCCGGTCGAGTAGTAAGGACCGACGGGGCACGCACTTTTCAGCCAGGCAGGAGAGACACATGAAAAGTCAGTTTTGGTCGAACTCGCTACTGGAATTGTATTGTGCGAGGGCTCACATGACGAAAAGCAAAACATCAGTCGAAGCGCCAACGCCCAACCCAGCTTGTGTACCAATCATCGTAGGGCGAATGTCTTTGGACCATGCCGCGACGAGGTGTAGATGATAAGTTCTTAAACTCGTTACTGAAATCGCAATCCGGCGCGACCAACGTACAGAGTGAGGTGCCTTGTTCGGAAGGGACCCATTTCGAGTCCACGTCGACGAGCTTCTTGATCAGGGTCGTGAGGTGGTCGCCCGTGAAGTCCTGGGGTCGGAAGAGATTGCGGGTTCAATACAAACCCCATGAGATCGAGAGGGGATTCCGCTAAGGACCCAATAACGTACGGGGAACGCCAACCTCGCCGCACTCCTCGTCATACGTTCTATGTTCTGCACCCCACACGAGAAAACATGCAGCATCAGTACGCCCACACCTCATCGTGCATCCCATTCCCTCCTGATCGCCACGCTACAAAACGTACCTTATCAGGCCTAAACAACCTAACCTGGCCTTTCTCATCCTTGTACGCCTTCATGCCTTCGAACAATGTAGGAGCATAGTGCAGCACGGTCGAGGACGGGTCCAGTTGCAAGGGTGCGTAAGGGACGATCTTGGGCGTGCCCCAGCTGTGCGAGGATGAGCGGAGTTTAGTAGGTTTTTTTGGCGGGTTATGGCGAGGATACGGGCGCTGGGGTAACAGCGTGGGGGGCGATGGAAATTCCGGACCGACGGCTCGAGGCGCGCGACGGCCGGCTTGCCGAGAGGTGGGGCCCGCGCCAGCGAGGAACGCGGCGGCAGAGCAAAACGTGTTCGTCGATCCGGTACGATCCCGCCACCTTTTAAACGATTCCCCAGAATGGCCGTAGAAAAAAGTAGTCTCACCCGGATTGCACGTTCCAAGGGATGGTCAACATGTGGTCGGTGAAGGTGCGACCGAACTGCAACTGGTTGGAAAGAGGGATCGTCTTGGGCGACGACGTGAGCTCCACTTCGAGCGCCGAGGGCTGGCGGAAACAGTCGAGCGTCAGTGTTCATGTAGGAGGAGAAGGAAAGGTCCGATCGCAAGTACGACGAGTCACCCACTCGGGGTTCGACGTCTCATTTCGTCCCCGAATCGATCCCCATATCTCGCCAACCCCGAACAGGAGAAAATAACCTACATCGATATCGGCGCCCGCTAACATCTCCCCCGTCATCAAATCCTGCCCCGTCACAGGTGAGCCAACGATAGGGGGACTCGTCGTCTGGGCATGCTTTTCCTTGAGCAAGGCCGAAGTGCTAAAACACGACGACGACGACTTGAGCGACGAAGCGACGAGCGGAATTCCGGTTTGACGGGTGTGCAACAGCGACGTGGACGATCGACTGCTCTGCGTCTTGAGTACGCGCGTGAGGTAGGGCGTTAATCGGGTCATCGTGGTGGTGGTGAGCGACGTTGGAGTGAGTGACGGGACGGAGAGAGCAAAGGCAGACCAGTAGTTGGAGCCGATCGTCTTATCCCCCGCGCGACCGTTTTTCTGGTGTTTCTGGTGCCCGCCCGGCTCGGTGAGTCAACTCGACGGACTCGTTGAAGACAACGCCGATCGCTCACGGTAAAAAGTTTCGGCTTGTCGAATCAACTTTTTCGGCATCTCGATTTCGGATCGGCACAACAGCACGGCATCAACCGTAGATCATACCTCTTTTGTAGCGTTGACTCGCGTTCTGCTCGAAGAATGGCCCGCATACTCCTGTTCCTCCTCGGCAAATTCT
Source organism: Microbotryum silenes-acaulis (assembly GCA_003665825.1). NCBI lineage: Eukaryota > Fungi > Basidiomycota > Microbotryomycetes > Microbotryales > Microbotryaceae > Microbotryum > Microbotryum silenes-acaulis. The sequence continues at coordinate 1,339,522 of QPFY01000007.1, forward strand.
CGGCGCTCAATTTGGGAAAGCCGCCCGGTAACACCGACCCGCTACCCACCCCAGCCATGTTCAAAGTAATGCTAACGCTCAATCCTCACTTTACTCCAAAACCGAAATTAACTACGCCACAGAACTAACCCAAGCTAAACCCGCCCCTCCTGTGCTCGCCGACCCTTCCCATGTCTCACTCCTGTTTCCTCCTCCTAACCTCCCCCAACGCCTGCCCCATCTTGACCTTTTCCCCCCTCTCGATCATAAACTCAAAGTCCTCCGGTGCCTCAAACACCAAAACGATCGTCGAACCCAACCAAAAGCCCCCGACTTCATCCCCCTTCCTCAACGGTTGACCGCCCAACAAGGTCGAAGCTTTGGCGTAGGTCGCTTCGGAGAAGGTTCCGGGAGTGATGGGACGTAAAGGGGAGTTGGTCCTCAACGTTGAATCGAAATTGACGCGAATGGATCCGACGTTCGTCGCTCCTACTGGCGTCATGGAAAAAAATCCATACTTCCATCTCCCCAACAACGCGACCCGTTCATTGAGCACGAAAAGATCTTGCAACTTGGCCGCCATCCAAGGTGAGACGGAGAACAACTCGCCAGCGAAATGACGTCTCTTCTCCACGACCCAATTCGTAGGGGAATGGTAGCGGTGGTAGTCACCCGGGGCGAGGTAAACGACGGTGAAGAAGAGCTTGTGGCCTTGTTTCGGGTTCGTAGGGTTCGACGAGGACGAGCTGACTTCGAGGGCGACTTTGGCGTCCGTCGAGAGGGACCGCTTGGGGCCTTGGGGTGAGACGAGGTGTTGTTCACTTGAGGAAAGGGAAGCATCCTCTGTCGTGAAGGAGGGTGAAGACCCAGGTCCGATGGGTCGGTTCCCCATCAGTTCACCGAGCGAATAGGAAATGTCATTGATGTTGGCAAACTCTTCTTCGTTGACCGAGATGGGCTCGGCTTTGTGTGGGTGTTCAGGGGCGACGTAGGGGCGACGACTTTTGGACGTTGGCGTGTCGGATGCGGGTCCGGTGCCGTTGAGGAGGGCTTCGAGGGAGTAGGTCGAGCCTTTGACTTGTTCGACTCGACCGCCTTCGACGACGCCAAAGTTGACGACTTTGCCGTCCGAAGGTGAGACCTGGTGCGACAAAGAATATTAGTCCTACCATTCTGTCCTATCCTAGACGCTCCTCCCCCACTCACCAGCACCGTATCCGCGATCGGCCTAACCCCGTCCTTGAGCCTCCTCATGAAGAACTCGCTCATACTCCTGTACTCCCTCAAGTCGCTCGGTTCGCATTCGTCCAAATTGACCCCAAAAAACCAAGCGTACAACCGATACCCCGGCGTCCTGAACCAGACGGGCAACTCGAAGCTGTTCAACATGCCGTAGATCCTCGAAATGGATCGTAGGGGTAAGGCCCCGATGACGTGCACCTGCCAGGGTCCTTGGACTTTGATTTGTGATTCCGAAACGGGCTTGCGACGACCGGAGCGAGAGTCCGAGTCGGTCGAGTCGGAATCGAGGTCGTTGTAGAGCCCGTCTCGTTTCTTGTAGAGGCTAAGAGCGACGAGGAGGGCTGCGCCGAGCGAAATCGGGATCGGGTACCAGCGCGTTTCGGTCGAGGACCACCTTTGACGGAGGCGGGCTGGAGAAAAGTAGTGGTTGAGTGAGCATATCGAAAGAAGAATGTGAACTGCTCACACACAAGCTCACTCGTAAAGCTCTGACGAGGCCCTTGCGGCTGTCCTTGTACCCCTGCACCGGTCGACCCCACCTTATCCCCCTCCACCCCCCCGTCCCTCTCGACCTGCTGCTGCTGCTGCTGTCGTTGCTGCAACCTTCTCGCCCTAGCCGAAGTACCAAACAGTCTCTGCGGACCTGCGACAACGACGGGAGCAGCGACCATGCCTGCTCTACGGAGACCTTTGTAGGCGCCTCGGGGCGTGGCGAGCAGCAGACGCGTCGGCGCGCGAAGGAGGAGACCGGGACCACGTAGCATCACCGCCCCGGCGCGGAGGGGCCATCGACGACGACTACCGTTCGAAGCCGTAGACGTCGAGCCTACCACCGAAGGACCATTGACGTCCCCGGAAGACGGTGCAGACGAGGATCCGGGCCCGTAGAGAGGCGACGAGGACGAGGTCGAGGCGTGTCGCTTGTGCTGATGCGCGTGGGCCTGGCCGTGTGCGGAGCCACCGGAGAGATGGTTGTTGACGTTCGTGGTGGCCTGACCTAAGGGCCGTCGAACACCCAACCCACCGATACTGAACCGCGTCATTTTTGAAAAGCTGAGGAAGGGGGGAAAAAGCGGGCGCACGACGGAACAAGAACGAGCTGGAGCGGAGCTGTCGAGAGAGCGCCACCGCGTGTGGTGGCTGCTCGGCGATATTTTGGTCTCCCCCGGCCAGGCCCGAGCGAGCCGCGCGAACGAACGCTGGCGGCGTGGCGCACTCGTGCGGATCTGGTCTACAGCGTTTAGAAGCCATCACAGCAATTTACCGCGTCGGAGATGCCTTACAGCAAAATATTATGTAATTACTCCCAAGACCAGAGTATTTTACTCCGAAATGTACGACTTGGGACCCCTTGAATATTCAGTGCCGCACTCAGCTATTTTGGCGAAAGCGGAACCCCGGCAACCAAGACGCCCAGTGCGGTTCTGCCTTGGCCTGGACCGACCCCCTAACTGACCGCACTGCACTTGTTCGCATGGTCCATTGAATGACGCAAAAAACCATGTACAGCGCCCCAGACTCTTTCCAATGCGTTCTGGTAGGATCGCCCCAGGGCGTCCTGCCACTTTCCCATGTACCGCTTCAAAGGCCTGTAGTAGAATCGAACTCGGAAGGGCACGTCTCGGTTCGCCGCATCGCTCGTTAGTAGATGCCCAAGCCGTCGAAAACTTGAAGCTTGCTCGCTTGGCCGCGGTCCAGGTCCCAGGCGACAACCTTGCATCGCACTTCTTCATATCATTAGCTCATGTATGTTTTGCGTTCCCTGTCATTCACATCAACCGGTCACATGTGGCTGCGAGATGGGGACCGCTCGTCCGAGTCGTTTTACTGCCCTCGACGAGACCGACTCGCACTGGGACTCCCGGCCGCCCCTTTCATCCCATAGGAAGTGAACGATAGTCGCCGGGGACGAGCGTAGACGAGTGTAGACGTGCATGCTGTACAGGGCTTCGCATTAGATCAGATATGCGCGTAGATATCTTTTATCTATCTATAATTTTGCCTTTTTTCGGGCTATCTATAGATCTGTCATCTACAGCAGAACAGATAGATGAAAGATAGATATCTAGTGGATATCTACGTAGATAAACGCCACTTGATAGATGATGATTAGATGTGTGGAGGCATGCATAGATGTGCGTGTATAGATATGACAGGGCGGACCCTTGTTCCCTTGTCCTCGACACAAAAGGCCTTTGCAGCCATGACAAGATCTCTCCAGCTGCCGCCAGAAAAACTCGACGAAGTGGCAGAATGGCAGCCGTGCCTTGTATTCTATTGACAGACGACGGAGAGCAAGTGCAAATGAGGGAAAGCTAGAGGACTCGGTTGAAAAATCTATGAAGGGGCAGAAACAGAGAAACAGAGAGAAAATATGTTGTTGAGGGTTTATTATGTACATGGGAGAAACGAAGATTTACTCTGTTGCATACTTGGGTAGCGCTCAAGACGATCCTTCGTCCGTGTCTGAGAGTTCCAGCTCCTCAATCGGCGAATTTTGCGAGAGCGAGGTCGATCGCGAGGATTCTCCAGTGACGTTGTGGCGCTGCCGCTTATTCGCTTTGTGGACTGCCGAAGAACTCTTCTTTGCCACGACACGCTTCGATGGAGCACGGAGCTTGCCTGCAAGAAAGATTATTGGGTCCTCAGTCGCTGCAAGTAGCTGGGGCTAACATGACTCCTCTCATTTGAACTCACTTGCGATGATGGGTCGGGCATGACGAGCGAAGCCCTCGGGGGTGCCCCCGAAGATAGGAGCGGTCGGGTTAGCCCAGCTACCGAGACACATCTTGGCGTTCAGAACTTCGGCGGAGATGCTGTGCTGCATATAGTTGATCGTCCGGCGGCCGGTGGAGAAAGCGCGTTCCACATCGCACGCAGTTGGTGGAATTGTGATGAAGTCAATTGCCATCTCGGCAAGAGCCTTCTGCCCTGGAATCGCACGTTGTGTCACCCAATACTTGATAGGGCACCCCTTGTAGGCGTCGTTCTTGTTCAGTCTGACGCATCCCCTAGCCCAGTACTGGAGGAAGGCATCTGGCTCGTAGTAGTTGTGAGAGCCTTGTGTGTCACCTCCTTCATCACCATACAAATCGTGGTCGGAGCAAGCATCGGAATCAATCGGGGACGGAGGACCAGCTTCGGGGATGTCCTCATAGAGAGGAAGGTACACCTTCTTGTAGATTTCATGGAGCTTCTTCTGCTTCTCATTGATATCGGTTTCGGCCCAAGCAGTTCCAGGTCGCTGAAAGAATCGCAGATGGTGACGAGGATGAAAGAACATCGACCCAAATGCAGCAATCGAATCGTCGCCAACCTTCGAGTAGTAGTTGCCCAGAACAATCAAAGCGGACTTGGCTGCGATGCGCACCATGGGAGAAGCGGTTTGAGCCTTGTTGTCAAGCATGCCTTCAACTCGTTCGAACTCGGCGATGACATCCCAAGTGCGAGGCGTTGCATCTTGGAACTGAACCGTCAGGGTCTTGAGGTATTCGCCAATGTCAAGGAGCTCTTTAACGATATCAAGTGCGTCATCAGGAAGGGCGAATTTGTCCACGATGTTCGAGGGTGTGTCGTCGCGCGCCATATAGTAGTCGATGGCACTCGAGAACAGAACATGGCTCTGAAGGCAGAGGTGAATAGAGTTCCAACGCGTCTCATTTTTGCGGGAAAGCTCCGTCGCCTTGGAATCGGGTCGGTCCTTGGCGGTGGCAACGACCGACTGCTGCCATCTGTGTTTGTCGGAGGATTTGACTCTCAGTCCCGAAACGTGTTGTGCAAAATCGACGATCGTAGGAATGATGGTCATGCATTTTCGTCGAAGGATGGGTTGAATCTTGATGCCGACCGACTCGCCCCAATCAAAGCCTCTCTCAAGCAAGTCTTCGAATTGTTCACCGTAAATTCCAATGCTGAAATGTCGTAGTCACCAGAGGCAGTCGCAATGGACAGAGCTTGAGCAATCTCGTCGTCGATCCTCTAATCTTCAGCATCCGAATCATCTTCGACGTTGGGATGACCGTCGAAAGCAGATATATGCTTGCCAGTCGTGTTCTTGCGCGCCCGAGGAGTAGGCGGACGAGCAGGGGCCATGGAAAAGGCAGCGTAAAGTGCGCCCATCACTAGCTGGAGAATGTGGGCGAAGCAGCGAACTCGCATCTCGGGTCCCCACCACGAGTCATTGAGGTTCTTGTACTCCACCGCCATCTTGTTGCAGTTCGAGGCGTTGTCCATCACGAGGGTCCGAACGAGATGCGAGATCTTGAACTCTTCGACGCATTCATGAAGCGACGCTGTGAGCTCTTTCCCACCGTGGCGACCTTTCGACTCGATGAACTTGAGTATGTGACGATGAACGACGCCATCTTGTTCATACACTACGACGACTCCGAGAACACTGATGCAGTTGGGAGCGGTCCAACCATCGATAACCAGATGAATCCCGCGATTTCGCTTGACAAGAAATTCGCCGAATTGAACCGACAGCTCCCTATGTAGATGAACGAGTAGCCTCTTGACGGTGTCGTGACTACCGAGGATAGCATTCACATTGGCGACGTGATAGGAGTAGGCGAGCCAGGTTTGAAGTTGGGGGTCTACGTGGGTGAACGCTTCCTTCGAGATTGCAACGTGAAGAACGATGGATAACATGAACAACGCATTGTCGAAGATTGCAGCAGAAAGCAATGGTTGCACGTTCTGAAAGTACAAGACAGAAAAATCTTTAGTGACCTGCTGTAACAGCCTGCAAACATTATTTCAAGCGAACTAACCGTGTTCGCCCCTTCCCCCCTGGATGCCAGGCATTGTTTGATGCCCCTGTTCCAGTTCGATACGTCGTGTTGGTGTGCGGTCTCGAAGTCAACGGTTTCGCAATGAGAGGCTGGACGAGTCTTGCACGTTGCTCGGATCTTCAATTTGCCATTCGATCGAAACACGACGACATCGAAATGATCCCACTTTCCCGAGGTCCGGGAGAAAAGGAAGGCCCGAGCAACGTCGGCGCACCTCGCTTGCAATCGGTCTTCGGGGCCAGCAGACCGAAGCTCGGTGTAGAACACTTTTGCTTCCGCCTCCGTGCTGAAGACAGTGGCGACAAGATCTTCTGCGGCAGTAGGAGTAGCCATGTTGTAGCAAGATGAGGAGTTTGGGGATTTATGAGCTAGAGAGGGAGAAGACGGGGAGGTACTAGAAAGGGGAGAAGTGAAACCGGCAGACGACCAGTGGCAATATGCGGACTCCAAAATCTTCTGGCTCATTTGCCCGTTTCCTTTCAGGAGCTCAGGTCTCAGGCTTCATGCCTTCAAGATAGGCAATGTTTTGCTTCGCTTCCGAGATAGAAGCCGACCGAACTAGTAGGGCACAACGGGCAGCCAGGAGGGCGGCCTCTGTCTCACCGCCACCGTTCGGAGCCAAGCCAATGACTTGATAAGGTCTTGGAAACTTAAGCGGATATGCTTCTTGAATATGCTTGAACCCCTCTGACCATGGACAACCTGTCTCCTCAATGTGTATTCCTGGCAGATGCTTTAGATATCTGCGTAGCTACGTCCAAGCGTATCTGTCTATCTATGATCTATGGCCATATAGATAGATGAACGATAGTTATAGGAAGTGTAGATATAGATAGGCATCTATCTGATCTAATGCGAAGCCCTGATGCTGTACAAGTGAGGCAGCTGAGCCAACGAGACCCTGTCGGCGAGCGTCGTACCCAAACAGGGGCTCAGTTCGAACCTGGAGCGCTGCGCGGGCGAACCTGAGGCGCAGAACGAGGGTGCTCGGCGCCATCACCATGATCATGTTACTGGACCACGTTGAGAAGCTGTGGGCCGGGTCCATCTCCATGCACGCTAAACAGAGCTCCAAACCACTCAGCGAGGGGCGCGAAATCACCAATTTGGATGCAATCGAGTTGAGATGAAAGATGTCTTGCCCCGGCTCAGTCCTGTCAAGAATCCAATCATACCTTATTGTCTCTTAATACTATTCACTTCCATGCCCCTACTTCATTCGTACTAGCTAGCTTCATCTCTCCTCAATTCGTCGTTCTGTGCCTGCCAGATCCCAGCGCCTGATTGAGTTCCGGTTGACACGTCGGATTCGGTTGAAGTCGCGCGCCCTGCGGGCGCTCGTCTCTCTTCCTTCTCCATCTATCTTCCATGCTCTATCTTGCGCTCGTACTCAACTGCTTGAGTCGGGATCCAGGTCAGTCTCCCTGCAATCTCGATCTATCTTCCATCCTCTATCTTGCGCTCGTACTCAACTGCTTGAGTCGGGATCCAGGTCAGTCTCCCTGCAATCTCGATCTATCTTCCATCCTCTATCTTGCGCTCGTACTCAACTGCTTGAGTCGGGATCCAGGTCAGTCTCCCTGCAATCTCGATCTATCTTCCATCCTCTATCTTGCGCTCGTACTCAACTGCTTGAGTCGGGATCCAGGTCAGTCTCCCTGCAATCTCGATCTATCTTCCATGCTCTATCTTGCGCTCGTACTCAACTGCTTGAGTCGGGATCCAGGTCAGTCTCCCTGCAATCTCGATCTATCTTCCATCCTCTATCTTGCGCTCGTACTCAACTGCTTGAGTCGGGATCCAGGTCAGTCTCCCTGCAATCTCGATCTATCTTCCATCCTCTATCTTGCGCTCGTACTCAACTGCTTGAGTCGGGATCCAGTCCTCAATACTTCTAATAAGTCCTACACCCGCCAAGGCAGTGAGTTCTGAACACGTCCGACCGTTTGTGAGTCGCAGCTGGTGCTCAGATGCAAACAACGTTCTGCTTTCTCTGTCCGAACGGTCTGAAAAGTTTCTACAGTTTAGATCGAGTTGTCTTTTGCTTTAATGACAGATCAGGACTACCAAAGGATTACTTCCAAGGACGAGTGCAAACGATGGAGAAGAAGCGAGAACTTATAGAAACGACAAGGTCTTGGAAGAGGAAGAGGTTTGTATATTTTGGACGAGGTCAAACTAATACCGGGCAGACAGATGAAACCCGGGCAGGAATCTATAAGCATGGACGCGAAGCGAGGAAGAGCAAAACAGAAGTAAAGACGCAGGTTCAGATTCATTCAACAAGAGAGTCACACAGCCAAGACCATCGTGCAGTGGCGGGCACGATGGTGTTTTGTACACTTATTCACACGCGAAGGGTTGTCCGTGACCAGAGAGTCGTGATTCGACTATCGAGAGAGAACTCCGCTCAGTTGATCCAATCATCGACTTGGACAAACGCGCCGTGATCGATCGAAGAAGTGACGCCGTTGGTAGCCCAACTAAACTCATCGTCTTCCCGAGTCGAAAAGTGATGATGATGGGGCGGGAGATATAGGCCACTGAAGGAGCAGCTGGGGCGGCGAGCATCACTTGTCATCGGCCCAAAGTCGAGCTCCAGTTCATCGCACCAGGAGATGACCGAGGACGCCGAGGTCTGAGCATCAGGGGCTTCAGCGAACGAGTCGGTAGACGTTGAAAGCAGCGCCGACGCTGATGAAGATGAGGGGATACGGTGGTGGATTGGCATGAGATCAGAGCTGGAGGACGCCAAAGTGCCCCAGTCGTTTAAGGAACCGAGCTTGGCCGGCGCAAAAGAGTCGTGCGAGATCGAATTCGTCACCTCGTCGGCTGTGGGTATAGCGAGACGCATCGGTGACGCCCCGTCGATGGTCGGGTATGTGGTCAAGGTCGAGCTGAGTCCACCCAGACCGGTGACAGATGAAAAAGCGCCTCGGCTGAAGAGCAAAGAGTCGAGGTCGTCGTCCATGCCGGCCTTGTCTTCTTCAGGGAAGACGGGAGGTGTCGTTGCTTCCGCCTCGCACACTGTCGTCGTCGCCTCGGGGCTTGAGCATGTCGAGTCGATCGAGGTGTACGAGTCCATCGAGCCCGTGCCTGTTCCGGACCGGGACCCCGAGTCGGGAAAGGAGGATAGAGACGACACCGACGGCGCCGAGGAGCCGGCCGACCCCGTGCTCATTCTCCGGCGTTTGCGCTCGGGAGCCTCCATCTGCCAGAATGACGAGGTAGGTCTCGGCAGTGTAGGCGGACAGGGCTTGACACCGTTAGATTCGATGGAGAAGGCGGCGAATGAGAACCCGTCGTACTCCGCTGGAGTCGCCGGGACACGCGCGCCGTGGAAGGGAGCGACGTTAGGGTCGACGACCTCGCCCGTTCCGAGCACAAGTTGAGGTAGCATCATCTCGGAAGCGCTAGGAGCACTTTCCGGCATTGAGCCTGTTGGGAAGTGACCGAAAGCTGCGTTGTACATGTTCGCGGGGACATCATTTTCGGCGTCGTCGTCTTCTTCGTCATCGCTCGCCCCCACCGAGTCGCGTCTGCGAGTGCGCGATTGACGAGCAGCGCTTGCACCCGATGCTTCGACATGAGCACCAAATTGTGACCCAGAATCTTGTTCCGAGCCATTCCGAACAGGTCCATGGCCCTGCGTGGCGCTCGATCCCTTGGCAGACTTGCGCTTCCTTGAAGTGCTCTGAGCGCTCGCCTCGTCGCCGCTGGTCGCCGCATCGCTCTCCTCGTCGCCGTGACCTTCGTGATGACCGCCTCCTAAGGAATGATGCTGTAGTCGTTTTCCACCTGGCGCAGATCGCACCTTTTTGTTGCGGATGCGCGCCTTGACGCAGCGAGCGCAGCTGCAGTTTCCTTGGCATGCCGGACATTCGAACAAAGCGTTGGCGACAAAAGGTATGAAGGTATAGCTGCGAGCCATAGGCAGGTTCGAATCAGTACAACGTTTCTAATTGCTGTGCAAAGCATGCAGCCCTTCGCGAGAGAAAAAAGCGATAGGGAGGTGCCAGATCCGGCAACAGAGGGAAGCGGATAAAGGGGACTCACTGTTTGCGGATGCACTTGTCGCAGTAGTTGAAGGAGCAATCGGTGTTGCTGCAGAACATGCGGGGTTGGGTAACGGGAGTTTTCTGTATTCAGGGGAAGTGGCCAATGTGATGTCTGTGATCAGTTGCTGTAAATTGGCCCGATCGGGGCTTGGCTCGGAGGTGGGGCCGGCCTGTTGGCGATCTCCCTCGATACAGAGTGGGCTCCAAGTCGGAACGCGGGCGATGGGCGAATATGTTCGGAAGCGCACTGGGTTCCGAGCCGAGTCGCGCGCGCGGGTTCTCTCAGGAAATGGGTGTTTCAATTGATTCGGTTGCAATAGGGGGGTTGTTGGCCACGCGCGGGTGAAGGGCCGGAGGTGCCGAAGCAAGTCGACGAGACGACGATCAGGGGTGTGCGTGTGTGTGTGACAGAAAGACTGACCTTGTCCTGATGACAATGCCTCGAAACGAAACGGGGTGTTTTGTTGGTGAACGACGAGGACGAGGACGATGAAGCTGCTGATGAGTCGGGCTTGAGTGTCGTGGGTTTGCCAGGCTGGGCACCAGCGGCCGCGTCGGACTCGACGCCTCGTGCGCTCGAGTGAGATTGCAGTTGCCCCGACGAACCAACTTGGGCCGAGGCTGAGCCCGTGCTCGGTCTCGCGGCCTGTTGGACGACGATGATCCGGCATGGATCACGTACATCAGCATCGTTCGCCCCCAATTCACGGGCACAATGAACCTCAAACCACACGAAGGCTCGGGTAATTCAGCTCGAGACTCACGGTCATCTTGGTTTGGTGAGCTCGTCGCGAGCCCGCAGTGATCGTCAACGAATGACGATGAGCTCTTGCTGCAAGCCAACTGCGTCGTTCAGGGACGATAGACCGAAGAGAATGTTGCCATTAGTCGGAGGATCTTATCGTGACCAAAAACAAAACGCGTGTTGTAGCCAAGGGTGAAACGCCGCCGGCGTGAGTTGAGGTCGAATCCAAGCGAGACGTTGTACGCGAGAAACAACGACGATAGCCGTCGCCCCCCCCCCCCCCCCCCCCGTCCCAAAGGGCTCAAAACTGGCGCAGCGGCCTGCAGCGGCAAGGCATCGGCGGCTGGGCTTGTCGCAGATGCGCGCCGGCGAGCTGCCGCGGTGCGCGCCGTGGGGCGTTTCTCTTAGGGCCGACGAGGGGTGGGGGAACAGCCGACTAGCAGCGCAAAATGAGCTGCTGCATTCGGCGGGGGGGTGCACGGCCTCGGGGCCAGCCACACCACGACGCATCACCCAAACAAAAAAGAACAAAACAATAACCCCAACCTCAAGCCAGATTCCGACCGACAGAAGGGCAAGCAGCATCACAAACCCTTGGTTCGCGCGCATTCGCCACGGAAAGCAACGAGATGGATCGAAGGCGAATGGGAGCCCAAGATGCAGCGCAGAAATTTGCCGACAATTGCCGAGCAAAGACCCAACGTAAAACGCCGACAAAGAAGAGTAAAGCCACTACAACTGACCTTGGAGATCTTCGACGTCGTGTACAGCTGGGTGGTGTAGCTGTGTTGATGATCTCGAGTCGCTGCTGCGGACAGGTCGAGCGAACAGCAGTGCTGGTGACGTCGATGCTGACGTCGCCGCTCGAGCTCGGACGCCGGTGCCGTTGATCGATTCGGCAGACACCCGAGTTCGTAGAATCGAGGCGGAGAGCAACAGAGATGGATGGACGAACCGAGTTCGAGTTTTTGCAGAAAGTCGACGAGACGACGTGTCAGGTGCACGTCGAAACGAGTATCGGAAGCAGCGGCAAAGAGTCAGGAAGTAAGAGACGATTTGGAAAAGATGCAAGTTGACAGGGCAAAAGCCAGAGTCGAACGGGAAGATGCACCACACCAATCGGAGATCGAGGGGAAACTCCACTTCGATAATGCCCGGGCGTACTACGTACGCAGAGTGGCCGGCTGCTCAGGGGGAATGAGGGCCGCTAAAAAGGAAGGAGAAGAGCGAGTTATGCAGTGGCACAGACTGGTACACCAATCGCTCAGCCCTGAAATGTGGCTCGTAGACCGGCAGAAGATTTTGTTGATTTTTTTTTTTGTCAAAAAAAGTATGTCTGGCCAAGTATAGAAATAACTCCCAGCGGACGGTGAAAAAGGGGGCGCAAGCCGGAGGTGGGGGAGCAGGTACGACTTACCCTGCTTAACCCAGTAGTAGGCCCATGTACCTTTTGCTCAACAAAACAGTGGGAAGCTACTGCAGGTCATGTGGCGTACCGCGGCATCTCTGCCTAATTAATAAAGAGGCGCCCTCGACCGGACGAGGAGGAAGGGAGGAAAATTCGCAATTCGCCTTCGGCGCGCGACTGATCGATGGGATTTGTGGGGAAGGAAGACCAAGGTGCTTATCGCGATCCGCTGCCCTGGGAATCAATGCGGGGGACGATCGGGGTAAACGTTTGTCTCTAGCTCGTTGTAGGGAACCTTCTTTCATTTTTTCCACTTCCTTCGGTTTCAGACACCGTGTACGGCTGCTGTTGCCGTATCTTGGGCAGACATTCCGGAGGACGAGCACATCCTTGCCTTTATTGCCTGGCTAGCTTGACGCTAGAAGTGCCGGCGCGGCTGGCGTCGGCGTTGGACTCGATCAGGACAACTTCTCTTAATCTGACCGCGAATAGTACGCAGACTCGCAGAGGCGAGGTACCTAACTCAAGGCAGTCGCTGACACACTCTCATTGTAGTGGGGGCGTGGGCCCCACTTTTGATGTTTCTGCCAACGTCGCGGCGCCTCATTAATTTCCCCGCTTGGACTTGCCTAGCTTTGAAACCCGTGGCTAAAATGATGTCTCTGGCGCGGCCGAGCTGATCTTGCTGATCTTCCCTAAAGTCGGTGTCGTATAGAACGAAAACTCTCGTCTCGGAAAGCCCTATCTCTGCCGTAATTTGGGCTTGAGCTCAACCTACGGATATGCCGCCCATCAAGTTGTCTCAGTCGCTCAAGGCGTTGATCGGCTCGAGTGCTGCTAGGGGTGCACCGTTGCCGGCCCCCTCGACGGCTTCGCTGGATCGCTTATTCGCGGGGTTGAGGTCGAGTGCGAAGGGGAAGGGCGTAGGATCCAACACGTGGTTGACATTGTCGGTCAGTCGTACCGTTCTGGCTTCGATATGGAGAACACGGGGGTACTCATCGATACCCAGGATGTCCTTTCGCTGCATACAGTCAGCGACACTGGCCACGCTCAACTCACCGGACTCGCTCAAGCACCTCTACACCTTCGCAACCAAGGACGCGACCGAGGATGATCAAGTCAGGACAGCTGCTGTGGGTCGCATCATCCCCGTTCGTGCTACAGACTACATCGTGTCGTGAGCTGACTCCCAAGGCTACCACGGGTGGAACATCAGTTGATGAGGGAGGTCGGACTCAAGTGCATCAGGTGAGCGAGCACTAGAGTGGCCTTTTGGTGCCTTCCTTATTCGCTCACCTTTTGATGTGTACTCTGGTGTTCCCTTCAGTTTCAACGGGATACCACGCGTGCGTTCCACACCCATTTTCTCGGATCATCCCGGGGCAGGCCGGATGCGCTCGGACAAGATGTCCTCTGCCCGCTTCACCCCCGACCAAGTTGTGCTGTGCTCACTTGCTATCCATTTCTTTTCCAGTCGATCAACAACCTGGCTGCACTTCGTTCCGCCGTTCCGGTGCCGATCCAAGAACGTCTCGGCACGACCCCCACTCGGTGCGTCAAGGATTCTCGCAAGCAAGCTCATCAACTTGACCGATCTCACACACTGACGAAACCTATGCATGCATACACAGTGAGCCCAAGGACCCCTCGACTGTCTCATCCCGCGCCAACGCCCTCTGGAACTCGATCTACGACCCCCAATCCACAAAACTACTTTCGATCCTCTCGGCCTCGCATCCCGACCTCCCCGTCCACATCCTCAATTCCCATTACGGCGCGTTACTCGCCGATCCTCCTATCCAGTCTTCTTCCCCGGGCGAAAGCACCTCCACAGTCGGTCGCATCTTGACTTCTTTGATCGCCATCTCGTGTCTCCGAGCTCAGGGGGGTGTTGAACCCCAAGTGATTTCGCATGTCTTTGGGTTGAGGAAAGCTTCGTTCGAGGAGGAGGCGAAGAAGGAATTAGGGGAAGGTGGGGAGTGGTTGACGAGCGAGGATGGGGCACAGTGGTGTATTGATTGGGTGGATAGAATCGTTGATCAGGTCACGAGAGGGGAGGGGCCGACTTTTGCGACGAGGCCGCAGGGAGAGTTGAAGGCCAAATTGTAGAGAGCTTGCGCGATTGTAGCGCTAGTGCACTTAGCATCTCATTTGTTGATAATGAAAGCGATCCGAGTATGTTTTAGATACCCTGAAAATGTGAAGGAGGCTTGTCTCTCGTAAAGTCATTCCGAGCGAAGGCGAATCTGCGGAGCATCTGGCAAGAACTATGTTTTCATTCCGTCGCCCCAGCCACTCTTACAGCAGCATGATACAATGCCGTCTGATACCCCGCCGTATACCAAGCCCACAGCGCACTCTGCAACAAGCCTTGCTCGCTCTCATCCTCCCCCTCGACTTCGGCCTCTTCCTCGCATGGGCCTCTCCGAAGTTGTCGAACTTTTCTTTGGCGTGCGGCTTCGAGCCTTTCGGCTCGGACTGAGGTGATGGTTTCGGGGTCCAGAGGGACGATCGGGGGTGGGGAAGGGAAGGTTGTGGGGCTTCTTGATGGATGGGTTTGCTTCTTCGGTAAGAGGGATGAGGTGAAGGGTGAGGGCTCGGTGAGATTAGGGAGAAAGGATGACGCTGCGTTGGACAGGGAGGAAGAGGAAGGTAGACATGGTCCGGCTGCAGTAGAAAAAGTTTTTGTTCGTGTCGAATCCCGAGTGAGTGTTGATGATGGATGTGTTGATGGCCCCGTCGGTTCCACGTCCATCTCGAGCTCCATAGCTTGTTCCGCTACCTCGACCTCCTCGTCTTCCTCAGCTTCCTTAGCTTCCACAGATGCATCTCTCTGGAAATCCGGCGACTGTGGTGTCCAGCTCGGCTCGTCGTGACTCCCGTCTCGAGAACCGAGTCGTCTCCTCTTACCCCCACCCCCCAGGGCCTCAGCTCCGATAAAAGGTGAAATGCCCTCTTCTTGTGTCGCATGTTGAGCGGCCAACCGATCCCTCCTCGCGCGTTTCTTGGCGTTCCTTTTTTGGCTTGCCGACATGTTGTGGTACGAGGGTGGACCGCCGTTCATGTTGGTAGTGGTGGTCGTGCTCGTGGAGAATACGGAGGGGGATCGACCGGTGGTTGAGCTCGTGCCGACGAGAGGGAGGGGGCCGTACCATCTGTTGAGCGGGAGGTATTGTTTAGTGCATGTTGTTTATGGTGAGATGGATGGATAGTGTTCTCACAGTGGTGCAGCGAGATGCTTGGCCCGCTTGGATCGAGGGGCTTCGGTCGAGGGAAGGAAAGAGGAAGGATGAAGGAACTGTGGGAGGCTCAGGAGGGTCTAAGTGAAGTTAGCGTACGCAGGAGTTCAGTATAGGCAAATTAAATCCACCTTGTAGTCGGACAGGGCGGACGTCCAACACCTCATCAACGAGGTATGATCGTAATAGACCGAGGCGTCCACATCCGAAACAGGTTTGACGGGTCGTGCATGAGGTTCCGGGATGACATCTGCTTCTTCCTCGTAGTATTCCTCCTCGCCGTGCCCCTGCTCGTAGTCTTGCTCGTCGTACTCAGTGTTATGGCCACCGTCCTCGTTCGCGGTCGCGCCGTTCGTGTGCGAGGTTCCGGCTGAATCGAATTGCTGTTCGTCATCGTCATCGTCGTACTCATCCCGTGCGATATAAACCGAAGTCATCGTCGGATATTCGAGAGTCCAAGAAGGTGAATGAAAGCGAGTGTCCCAGTGCGGATACGCAGGCTCAAGCGGAGCGGTCGAGTCGTGACTTCGCACGGGAGAGGAGAGGCACACGCGCCCCACTCGTGAGGTCACCACGTTTCAATTGCCGATTAGCAGCGACGCTGGCCGGCCCACTACTGGCCAACTTCCCCACCTTGCGGACTAATGGCGCGCGAGCTCGATCTGCTTCTCCCTCTGCCTCTCCCACATTCATTTCCCTCGCTGAGCGGGCGTGGGGCATCGCTCGCGTCGACGTCCATCCATTACGGACACTGCGGGGACTCTGCTCTCTCTGCGTCTCTGCTCGCGTGCGTCGAGCCCAAGGATGAACAACACGGATGAGCTCGTCAGGCCCTTCCAATGCCCCGTAAGCTATCATCATCTACACCTCCACCCCTTCATTCGTCCAGTCCGTCACATCCCTTCCCTTCCCCCGCGCGGCGGCGGCGTTTGTTTTTCAACCAGCCCAATGTGGCGCTCAGCCTCGGGCGGGCGGGTTTTTTTCTGCCTTGGTTTTTGAAACCCCCGCTGATTGAGTCCTTACGTTTTTACTATTCCTCAATTCGCGCGATGTGGTGGTGGGGGTTAATCGACCATTTGTGCGGATGGTGCATGTGATGCGGATGCGGATCCGTGTGGGGCGATGGGGGCGATGTATTAGGAATGTGGGAGTCGATACACGCGACAAGTGAGTTGAGAGGAAGCGTTCTACTGGGGTTGTGGAAGCTGGTATGGCCGAGTCGATGCAGGACGTGGGCCAGGTTCGAGTTTTGTTGGCGGTCGTTGCGACGGCGGAATGCGAGGCGAGGGCGGAGGGCGTGTGGTGCCCGCCGAAAGGTGGGGCGGCGTTGCCAGGAGGGCGCGGCGGGTGGGGCGGGCGAACGAGCGAACGAGGAAGGCGACCTGATGACGCCGATCCGCAGTGTCGAGGCATCGAGCGACTTGAGTTGACCTGTTTAGCTATGCCCTCTTCTCCAGGAACATCTGTCGAGGCATCAACAGGCGAGGCATTCGTGAGTCTGTTCACCGCGTCATGCGGCACGGGGGAAGCTGGGAGGGGGGGTGTCATGTCCGCCGCCTCCCCACCCTGAGCCCCACCCTCTGCAGCACTACCACATCGCTGACACTCGACCTGCCACGGCTGTGTCCTCTTCACTCTGTGCAGCACGGTCAAGGACTTTGTCTGCACCGTTTGCAACAAGGGCTTCGCCAGGAGGTGCGTCCGCCCGCTTCGACGCGCTGTGGCTTTCCAGATCGCTGCCCGCCCCGCACAACCTCCCCTTGGAAACACCTTGGAAACGCGCGCGCTCTCTCTCAGTGATCAAACGTTACTGCGAGCGCGAAGAGCTGTTCACTGCATCTCATACGCTTCGAAATCATCACTCCCCCGTTCGTGCTGGCTGATATGCTCGCCCTCTCAAATACAGGGACATTCTGAGGCGGCATGAGCTGGGACACGCCAAAGCGCCCGGAACCTCGGGGAGCAAAGCATCCGATTCAAGATCGTCCTCGCCCAAGCCCACCAAATCACGGGGATCGACGCCTAACCCGACCGGTGGACCTTCTTCGGCGAATAATGCTCCCATCGGAAGCTCGTTGTCCTCGTCTGGGTCGAGGAACAAGCGCGAGTCCGTGCCTTCGGCCAAGAAGAGGGCCGCCGCGCAGTCCGAGTTGGAGGACGAGATGGCCCCTTTCTCGTCCGGTGGGCAGTCGGGGACGCAGAATTCCCCGCAGAAAAAGTTTCAGAGGGTCATGAGGGTCTGCGACGGGTGTACCCGGATGAGGTTAGTGACGCGAGTCGGTCAGAACGGCTTTGTCTCCGAAGGTGAGGCTCATCCGGCATCTTGGTCTCCTTTACTCCCCTCCACAGGACTCGTTGCGACGGAGGCGATCCCTGCATCAAATGCCGAAGGGCCGATACGCTTTGCACCTACGGTCGGGACAAGAGTGGCTCGGATCCACCCAGCCGCGCTTCGCCCGAGTCGGACCTGCTCTCGGAGGAAGACACGGGCTCCGATCTCAGTAGCAACCAATGCGACGACGACGACGACGACTACGACGACCATCTCCCCGAGCTTGTCGGTTCGCCCCAGCATGCGCGCAGCTCGTTGAGCGTCCTCACGGGAGCTGCTTCGGTCGGATCCCCACACCACGATGGAAGTTGGTCCGCGTCCTCGACGATCGCCCAGCCCGCGACGTCGCAACCGCCGACGCCTCACTCGTTCGGTTCTCCTTACTCGGTCCCGATCCGACCTCCCTCGGCTCATCAATCCCACCATGGTGCTCTTCCTCCTTCGTCGTTCCAGCAAGCTCCTTCTCCTCTTGGCTTTGGGGCGCCGCATGCGACGGCGCACTACTACTCTCGACCCCCCGATTCGTTCCTCCATCGCCCTCAAGCGGGTCACTACTACGGCACCGCCACAACTCCGGTTGGAGTCGGAAGCGGACCCTCGTCTCCCTATCTCTCGCATTTCCCTTCGAACGTGTCTGGCGCGGGACAACAATCTGACCCCGCGTCTGCGCCTTCCTCGCCTGCTCCGTCGGCGTCGCCTTTCGATACGGCTGCGTATGGTCGGGTTTCGACGAGCAACGTCAACGGTGGCAGTGGGTTGCTCGGCAGCGACCCTGCGGGCAACGCCGATTTTTCGGACCTCATTACCGGGCCCAGTGCCGAGACCGAGATCAACTGGGACGTGCTCAACGCGTCCCCTTTGATGGCGGATGCCGCGGACTTGACCGGTCCCAACCACGAGTCGTATTCCGACATCCGCAGTAGTGGCGACGGCGCCAACGAAATTCACGGTGGGTCGACGAGATCGATCGGTTCGCCGGGGACAGTCGAGCTCGAGGCTCGATTGTTGGGCCACAGCCTCCAACCTCAGCATTCCAACATGAGGGAGGCGCAGTCCGATAACCTCTTGCCAGTCGTTGCTTTGCCGTTCGATGAACCCGAGGACCATGATGCGTCCATCAACGGTGGTGATACGGGGGCGACGCAGACGAACGAGTCGACGCCGGGTAGCGCTTCGAGTGGTGCCTTCCATTCGGGCCTCAACTCGGCTGCGGCGGAGACGTTGTTGCAACTCGCTTCGCATACGCCGAGACAATCGCCCGAGCCGGAGTTGAGGTTCGGTCCTCTAGCTTCCACTTCGTCGATGGTGGCGGGGACACTGTTGTCGAACCTCCGGGGGACACCGCCCCCGCAAGCTCCCTCGGCTTTGGAAGAAGAGACGCGGTCATCCCATCTCGCGCACTCATCGAATGATCCGTGGCCTCTGAGCTATCGACCCGTGCAAGCGACCGAGGACCTACTGCCTGCCGCGGCACGAGGGACGGGTTATCGCTCGCGGGCGGCCTCCCCTCGACTTGGTGCTGCGACCGTCGCGGGCCGTCCCGCACCGAGTTCGATCGTTCCCCCTCTCACGGCGGCGACGCGTGCCCGAGTGATCGCCAAAGTTCGGTCCATCGGTTCGCAAGAGCGCTTCGTCCCTCGCTTGGAACTACTCGACCTCTTTCTCCAATACTACTTCACCCACTTCCAATCAACACTCCCGATCCTGCATCGCCCGACCTTTGATCCCAACACGTGCCCTTCGTTCCTCTTGCTCGCTGTCGCTTCGATCGGGGCCCGCTACGCCCACGAGAGGTTGCTCGGCGCCGATGTCTGGGCCCAGGCATTGTTAGAGACCGCGAGGAGGATGGTCCAGGTCGTTGAGGATGCCGATAATCGCATGTTGCAGACCGTGGCTTGGCAGCAGAGCCTGTTGATCATTCTCATGTCGGGTTATGTCAGTGGGAACAAGCGGGATCTGGAGAGGACACAGGGTGAGTAGCGGCGGGCTGGCTGTTTTGGTGCATCTGTTCATGTGTTGACGTGTCATGCTTGGCAGGTTCGGGATCGATGCCCATCACCTACGCACGTCGACAGGGTTGGTTCAAAGAACCCCACGTTGACGACTCGCACGAACGCTCCTTTTCGCTCGAAGAGCGGTGGAAGCGGTGGCGCGACCGCGAGGAGGTCAAGCGGTTGGGCTTTGGGGCCTTGATCTTTGACTCGATGGGTACCGCGATGTGGGGGAGGGAGCACTCGAGCTTGTTCGTCGATGCGGTCAAGACGAGTCTGCCGTGTCGCGACGTACTTTGGGTGAGTGGGCGCTAACTTTGTGATCCCATGGCACTGTGAGCGACGTTGACGAATAGTGCTATACCGCTTACAGGAGGCCAAGACTGCTATCGAGTGGCAAGCGTTGTTCCGAAGCTCTTCGGTGCCCCCAAGGTCCATCGACACCCTCGAAGCGATCAAGCTCGTCTCGACGCGGTCGACACACTCTGATGACTCCTTGTTCGCCTTCTCCAAGGACACGTTCGCGATGCAAGTCGTCTTGTCGATACTGAATTCCCTGGAGTGGTCTACGCAACATCACCACTACCTCATGGCAATGTTCTTGCCCGAAGCGTCGACGTCGCTAGCTCAGTCGAGTGAAGGTGCGATGGCTTCGATCGAGGCGGGGATGGACTTTGTCCAGTATCGAGTGGTATTGGGGTCGAGAGCAGCTGGCTCGGGTAAAGGACCGATGACGGATTCGACTTTGACGCTCATGTTGCACCTGATGGCGATGAGTCAGCGGTTGCCTCTCAGGGTCCTGCACGTAAGTGGTCGTCGTATCGCTGGAGCCTTTCCATTCCGAGTGCTGATTTGAGCACCCCGCTACCATTCGCCAACAGCTGCTGGCCCGTTCAGGGGCGTCACGACCGTCACCCGAGATCTTTGAAGCGGTCAACATGTGGTTCAACGCTTCGCGCGGCCAGGTCTCTCGCTTGACCGCCTACCATGCCGGCCAACTCTTTGCTCTCCAGTCGCCGAACGATTCGCCCTGGGAACCGTTCGCCCTCTTCTATGCCGCTTTGACGCTCGTCGCTTTCATCCGCGAAGCGCGCGAGGCGCTTTATCAATCCGGTCGGAGTCTTGAGTCATGCCACGCATTCGTCTTGGACAAGATCAGAGATCGCGATGATAGCGAACTGCAGCAATGGATCTACGGCGGCGACGATGTCGATGCTTTCGTACCTCACCTCAACGCTATCGGGCACGGTAGTCTGTTGGAAGCGGATGCGGTCGACAAGGTGCTGCGGATGGCCGGTGCGGCGTTGGGGGCGTTGAAGGTGTACAAGGTCGGCGAACTTCTGGGTAAGACGCTGATCGAGCTGGCGAAGGAACAGCCCTGAAGGTCAGCGGCAAGCATCGTACCCGAAGGAATCGAGAATCCCTCCTTCCGAGATCGTGTCGAAATGTATGAGTTGGACGGGTCGATTGTCGAGCAGTGATTAGCGTGTTGTGTTTGTGTGGTGTAGAGTGCTCGCCCTTCCCTTCCTGCCATTGTTGAGCCGCGTCTATCGTAACCGTGTTCTGGTTCGCCTATTAGACGTAGCTTTTACAAGTTGTTTCCATTATCATGATCTGATCACTGTGTTGCTTTGAACTCTTTGCTACGATCATGGGTACGTCTGCGCGCACAACGCCGCAGCACTGGCTCCGTAAAGCGGAGAATGTAGGCCAGGACACACTTCGCCCCTTCTCTGCAACCAGCGTAAAATACCCAGTGTCAATCTTCCAAACTAGGGTCTTGGAACATCATCGTCGCGGCCCCGCACACAGTCCTACCGGGTGTGCCACACCGGCCGGTCCCGAGCGCCCTCCGTGAGCCCTTTTCTGAAAGATCATGTGGATCAAGTGAGCCAGGAGCAGAATGGGCACAAACAAAGACTCTCAACCCATACCAATTGGACCAACAATACTTGCACGGGAGGTGAAGCGTTCATGGTGTGTGTGGCATCAACCTCGGCGAGCACGGAAACTTCTGATCGCTGGGGCATGTCACCATGTGGCGCCTCTCAGCACGACCACCGCCGTTTTGGTATTCTTGAGCTGGAGGAGTCCGGATTCGCGAACACTACATTCGATACAGCGCAAAGACGTTCCGTCACGTATTGCCGATTCGAAATGGTTTTGGGGACCACGTTTGAGAAAGACGACCAGCTTCTCTGCGCAGCCATATCCCGATTGCGTACCTGATCATTTGAGACCGTGTGGAGATTTAAGTCATATGATGCAAGATGAAGATCTGCTCTCTCACTTTCAGCAGAAGCGGGATCGCCTGCGCGTGGTGATCGCTCTGTGGATGCCGCCTAGTAACACGAATGACGGCTGTCAGTTCTTACGGCAACGTGCTATCACCGTGGAAAAGAATAATTGTGCAAGAGCTATTTGCTCGTCCGATGACAGTAGACGTCGCCGGGCACGCTTTGCCTCATGCGCGCACAGTCCACGTCCAGAGTTCAGGGGCCTCCTAAATTCTGAGACTCAGGAGGGCTGGAACCTGCACAGCCGACGCACGACGAGCGAGTCGGGTCCTCCCGTCTCAGCCTGTCAAGCGCGTTGATCCATTGCCACTTGACGTCCTCTACATCACATCTGATTTAAACGCCCCACTTACCCGAATTCACTCTCACAACCCCCACACAACCAAGATGCGTTCTTTCTTCGTCATCGTCGCGGTGGTCTGCACGGTCGGTTCGGCTTTGTGAGTCATGCCTCCGTGCGCGCGTATTCCACGTTGCGCTCTCGAGACTTCGCCACAGTGCGACGACGATACTTATTCTCAACACCGCGTTTTCACTCCCAAACGCCAGGGCAACCTCAGCGACCCCCACCCAGCCTACCGGCTTCAAGAAGCTCCGTCGTAGTCCCGACGCCGAGGAGGTCCAACTTGAAGCCGGGGAACGCCTTCACAACAACTGGTGAACGCTCCGCTCGACCAGGGCACAAGCGCCACAAGTCGCTTCGTCGTCCCAAGCCACTTTTTTGACCGAATATGTCAAGACCCATCCTTTCTCTTTGTCCGCCTTTTACAAATTCATTTCACCCTCGGCTCTATCGTCTTTGGAACGAACG
The DNA here is from genome assembly GCA_003665825.1 of Microbotryum silenes-acaulis. Lineage (NCBI taxonomy): Eukaryota > Fungi > Basidiomycota > Microbotryomycetes > Microbotryales > Microbotryaceae > Microbotryum > Microbotryum silenes-acaulis. The sequence goes on from QPFY01000007.1 coordinate 1,362,420, forward strand.
GTCGAAAGCGCACGCCTCGCTCCAGCCACGATCGACACTCCTTCCCATCTTTCAGTCTCTGCTTCACTTGGTTACAAAGTCCTGCAATCACACTTTCGTTTTTCTTCTCTTAATACCAGTGACAGTCCGAAAAATGGAACCTATACCTCCCTCTCTCTCTCTCTCTCTAACGGGGAGAACGTCGCGTTCATTTTCTTCTTCCCACCCCATCTATTGCATCCCATCAAACCCTAGTGATTACACATAAGAGAGAGAGGGGGCAACGCAAATGCCCGTCGAACAAAAGAGGAAAGGGTGATCAAAGAGAGAGATGGAAAGAAAAAGCACTCAGGTGTGGGGACCCCGAAAGAGAGAGAGGAGGGAGAGAGGAAGACACAAATAGAGGGGGGGGGAAAGGGAGATGTGTTCTTCGGGTTTCGTAAGAACGAAGTGAATCGCACGAATTAGGAAGGGAACACACGTCTTGCCTTGCGTCCGACTCCGCCTTGGGTGGTTGGTAGAAGGGGTTTAGGCTTCGGCGGGGGCGGTGGTGTTGGATCGGTTGAAAGCGTCGAGCACTTCGATCGCTTCTTGGATCTGGTCGAATAAATGAACGAAGAACACATGTTAGCGAAACAGCAAGATACGATACATCACCAAAGAACAAGCCAAACTGACCTTGGCCCCCAAAGCCTCGTCGTTCTCGAGCAAGTAGATCAATTCGCTCGAATCCATCTCGAGCAACATGCCCGTGATCTTGCCCGCCAAGTCGGGTTGACTGGCGTGGATCTTGGGGTACAACGCCTCGCCGAGCATCTGCTTCTGTTCCTGCGGTGCCGCGTTGGCCAACAACGCCGCAGTCAGACCGGCCGATTGAGGGGGTTGGCTCGAGGGCGTTCCGTCGGGATTCGAGGCTTGTCCATCCGCACCTTGAGCTGCTCGGGTACCTTTGTAGCCTCCTTGACGAGGGGGAACGGCGGCGCCACGGGGGGGTTGTTGAGGGACACCAGCTTGGGGTCCGGCACCGAGGGGTCGACCGCCCGGTCCAGGTTGAGGGATCGGTCCACCGGGTCGACCACCCTGTTGCGAGGGGACACCGCCGTAAGGCCCAGCCGCACCACCGTTGAATTGTTGGGGAGGGACTTGGCCGTAAGGACCACCGGGGCCGGCCATGGGGGGCATACCGGGCATGTTGGGGGGAGCGTAGAAGCGAGGTCGGGGCATACCACCGGGGCCCCCGGGGCCACCGTAAGGGCCCATCGGTCCACCACGAGGCCCTCCGGGTTGAGGGTACCCAGCGGGGCCGGGGTAGTAGCCCATCGGAGCACCGGCGAGACCGGCGGGACCACCCATGACGCCTCCGGGGCCATAAGGCGCACCGACGGGGGGCATACCACCCATACCAGCGGCTTGGATCTGCTGCGAGCGCACTTGGTTGCGTTGCTGGACCTGCTGCTCGAGCTGCTGCTTGCGCACGTCCTTGCGTTGCGCCAACGAGACGTACAAAGGCTTGGAGCTAATCATCTTGCCGTTCAACTCGTTCACGGCCTTGGTGGCCTCATCGGGGGAGGAGAAGCACACGAAGCCGAAGCCCTTGGAGACGCCCTTGTCGTCGGCCATGATCTTGCACGACGTGATTTGACCAAACGGCTCGAACTCGGCCTGCAACTTCTCCTCGGTGACGTCGTCGTCGAGGTTCTTGACGTACAGGTTCACGCCCTGGTACTTGAGCGTGGTCTCGTACTTCTTCTGCTCGTACGACTTCTTGAGCTCCTCCTCGCGCTCGGACTTGTGCTGGGCACGCGCGACGTAGATCTGCTGGCCCTTGATCTCCTTCTCGTGCAACTCCATAACGGCCTTGTGCGCCTCGTCGTGCTTCTCAAAATTGACGAAACCGAAGCCCTTGGACTTGCCCTCGTTGTCGAGCGAGATGACGGCCGAGGTGACGTTGCCGAACGGCTTGAACAGGTTCTCGAACTCCTCCTGGGTCAGGTCGAGCGGGATGTTTTTGACGTACAGGTTCGTGTACTTGGAACGGATCTCGTCGATCTTGGCCTGGCGCTCGCGACGGGGGATGTGGATGCCGACAAAGACGATCTTGTCGTTGAGGAGCATGCCGTTGACGCCCTCGATGGCGGCCTGGGCGGCCTCTCCGGCGTCGTAGTGGACGAAGCCGTAACCGAGCGAGTTGCCCTGAGGGTCGGTCGCGACCTTGCACGAGAGGATATTGCCGAAGGCGGCAAAAGTATCGTGGAGCGCCTTGTTGTCAATGTTCTCGTCCAAGTTCTTGATGAAGATGTTGCCGGCGCCAGTCTTGCGCAAGGCTGGGTCACGTTGCGACCACATGATGCGGCACGGGCGGTTCTTGATGTGCGAGTAGTTGAGTTGCTCCAACGCGCGTTCGCCATCGAGAGCATTGAGGAAGTTGACGTAGGCGTAGCCGAGCGAACGACGCGTGACCGCATCACGGCAGACTCGGATCGACGCGACGGGTCCAATCATGGAGAAGATTTCGTAGAGCATCGCCTCGGTGACGGTCGGGTCGAGTTCGCCGACGTAAAGCGAGCTTGAGGGAGAAGGTTGCGCATTGCCACTGGGCGTGGCGGCTGCACCGGCAACAGCAGCGGCGGGGGCAGCAGCGGCAGGGGTCGCTTCGACGTTGTCGGTCGAAGGCTTCTTGTCCTCGGCGTTCGCAGCAGCGGGCTTGGACTCTTCAGCAGCAGCGGCAGCGGGGGCGGGGGAGGCAGCAGCGGGGGCTTCCTTGGTGTCCTTGGTCGTGTCGACCTTTTGTTCAGTCGCGGAGGCGGCAGACACTGCATGAAGAGGGCGCGGAATCGGGTCAGTCATCGACGCGTAGAGGGAGGAGTGATTGCCGCCCTTCGTCGTTGCCAGCCCGCGGCGTGCGCCTGAGCCGATTCAATCGCCGCTGGCCAGCCAGAGTCATGCGTGTCCCCGAGATAGGCCAAGACGTACTGTTGGAACTTTTTAAGGGTGGTGGTAGTGGGGGTAGTTGCTGCGATAACAAAGGTGAAGGCCGAAGGTCAGTCACGAGGTGATGGAGTGTGGGTGCACGTCACAGGGTTATTGGCCCAGTGTGCCTGCGCGGGCCGGAGAGTGCGGCTGCGAAGCTCACAGGGTGACGGCGGCGGGTGGTTCGGGGGTAAACGCGTGCGGGAGCGGATCGATTCCGGGGGAAGAAGGGAAGATCGAAGTAAGGTTGGGACGGGTTTGGGTGTTTGGAGCGATTCTTCAGTCACAAAGGGGGGCGGGTAGAGAGAGGAGGACGATCGACGAAGGGGGGCCAGTCGAGGGCTTTGTTGACGAGGGCGAACGGGGTTGCGTCGTTCAAAGGCTCGGGTTTCGTCGAAACGGCAAGGACTGGTGCAAGGGGTTCAAATGCGACTTTTTTGTGTTCTACTCGAAGGGGGGAGGGGAGGCGGCGGGAGAGGAGGAAGGTTTCGGAGTAGAGGGTTTTTTTTGAGTTTTTTTTTTGATGGTTGGGAAACGAAGACCGAACGGGAGACCCCACGAAAGCGGTCGAGGCGAGTTCGAGTGTTTGAGAGGTGGATCTGGTCAGAAGCCAACCCGTGCACGCAGGTCAGAGCGCGGCCAAGCCAACGCGAGCGAAGGATTTTTCAAAGACGCGCGCGCAAATTCCACCGTTCCTAGTCCGCCGGCTGAGGTATTACGCGCATTACGATCAACGTCGCATTTCAGAATTTCAGATTAGATCGGGATCGCAGTCGCTTTCACGCACCCGTCACGCGCGTTTTCTGGGCTTGCAATTGGGCAATTTACAGGCGCGTCTCCTCGCGCCCAATCGTGGCTGTCGTCTCGAGCGAGCGATCATTCAATCCGAGCGCTCTCATTCGCACCACCAGCTCGCCTCGAGTCCTCGCACCTGGCCCAAGCTCCCTCCCGGTGCTACCTCGAATGCGACTCTTTCGTTCGGTGGTCGCATTCGTGCCCTGGCCCAGTCCGAGTCGACCGTCTCTCGTCGTGCACCACCTCGTTGTTCTCAACTCGAAGCGAGCGTTTGCTGCCCAGCCGTTCCATAGCTCGTGTCGGGCATGCAAGCCATCAAACTCCACTGCGGCCGAGACGGAAGCTCTTGAAAAGGATGAGTATGGGATAGACTCTTTGGCATCGTCTTCCTCGTCGCCCAACGGCAAGAGGAGAGCTCCGTTGAGCCCGCTGACCCGACATGGGCTCATCAATCCTCAACTCGGTCAGTCCAACTACACAATATCTCTGGCTTTTATATGTAAAACCAGCTCAAATTACTGACTTCAACTCATCTCAGGAGCTTCCACCGCCAAGCTGAAACGAACAACCCGAGCCAAGACCCCTGAAACCTCGTCTGCAAAGTCTTCCTCTTCCTCAGCTCCGAACGACGACGGACTGAGATCGACCTCGGACGAATCGGACGTTCAGAGCATGACGAGGTTGGAAGAATCGATTCGGATCGATTTGGCCAAATACCCCGATGCGATCCTGTTGACTCAGGTCGGGTCCTTCTTCGAGGTGAGCTTCATAACATCGTAACCCCCACATAGCCGCGAGAGACCAGGGCGCCGGAACTGATTATGTTATTCCCGCTGTGCACAGAGCTACTTTGACCAAGCCCCCATGGTCGCCAAACTGCTCAACATCAAACTCACTTCCAAAGTCTTTGGTAAAAAAGGCAACAAGATCCGTCACGCCTTTGCCGGGTTCCCTTTAGCCCAACTATCAAAACACGCGACGACGTTGATCGAAGCGGGGCACAAAGTCGTCGTTGTCGAAGAGACCAAGACGATTGGGGCTGGGGGGAGTGGGATGTTTGATGAGAGTGGGGCGACGACGGTCAGGAGGGTCACGAGGGTCATTACTCCTGGGACGGGTATTGATGAGGCGTTCGTGCAGGTGGAGAACCTTGCTTATGTGCTTGCGATTGGGGTGCATGGAGGCGGAGATCAAACAATTGGGATGGCGTATCGGGATGTCTCGACGGGATCTTCGTTCACTCGTACTTCGACCCTGCAGTCACTACGAGACGACCTGTTGCTCGTCCAACCCAAAGAAGTCGTCGTCGATTCCGAGCTGTCCTCCACCCCATTCGGACAAGCGATCTTGGACATCTTGCAAGGCGAACGACGCCGCGAGAACCTCATGATCTCGACCGTCTCGACCTCGTCGATTCTTCAAGACCCCTCTCGCTCCAACTCGAAGCACGACCCCCGCGCCGAACTTGTCGCGGAAGAGGTGCTCCTCGCTTACCTCGCCGAAACGCTCGTTTCGTCCACTCCACCGCCCATCGAATCGACCTTTATCGACCCGTCCCGCATCGTGCAAATGGACTCAACGACGTTGAAATCTCTCGAAATTCGTGAATCATTGAGAGGAGGAACGAAAGGTTCTCTTTTCGCAGCCGTCAAACGCACGTCAACACCTTCTGGAACGCGATTGTTGCTCGAACGTTTATGCGCACCCTCGACGGAGAAAGAGGTGATTGAACAAAGGGCCGGACTGGTCGACACGTTCGTCCGTTTAGGATCTACGAGGAAGTACAGCATGGTGTTGTTCAAAGGCTTTGATGACTTGCCGAGGATCCTTCAGAAATTGTTCTTGGCCAAAAAGGGACCACAACATTCGTTCGACTTGTTGGCGCTGAAGAAGATTGTTGAAGGGGTTCAAAGCCTTCGAGCGATCTTGGACGATCATCTGGAAGCCGAGGAGATTGAGGAGAGGGAAGTCGTGGAGAGGGTTTTGCGGAGGTTGCATCGCAATGATGGGCTGGCAGCCGCGATTGAATTGGCGATCGATGAGGAGGCGTTGCATGAACGGCATGAGCAGGCGCTGAGGAAGAATGAGTTGATTGAGAATTATGGCACGGGGGCGGTCGAGAAGATCTTGCAGCAGGAACAGGAACAGCAGGCGCTCGTGGAGGGGGAGGAAGGAGGGGAGGAAGGAGGGACGAGTCAGAGAGGGGTCAGGGAGGGGTTATGGGGCAAGGATGAACCCTGGGTCATTCGACCTCAGTGCTCGCCGGCTTTGCAAAAGCTTCATCAACGATTGACCGAGCTACGTCAGGCCGCGGACCAACTCGAGACGCGCTTGATTCGAGCCCATCAACTCAACCCCACCAAATTGACGCTGCGGGTGCTTCCCAAGTACGGACCGATCGTTCACGTCGTCACCTCCAAACCTACGACGATCGACCTATCCGAATCGGGTTTCGCGTCCGTCATCAAATCAGGCTCGACTAGGTCTTACGCCTATTCGGAATGGACCGCAATTCACGTCAAGCTTTTGAAAGTCACAGCCGAGATTCAAAAGTTGGAATCCGAGACGATCAAGGTCCTCGTTGCTAGGGTCGTGGAGAATTACAAAAGCCTGAAGGAAACCGCTGATGCGATTGCGGAATTGGACGTCGCGATGGGTTTTGCTGAGGTTGCGGATGAGATGAAGTGGGTTAGGCCGGGGATCGAAGAAAGGTAAATCTGGATCAGCGAAGTTCGTGCGACTCGATGTGATGTAAAAAGCTCATTCCTGATCGTGGGATCTGCAGTACGAGGTTACACATCGTCGATGGGAGACACCCGACGGTCGAACAAGCGTTGCAGGTACAGAATCGAGCCTTTACGACCAACTCGGTGCGCTTTGAGCATCCCGACGCTTTTGTTCATGTCATCACTGGCCCAGTGAGTACCCGTGCGAGTATGATTTCAAGTGAAGACTGCTCAACGAGTTTCGATCTTGCAGAACATGGCTGGCAAATCGACCTACCTCCGTCAAAATGCCTTGATCGTTCTCCTCGCCCAAGTCGGATCCTTTGTCCCCGCCGCCGCGAAAACCACCATCGGCCTCGTCGACCGCATCTTCTCCCGCGTCGGAGCAAGGGACGAACTCGATCGTGATCGATCGACCTTCATGATCGAAATGGACGAAGCCTCGTCCATCCTCCATACAGCCACGTCAAAATCGTTGGTCCTGTTGGATGAGCTGGGTCGAGGCACAAGTCCTTTGGACGGACTGGCGATCGCTTATGGCGCATTGGAACATCTGGTGCATGTCAATAGGTGTAGGACTTTGTTTGCGACGCATTATCATAGGCTGGGGGAATTGATGGGGTATGAGGAGGGGAGGCAAGGGGTTGATACCGGGGGAGTTTGGAAAGGGGTCGAGTTTTGGTGCACGAGGTTGGAGGAGACAGGGGTGAGTTTCTCAACGAGCAAGGATCATGGCGGATCGAGAGCTGATGTGGTCTCTTCTGGATGAAACAGAACTCGGTCGCTTACCTCCACGACGTGCGAAAGGGGCTCAACGACGATAGTGGCGGTTTAACCGTCGCTCGCTTGAGTGGAATGCCCGAACGAGCGATCCAGACCGCCATGCGACTCAGAGACCGATATAGGAAGTGAGTATAACCATGGGGTGGCAGCGGAATTTCAAAATTGTATGGAAGCCGAGTGATTACAATACGCTACTGCTGCACTGCAAGCTGGAATGTTTCTGCAAAGGTTCTGCTGTCCCGCTAATCCGCCAGCCAGGGGCCTGAAGCTGGTGATTTAAGGCCCGAGGTCGAAACCGAGCGAAATTCCGATCAGGGATTCAGCGGGAAGCAACAAAACCGATCATGATCGAGATTCACCGTGCTTCGACGTCGAGCTTCGTAAGAACAACCCTCCGGGAGCATGGGGATCCATTCGTTTTGCCGACGTGCAAACGAATACCGGGGTAAGTGGTGTCACCGACGCGAGGGGAGTGGTGGGTTTGAGCGCTTAGCGCCGAGGGGAAGATATGACGGCGTGAGACCGAGCCGCGCGAGCGCTCCTGCGACTCAAAAATGCTCGAGTCGAGTGATCCTCGGCCAGAAGTTCGGCACTTCGGCGACCGTTAGGTGCCTACCTAACGAGGTGGGTTAGATGTCAAAGCTGGTACCGCCGCCCTGGGGCCTAGGCTAACGCTACCTGGGTGGGTGCTTACCTAGGTTTAGGATCACAGTCACCGACTGATGATTTAGGGTCCGATCCTAAAATACCCATTACCTAGTCAGGTAGGGCAGCCCTGGTACACCTCATAGGCGAGGACTAGTAGGCGCGAATAAGAAGGTATTCTGATTTTCGTCCTCCGTCTCCAATCCGAGCCGTCGTGTGCAGCTGGCAGGTCAGAGTCGGTGCCTACAAGCTGCTCTCTGGCTCGCGGGATTCTCGGCAGCGAGCGGCCCATCGTCGTCGGCGAATAGGCGCCGTCGGACGCCGTACCTCACTCACGTAACCCACCGCCTTTGGAGCGTCCGCGGGCCTCTACAAAGAAACATCCAGGAAACAAAAGCGCGTGACGTGGGGTTTCTTTAGGTGGGAACCTAAACTGGTTCCACATGCTCGAAGTGATCCACGTTGCCAAGTGCTTGTTTTGGTCCCACACTATTATTGACTCGCTTTTGCGAAAAAGGCCTCATGTCCGAGAAGTCGCATCGAGGACGGTGAGAATCGCCTCCCATTGTGATTCGCAATGCCGTTTCCGCTCAGCCGGGCTCAGCCTGCGGCAACCAAAGAGATCTACCTACCTAGGTGGTAGGGAAATACTGACGTACCCGGACTCTACCTTCCCTCACCTGCAGAAGATCGCACACTCCAGAGGCTCGCTCTCGCGGAGTCCGGAGACGCATCATGCTGTGCAAAATCTCGGCCGTCGCGCGGAGTGCGTCTCGAATTACCGACCGGGATCTTACCTCCGTATTGGTCGGACTAAGCATATCGTGATTTAAGCATCGAGTTTGGAATGGGCAGGTAGTTCACCCTCGGGCCTTGTCCACATGGGGAGCAAAACAAGGTGTGCTGATACGTCGGCGGCGACGTGCGGGTGGCTTGGCTCGTGGCACCGTACCTAATGCCGAGCGATCGCTCGATCGACGGGCACCATTCGTCGACTTGCCGCCACGCGTTGTGAGCCCTCTGCTGCAGTGGGAACAGTTGGTTGGATCTCTACAGAAAAGAGTTGACTAGCTACCCGCTCTCCGTAGGTAACTGTACACGTAATTTGGTAGAGGTATCCGGTTGTTCGAATCCCTTATCACATCAGGTGTCTGAGTTTTCATCAGCGTACGTGTTCGGGAAGTCGCAGCCTGGCGTTGGAAGTCGTCCAACTCGGAGGCGGTAACAATATTCCCTACCTACAGGCAGGGGCTCTACGCCCACTTTTTATCGACTGCAGCAAAGCACTTCTAGCTCGTCCGTTCATCTAAAAATAGCCAGGTAGGAAAGGATCTACGCGTACACGTAAGAGAAAATCGGCTCCCGGCGTAGGTTCGGCTGACAAATAGTTGGGGTTACAAAACCTCACACGCTCGCGAATTCGTCAATCACCCGCTGGGATCGAATTGCTACTCTGTAGATCGATGAACCGAGCGTCAGTTGGGTTCACGGGATGAGAAGGTTTCAAGCATAATTGATCAGATCTAAGACACTCCCGTCCGGATTCATTCAGGCTAACGGCGGAGCGAAAATTGGATCGCGCCCTCGAGTCCGCGCCTTTGCTCTGAGTTAGAAGTAGGCCGCTGCTTACGTACCCACTTGCTAGCGCTTACTTGGGCCACGTGTTTCTCCTTACCGCATTTCGGTGTGGCGCTTAGTTTGAATCCAGGTCTGGCTCGCAAATGTGCCTAGACTGGGAGCGCCTAGGAGCGTTGTCAGACGTGATGATGTCGCAAGGTAGTACCTAGGAACCTTTAGCTAAATACTCAGTGTACTCGTACCTAGAGCACGAGCGTCGACGTCGATGAAGACTAATCGCCCTGCTCGGTGATTCAAGGTCGTTGCGAGCTCCGCCCGGGCCTCCGGGACCAGGGGGGGGGCAGATCGGCGCTCGCGCGCGCGCGCCTGAAAGAACCTTAATTGATGGAGATGTTTTTGTGGTGCGATTTTTTAAGCAGTGTACAAAGCTGTGATGTAGATAAGTGGAGATACGGAAAAATAGACGTAGATAAAGAAAGTAGATGTTGATACGAGCCTTTTCGTGTCCAGAAACGGATCTCGCGCAGCACGACGTTACACCGATCATCAAGGCTGCGCGCAGATGGCCTTAAAGGCGCTTCGAGGGTGAGACAAGCGAAACTTCACTTGTGACATGTGAGATCTGAGAGGGGCCTATAGAAAGGGAGCCGGCGCTTATAAGACGGCCGATGACGTGCCAGGCGCCTCTTCGATCCAATCTACAATTTATTACTCGTCAGGGCCTACTAGTGTGGCTGTCCAACGTCGAGGTTGATCGGTTTTGGTGAGTACATACATGGTAGGTATTTAGAAATCAAGCATTCGGCTAATCAGAGTTTTGAGCCGTTGACCAGGTCGACTGATCGTCCGCGCCTCGTGCTCGCTCGGCGTCAAATAATAGCTGCATCGGCCCCGTTGAGTCCGGACTCCGAATCGCATTGAAAGGGGCTGAAATCTTGGTACTTAGCTTTCCCGCCTCTACGGGCCATCTCTCACGTATCAACATCTCAGATCCGTTCCTGGGTTACAGTCAAGTAGAGTCTAGGTACTTCCGGCAGTCGCTGAAATTGGGTGCGCAGGGCTCGGAAGCGGCGTCGCTTAAACCGACGAAGTGAAGATAATCTTGATCCGGCTATCGCAAGCAGCACCGTGACAAGTTCTACTTCAAACAGAAGTAAAGCGTTGCTTCGACTCATCAGTCCGCCAATTAAAAACTCTACTAGAGTGCCCACTGCTCGCGTATGCTGTTAATGAAGTCTATCAAATAAAATTAAAAAAGCGGTGCCATTCGCCTACGTGGTCAGGCGCGAGATTGCTATTCCCGACCCACGCCGGCAGCTCGTTTGAACACGATTGCAAATCATAGGTTAGTACCTGGGCAGCCCGTACTAAACGTAGGTGGTCAAGAGCCGTGACCTTGTTGTCACCGTTTGTCGACTCTGAAACACCGGTGTGGCTCGTGACCGTCGGGATTCTAAAGTCGAGTCCACAAACCCGGTGGCATCTGATCTCGCAGCAGATGATCGATGTTCTGCGATCAGACGAAGACGGCCTTACCTCCCGGCCGGTTATTAAAGCGGTCCGGTGGAAGACCGAACTCGACCGGTTCGCGAGAGGTCCAAGGCAAGCAAAACAAAAAAGAGGTCTTAGCTTGGCAGCAGCATGCGCATACATCCAGCGGTCCCACAGAGTTTTCGTTGCGGTTCAAGATCACCGGCTCTGGGAAGCAGCGCGAGGCTTTCTTTTCAGTCCCCGGGATCTTCTTTCGCAGTTTGTTTCTTTCGAGAGTCCGTACGACTTCACTTTGACAGGCGAATTCGCACCATTTCGGAGCTACCTACCCTCCCCCCTGTTTTAGCCTGCCACCCAATACTAAGCCAGGTAAATGTTGCCATCAACCGAGGCACGACACTTTCGACCGAGTTCCGGTGCCCACCACCGTATCGCCGCGAGCCACGATCAGTGGCGGGTGCTGCCAAGCTGGGCGACGGCGCTCGGAATTAACCTTGCTTCCATCAGTGAACCTATTCGGAAGTGTGGGTCTCAGAGAAGTGAGGGGACGGCTTACGAGGTAAAAGTAGGTAAGGACCTTGCATCACATAATTGATAGTATTACATTACCCGTAGGCTCGATCTACCGAGCAAACTGAAGTAGGACCTTGTCACAAGGGCGAAGGAGGAGCTTTTAATTTTAATCCCTGAAGCTCGTTAGAGCTGAAGGTTTCGTTTCGAAAAATGGTGGGGTCCCAGCCTCGAAAATGATGCTATTCTGAGATTTTATTGGACGAAATGGCCGAAATACCCCGCACGCGCGTGGCTGTCGAAGCCCCAATAGGAGAGCCCGATATCAGCGCCGATTGGTGCGAACAATGCTCCCCCGATGGGAGGACCCTTGCCTATGAGCGCAATAGGAGAGTCCGACTCGGTGTCAGCGCCGATCGGTTTGAATCCCCCTGATAGGAGGACCTCGCCTAACAGCGCCGATCATTCATTTTCAGTGGCCAGTGGCCACCAGCCCGGTTGCTAACCTAACCTGCCGAGTCGGCGCACTCAGCACACAGCTTGGGCGTCATCAGCCCCCCCCCCCCCCCCCGAGTCCCCGCGCCAGAGCGCACTACTAGCGCAGACAAGCGCAAGCTAGCGCACTCAGGCTGGCCTCCACTGGCAAGTTGCCACCGCCCGGCCCTCTCCTTTCCGTCTCTCTGTATTGCCTTGTTCTGTTTCCTCGCATCTCTAAGACAGGCTATCACACAATCGCCGTCATGTCACTGCTTTCTGATCTTGTACACCTCCGCACCATCGAGGTCAGCCCACAACGCTCAACGCCTCGAATCTCCACAACGTGTTCACTAGCGACAGCCGATCCTCCCGCCGCACCGATCGAGCACAGTGTGTGTCTTCCGGTCCGCTCCTACGCAATAGTTGAGTGTCAGCACTCGAAGATGTGGTTGTCAAATGCAGTCTTGGGCAGCTCGTGCGCAGCAGCATCAACTGCCGCATGGATCTCCTGAAGGAGCTTTGTCGGGCGCACCACGTGGAAGGATACTCCAGGAGGAACCCGTTTGCGAAAGAGCTATTCCTACAAGCGCCCCTTTGGCCGTGCGATCTCAACTGTAATGCTTGTTCAAATGGGTGTGTTTTCGGAAGGCAACAAGTCGCGACCCCCGTGACTCCGCCACAACGTCATTGCTTCCCGAGCACAGAGCATACGCATCAAAACCTGTTACCGTGCTTCGAGCCTGACTGAACGAGGAAGTCCAGAAGAATCGCGAGAACGTCTCAGCGACTGACTCTAGACAAACGCTGCACAGACGTCCACCGCTGCATCCCGAACCCGAACAAGAAGAACCCGGTAAAGTGATATCGCATTTTGCGCCAGCATCCGATCAGTTCAAGACCGAGCACCGTTCTGAATGGAATGATTACTTCACCGACGCTTGTTCCCGTCTCTTCTGCTGCCTGGCGTGCTCCGAGAGAGTCTTCGGGCATAAAGTACGATGGGTGCCTGAACACCACATCAAGCGTGAGGAATCAGGGATTTGGAAGGTATTAACCAACTCTACACTACGGACGGACCTCCGACCACCGACTTACGATTCTTCAGCTTGGCGGGGCGCACTCATCCATCCCCGAGGTCTTTAGCGACCGAAAGATTTAATCGATCAGATCGCGTACTCGCCCATGAACAACACGCTTCAGTGCTCACTCTGTCCAGACTGCTTCAAACGGTTGTTCCCTACCACAGGGCCACCGACTAAGCCCCCTCGGTCGTTGAGCAACGGATTTTATCGCGCACTGGATCACGTCCCCGCTGATGTCCGAGTATGCTTCTCCAACGCGAGTCAGCTTGAGCACCTCTTCACTGTGCGCGCCAGAGCCTACAAGAGCGTGTACAAGCTAACTCGTTTCGGAGATCCCAAAGTTCAACAAGAATATACGCGCGGAAACACCCTCATCTTCAGCCAGAACACCGCTTCGTTCACCGATGTACTGTCCATGTCAGGCGAGGAACTCGCTGACAGTGTTTGCGTTTTATTCTGCGAAGGGAGCCCCAACCTGGACAAGTGTCGACCCATGATCGTGAAGCAGAGTCGGATCCAAAAGATGCTCAGGTGGTTGATCAACGAAAGCAAGAATCCGGCGTACTCTGCCGTCTCCTTTTTTAATGGCGAAAGACTTGCACAGCTCGTTCGACGCAATTCTGGTGTTCTCAACTCTACCTCTCCAGCACCCACGGCGGTTTCAGCTTCCACTTCGGCTTCGGCTTCCGTCTCGTTTGCTCCCCAAGTGTCGGATGGACAAACCTCGGATGGAGACGGTCTCGTGCCCGACGCAGTTTTGGCGAATGTGTTTACCGCAGAGACAGTGGAACCAACATCATCGCTCTTTGAAGGCTACGCAACAGCGCATAACGACTCTGATGAACCAGTATTCGAACACGTCCATGTGCCGCCACCCGCTACCGACGAACCAGTTCACTCGTGGCAGTTCTCTGAGAAAGCTCTCCGTTATTTCAACCACTGCAAGACCAGCCCCCCCATGTCATTCCGACAGGCGACGACCCTTTGTGGGAATCTTCGGATGACTTCCTGCTCTCAAAGCTGTGGCCACACCTCGATCCATTCGGTCTCGTCGGTGTCTGTGTCGAGCGCGACGTCAAGATTTCTCTGGAGGAGCAAGTCAAACATTGGCTCAATCTATACGACAGCGATTTTCGATGCGACCCGTCTTTCCCATTCATCATCTCGAACATTCTCCGCCGACGAGACGTGTTTCGCCATCTCGCTTTTCGGGTCCCCAAAGAGAAGGTGGCTCGAATCGCAGCAGCACTGCTCGAAATTTACCGCATATCGACCGTATTCTGGCGTTTCGTCCAAGCACACACGTACTTCAACCAGGCGAGACAAGCCCCACACGCTCGCTTTCAGTTCGTGCCGCATCGGATCCGGGTACATGCCAGGAACAAGCCCCTCTTCATGCAAGTCACGCGTACAATCAACTAAATCCCTGCATGGGTAAGCTGATTTAACAATTCTACCGCATCGTCATCATTACAGCCTTGTCCCCCCTCTTCTCACCGACCGTCCACCGTCGCCCAAGAAAAAGCTATCACCGGTCAAGAGGTCCATTGCCGTGACATTGACCTTGCAGTGCCCCTTCCAAAAAAAAAACGTAAGTCGCTCCCTGAAGTCCCGATCTCTCAACGTCAACTGAAAGCACTTCTTATAGCCAAGTTCGGTGAAAGCGCGATGTGGGTCCCCGGCGCTGACGACCACATGCATACACAAAGTCGGAGTCGGACCAGACACGGACTGTGGCATGGGCGATGTCGAGTGATCTCAACTTATGCATGTACACCCCGGCTCTGGCTCGATCTCTTCTTGTCTACAATGTTCATTAATGTTTGGCACATACTTACACGACTCATTCATGTGGATTGAACCGACTCGCCAACTTGATGCTGCATGCCCGATCCATGGCACGTTCTTAGTTATACTAGCTGACGTTGTCAGTCGGTGTTACTCCGTCAGAGGTTCAGGGACCCGTCGCCCCCTCCGGGGGCGCGTTAATTTTTTTTTGGTGCCAAAAGCAAGAGAGAAAAGACGTTGGCGTCGGGGTGCTGAGGCAGGCTGGTGCGGGGTAATGAAGATGGCCCTGGCTACGGCCCACCCAAGATTCCCGGCTGAAGATCCTCGGTTTGCGCATTGTCCAAACGTTCACCGCTGGCCCCCGGCGACGGCTCCAAGCGTGCCACGCGCACTTTCTGAGGGAGATAGAAAAAGGTCGGAATCGGGAGTCGGGACCCGCAAGGCACCGGCTCGTCACCGTTACGAAACTTACGACCGACGGTGACCACTTGATCACTTCTCTTCTGGCGAAGAAGGCACATCGCTAAATAAATGCATCGCCTCTATTTGGCCTCTATTTGACATCCCACAATGTTGCTTTGCTGAACATGTGTCCTTCCGAGCTCGGTTCCCTTTTTTTTCTTTCTTTTTTTGTTTGTTTTTGTTTCGAGCGAGAGGTTCCGGCTCCGCTGGCGCGAGGCGCAGGGCCGGGGCGGCAGCGGTTGTGCCTGACTTATGACTTGTTTGATGAAGCGTGGAGCTTCCGGCGCCGTTCCTGAAACTTGGGGAGGCTGTTCGAATTGATCGAAGCGGCGAGGCCCTTGAGTTCGAGCGCTGTAGCCGATTGATTCCGGCGCCGTGTCCTTGCCCGCCCTTGCCCACGCGCATCCTCCCCCTCTCCCCTCAAATTCAACAGGTCGCCGCCGCCCAGTTTTAGTAAGTACCACCTAACGGTACGACCCACGACGCAGAGGTCCTCCTATCGCTTTTGCGCCACTCAGTCGACTAAGGATCTAGTTCCACGTCCACACGACCCGCACCACACGCCCTGTCGAACGTCTACCGCAGGCTGCTGCCCATTGCGGACTGTTGATACGACGCCTCGCCCCGACCCCACCTGCCTGCTTGCTGCTGCCGTGCCGAGTGCGCCTTGCGCGGCTGTGCTAGCGCCGTCTGCGTGCGTGCGTTCCCTGTGTCTTGGTGGCTCCCACTCGGCCGCCCCGGCAGCTTCTGAGCTTCTCGGCCGATCAGTGATCGGTGTACATCGACTCGACCCTTGCTCCCATTGGAACGATCCGGAGACGTCGAGCGAACCTCTTGGAAGAAGCTCGCCGAGGACCAAGACACTTTTCGAGACGAATCAAGTCTCCTCTTGCAGTGGCCCGTGCGACCCGCGACCCTGGCTGGCTTGCTTGCCCAGGCCGACTGACCGACTGACCGACGGCGATCGAATAGCCCCGCGCCGCGACCTCACGCCCCACTACTGCCGCGTGCCCAGGAGGTGGTAATTCGCACACAGTGCCGCCGTCGCATCCTCGCTTAGCTCGAACGTAGCCGCAACACCCCGCCCACCCCGCCTACCACCCCGCTTTTATTACACTTTTAGGACTACTTCTTGCAAGCCTCGTACCAACCTCCTACAACGTAGAGGCTCAGTGCGTCATGGCGACCCCCGCTGGCGCGTACGGCAACATGCACTCTGCCGCAGCGGCCCCACCGCCGCCGCCGCTCAGCATGTCCCAAACCGGATCGGCCCCACCTCAACAAGGCCCCAGTGTGGCCCAGATCCTCACCCTCGGTCACGAGAGGAACCATGCTGCCGATCAAGTCGCCCACCACCCTCGCATCGAGTCTCTCGTCAAGCTCGGCAAGGAGGCAGAAGCGACGTGGTTGCAAATTGGTAAGTCTTGGGACTCTCAGCAGTGCCGCCCCTTCTGTCCCAATCTTTGTGTCATTAAGTTCGGGACTAAGATATTGGTCTCTTTGATCCCAACAGGCCGAACGGCAGAAGCAGTTGGGTGCACGGAACGCGCGATCGCCTCGTACGAAGCCGCTCTGCGACACAACGCCTTTTCCCTCGTCGCCTTGTCCCAGATCGCAGCCATCTGCCGCAGCAAGGAAGAATTCAAGAAAGCGGCAGAGTACTTTGGCCGAGCCCTTGCGATCGCACCCGAGTCGGGTGACATCTGGGGCGCTCTCGGTCAGTCTTCAACTTCATCGAGCGTTGATTCCTTCCTTTTGTTTTCGGCACGGCTGACCATGGTCGTGCCATGCTACACAACAACAGGACACTGCTTCTTGATGATCGACGATCTCAAAAAGGCCTATTGCTCGTACCAGCAAGCGCTTTACTATATGCCCAACCCCCAGGTGAGCAAAGCTTCGAACTCTTGCATCCTTGTCGCTTGTCGACCAAGAACTGAGGCCGCCCACGGCCTTTGATTTGACCAAACAGGAACCCAAGTTGTGGTACGGCATCGGCATCTTGTACGACAGGTATGGAAGTCTCGAGAATGCAGAGGATGCGTTCGCTTCGGTCATTCGATTGGATCCGAGTAAGTTTCTCGTTTCACCGGAGCCGAAGACACCGCTCCTAACGCCAACCTGTCGTCTCCCTCAGGCTTCGAGAAGGCAAATGAAATCTTCTTCCGCCTCGGCATCATCTACAAACAGCAACGCAAGTCGCAGCAGAGTCTCGAGGTTAGTTCATCCGAAGCCGCCCAGTTCAGACGTCAGCCTTCGAGCCAACACTGGAATGACCTCCCCATTTGGCTTGCACAGTGCTTCCGCTACATTCTCACGAACCCGCCCCACCCCCTCACGGAAATCGACATCTGGTTCCAGATCGGGCATGTCTACGAGCAGCAAAAGGACTTGAACGCCGCCAAGGAGTCGTACGAACGAGTGCTCGCAGAGAACCCATCCCACGCCAAAGTGCTGCAGCAGCTCGGAGGCCTCTACCACCGCTCGCGCGCGTCCTTCTATAACCCCGAGGTGTCCGTACAGATCTTGCTGAAGAGTCTCGAGTCGGACCCCAACGACCCCTTCTCCTGGTACTTGCTCGGCCGCGCGTACATGACCGTCAATAACTTCTCCAAAGCGTACGAGGCCTACCAGCAAGCCGTGTACCGCGATGGCAAGAACCCGGCGTTCTGGTGCTCGATAGGTGTCCTCTACTATAACATCACCCAGTACCATGATGCTCTCGACGCCTACTCGCGTGCGATCCGCATCCACCCATACCTCGCCGAGGTCTGGTTCAACTTGGGCGCCCTGTATGAATCGTGCAACGACCAGATGACCGATGCCATCGACGCCTACCAACGCACGCTGCAGCTCGACCCGGGAAATACGATTGTGTCGACGCGTCTGCGTGAGATTCGCGCCCACCAAGAGACCGGATCGCCGTTGGGAACGCCCCCCGAGCCCAAGGACGTCAGCCCGAGCTCGCTGTCGTGGAGCTACGCGACCGGATCGGGCGGCGCACCGACGCAGATCGCGCAGGCTGGTCTTGGGCCAGACTTGAGCCCTTCGTTGAACAAGTCGAATGGTCACGGACCCGGCTCGCCCCAGAATGGACGATTCGACGGCCCTACGCCTGCGAACGGGGCCCGGCCCATGTCGACCGATCCGTACCGCGACGACCGGCGTCGAGCCTCGGGCCACGGCGGTCATTTCTCGCCAGCACATGAGAGCACGTCGCCTCGATCGACCCATCGTCATTCCGGGTCGTCACAGTCGCAGTTGCCGCAGATGAAGAGCAATCACGACACCAGTCCCTCCTCGTTGCCTTCCGCTGCCGACATGGCAAACCAGCATTGCCGCAGGTCACCACCCTCACCGCGATCTCGTCTCAACGGCGCCGAGTACAACAACTCGGGTCACTACCCCAACATCTCGTCGCATCCCTATGGCCGTCCGAGCGAGCACGAGTCGATGGAGTGGGAGCGAGCTCGTGGGGTGCCGCCGACCAACGGTCGAGGTTCTGCGCAGGGCAGCCATCCGCATCTATATTCAACCCAACATGCACCGCCGCCACCTCCGTCGCAACACCGTCGAGGCTCTCCCCCCATTCCACCCATGTCGCGCGATCCGGCGGCGTACGAGCGCCAGACCGCTCGCTCCCCGTCTTCGGCTCGTCCTGACGAGCGAGGGCCAGGGTACCCGACTCCGTACGGCTATGCACCGTACCCGCCCTCTCATCCGGTAGCTGCGAACGACAGGTCGCGATACCCACCGTTTGGAGGCATGGATGATCGATCACGCGGCGCACCGAGACCGACGTCTTCCGGATCCCCTCGGGGTGCGCCATCTGGGCCTTCTTCGCTCCCGCCGGCTGCGCCGCCTTCGAACGAGAAGCGCGGGGCTACCCCTGCTTCCAACAATGGAGGTGCTAAAGGGGAGAGTCGTCGCGATGGAGCCACCTCCCCGGCTTTCTCGACCACGCCATCGGGGAAGAAGGAAGGCACATTATCTAGTGGAGGACGGGGCCGAAAAAGCGATACCGGCGTGACGGTTAAGAAGGAGCGAAAGACGGCCGCTCCAAAGTCGAGCGAATCTGCCAAGGGAGGCCGGAAAGCGCATTCGAGTGCTGGGTCTACTGCGTCCTCGCCTGCGGTCGCCTCACCCATCAGCACAAGTGCCTCGCTCCTCCCAACGGCGTCCCTGCTTGCCCCACCTATACCCAACGCTCCCGTCGCCCCAACTCGTGAGATCGACGACGATTACGATGAAGGCGTCGACGCACTGATGGGACTCTCGCGATCGGTCCCTTCATCGGCTGCGCCCGCTTCGGAAAAGGAGATCACCACCGATGAAGAAGCCCAGGCGAGTCTCAACCCTCGCAAGCGCGCATTCGACGAGACGATTCCCGCCGCGGACTCGACGAACGGGCCTGAATCGAAGAAGAATAAGCCCGAAGATGGACCTGTGATGCCGTCAATGAGGGCAGCGACCCCTCCCCCGACCGCGGCTTCGAACAACGTCCCCATGAACGAGGAAGTCGATGAGCTGGCCCCCACCCCTAACCCCGCCCCTGCTGCAGAGTCACCGCAGCCGGTTCCTACCGCCGCTGCTGGTGGTCCTGTCGAAGTCGAAGTAGATGAACTGGCGACACCACCCCCGAGCGCTACGGTAGCTGAGCCCGAGCCCGCATCCGCGCCCGTGCCCGAACTCCAGCCTGAGGCCGCCGAGACCGCACCCGAACTCGTTGCCGCAGCCGAATCAACCGACCCAGCGAAGCCAGCGACACCGGTGGAGGTCCCTACCCCCGCCAAACCCGAGGCTCGGACACCGCCGACGGAAGACGTCGACATGGCGGAGAGACCGCCGATCGCCAAGACGGAAACGAAGGAGACCGCCGCCCCTGAACCTGCCTCTGTTGCTCCCGTTGCTGAGAAAGCGGAGGCCGCCTCGACCGATGAGATCAAGGCTTGATTGAGACGAAGGGAAGACAGTTGCAATCCAAGAGCGGCTGCTGGTAGATGAATCAGATCTCTGACCCTCGCCTGTTACAGCTATGTGTAATCGACGCTCTCTCATAGAGATTAATTCCTTAATCAGCCGTACTTCTCGGCACCCTTTTGATCTGACCCCTTGTGATCGTTCTCTTTCGAGATCGGTCTCATACTGTTTGAGACGAAAGCTGAAGAAAGGGCTCGGATTTGGGTTCGAAGCTCAGAGAAGGCCCATGCGGTGCGTAGCCAAAGTGCGCAGCAGAAAGCTTTCTTCAGGCCGACAGGCGTACCGAGCACGGGCTTTGGTAGGTGGCGGCCGTCGTGTTGCGGCTCTCTTGTGCCAGAGAGAACATATCCGATCACCTTCTCTGTTCTAGCTTCAGTGGTGGGTCACGACTCGACTCGTTATCTTCACCACTTTAATGGATACATCTGCGAGGCCCAGAATATGAAACCAGCGCGACAGGTGACCATATTAGCCTTTTGAGAACTCGCTCTGAGTATAAACGTACCGACAGGAAGTGTCCAAAAAAAAAATGAGGACACACCTGCACGATACGGCAAAAGAGATTGGCTTGAGTGCGTGGTGGCACGACCGGAGGCCGTGTCATCGACCGGGCAGCCCATCCCACTTTCGAATTACCCCTGTTTCCTTGCCCGCTACCCTTGGACAAATCGCCTCATTAGTGTGGACAGGACGGACCCGCTGGCTGGCTCGATTCGAATAGGAACTTGATCACATGGAGTCCGACGCTGTGCGAAACCTTCGAGAACCCACTCGCGCCGCCACCCACACTCGCGTCGTCACCCGCACCCGCACCTACATCTCCACCACCTTCGACAGCACCTGTTCTCCTTCTCACGTCTGCGCCTTCACCTGTGCCTCCACGTTCGCCTATCTCTGACACGGCCAGGTCCCTTGTGCCTGTCCCCGTAGCTCCACCCGTGCGCGCGTCAGAACGGAAGTCGACCCCTGCACCGTCGCCGGCGTTCTCGGCTTCGTCAGCATCCGGCTCGAGGTCCGACACCGCGGACCGGCAAGCCGAGAAGGAAGGGACGCCGCTCGCCCCAAGCTCAAGTAATTCGGCGTATGCCAAGACGAGGACGGAGGAGATCGCCGAGGGTCCGCAATGGAGGAGGCACGTCCGGATGGTTACAGTCAAGACCCTCGTCGACTTCGTCGTCGCCCGAAGCTGCGGCGTCATGGTCGCCGACTTTTACGAGCTCGTCCATACGCGGATCGCCGCCATGAGGGGCACCTCTCAGTATGCCGAGCAGGTCGACGATATCCTCAACGGACGAGGCGGATTTCTGGCGGAGAAGAAGCCGCAGTCAGGTTTGGAATCGGTTTGGCTTGCCAAGACGATCAATCTGGTGAGCGCTGTCCCCTAGCCTGCAAACGCCGACCAGCGACGCATGCTGATCGCGCCTCGTCCTTCACTGTCATGGTGTTCGATGTTCGGTTCAGGTCGGGGACATCACCGCCCACCTCTACTACAAGCTCTTTGGCGGTACCGGCAATGTCGCAAGCGCAAGGACGGAGGAGACCGGCGTCGTCCGCAAGGTAGATGGTGGGGCCAGACGAGACGGGTGGGAACCGACCGACGGTCGAGCCACAATTGCTTCCCTGGTCGCCGTCCTCGAGTTCACCACGGAGCCGGGGACCCTGGCGAGAGTTTCGGCTACCAGCGAGGAAGAGGGCCAGAATCCATAGCCGAAGGGACTGCATAAGAAGTTCCTCCAACTCGTGGCCAACGTCGACACCGTACACGACACGCGTCGACCGGCGCTGCACGTCCTCGGCGCCCACTTCTTCTCAACCTCTCTCCAGTTTCTCATGCTGGACCAAGAGGCCGCGTACATCGCCAACGTGGACGACTGCTGGGGCGAGGGATTCTCCGACCTCGCCATAGTCCTCAGCGCTCTTCAATACATGAACCCCGAAGCGGCGGGGTTCTCGCCCCTCTTCGTGGTCTCATCGGATGAATCAGCCGATCTGGGTGAGGTCGGCGTGGTCACCAGCACGCTGGGGTCGTCACCCGCCGGGCTCGTCCTCAAAGCATTCGTCGAGGCGAGCTTTCGGGACTCGCGATCATCCGCGTCCGCGCTGGCCGAGGCGTCGATGCCGATCGTCAAGATTGCCCGCTCGAGCCCGAACACGGAACCATTTGCGACCTTCCCAAGCGTCGACTACGCAATCCCAGCGTTCACGGCCGATGAGGCATCGTCCACCTCCGCTTCGACGTCGCTCACTGGCTGGCAAGAAGCGCTTCGTGGAGTAGGCACGCTCGGCGACCTGGTCCGTCCGACTTCATCTGTGATACTGCACTGGACGGTCGCTCCGGACCACAACGACGGCTCGCTCGGCGTGCCGCGCGCTCTCGAGGTCGCCGAGGCGGTGTTGACTCACCGGGACCAGCTCGGTGACCTCATATATCATATACCCCTCCTCATTGCCGGTTCACAAGCGACAATCGACCCCCAGAGGCGCATCGCCGCGGACCCACCTGTCCCTCCCACGCATCAAGACCTGCTGTACTTCCTCTACCCACGGCCGACTTGGTCTTGCCCCACATTGGCGGAAGATACCCACGCTACCGTCGGGGATCGTCTTCGCGTGTTTGTGACCGTCGCCAAACTCGTCATCGCGCTCGACAAGATTCACATCCACCGCTTGAACCTGTCGCCGTCAACGATTGCCCACTGCAATGGCTTTGCTGTCTTGCGTGGACTCGGCGTGGCGGCTGTCGGAAATTCTCGGCGCAAGTTACGCTCAAGCCTCGAGAAGCGCGAAGTGAGCTTGAACTCCGTATCTTCGCGCAATAAGAGACTGACGAGCGTGTAATCCAACCGTCAGTTAATTGCAACGAAAGTGGCTGTGAAGCTAAACATGCGTACCTGACGAGCGTGTAATCCAACCGTGGAGAGAAGACAACGGTTGGTGCGCATCGCCAGGCTTCACTAAACAGACGAGCGCTTCTAAACAGATTACCAATGAACGCGCCATTCCTAACCCTCATTCCCAACACACCAACTCGCCCCTTCACGCGATGAATCGATAAGCCCCATCGCGTGTACAAACTGATAGTGCTTCTGAGTTCCGAGCCCTTTGGTGAGGACGTCCGCAGCCATGGTGCCCGTGGGCACCCAGACCATCTCGATTGTGCCCTCCGCAATGTGATCTCGGATGAAGTGGAAATGGATCCCGATGTGTTTGGTGCGAGCATGGAAAGCCGGGTGTTTGGCCAGAGTGATAGCCGATTGGTTGTCACCCCTCAGACGAGTCGGCGATGTCTGCTCAAAACCAAGATCGGCCAGCAGCCGACGCAACCAGATCCCCTCACGAGCGGCGTACGACATGGCCACATATTCGGCCTCGGTGCTCGACAGAGTGACAAGAGTCTGACGTTTGGCGATCCAGGAGATTGCCCCGCCAGCGCACGTGAAGACGTAACCCGAGACGCTGCGGCGGGTCACAGGGTCGGCACCATGGTCCGCGTCGACAAAACCCTCCAAAATGGCCGACATCGGCTGATGGGTTTTCTGGTATCGAATGCCAAAGTTACGAGTGCCGACGAGGTACCGGAGAATGTGCTTGAGCGCCTCCCAATGTTCCGCCTCGAAGTTGTTACAGAAACGAGCAGCCTTGGACACGGCGAAAGTGATGTCGGGCCGAGTAGTGCCGGACAGATACAGAAGTTTGCCGACAATGGCACGGTACGGTATGGAAGCGGGGTCGAAATCAGAGCTCACACGGTTCCTCAGCGTCGACGGTGCCGCAAGCGGGGTGGGACGCGGGGAGGCGTTGGCCATGTTGTATTCCTCGAGAATCGCATCCACAAAATGAGATTGAGAAACGATGGCCGCACCCGTTTTGCCCTCACGGATTATACTCTGACCCAGGAAGAAAGACGCCTCGTCCGTGCTGCGGGCCTCAAAACGCGCCTTGAGCTGAGTGAGAACGCCGTCGAGGTCGCCGTCACCCGTGAGCAGTCCGTTGTCGACATGAATGGAAAGGAAACAGCGCTTATCCCCTTCCCTGCGAATGAAGACGGCATGATCGCTGTCGGTACGCGTGAAGCCAATCGACAAAATCCACTCGGTGAAGACCTTGTACCACTCCCTACCCGCCTGGACGAGTCCGTACAGCGCGCGCTGAAGGCGCACGACTTGCCCACTGGGCAGACGCATGTAGATCTCCGTCCCACCGAGATTGCCGTTGAGGTATGCCGACGAGACGTCGAATTGCCGGGTCTCCCACTCGTTCTCAACGGCAAGGGCGAGCAGCAGGCGATGGGAGGCGGCGCGGCCAGTAGGCGAGAACGAGTCAATTTGCTCACCCCGACGCCTCTGCATGTCCCCACGCGCAACGAGGCGAGCTTTGTACTTTACGATTTTGCCCTCGGCGTCGCGCTTCACCATGAGGACCCACATACTGCCGATTATGATAGCCCCGCGAGGGGGACGAAGCGGCTTGGAAAATGTTTGCTTCGCCGCCAGTGCGCCCTCCTCGGTCGCCATGGCCGCCAGCCACTAGTCGCGGAACGGACCAGCGAGTGCCGCGCGAACGGAAGGGGCGTCGTCCTTGTCGACTTTGGCAAGAAAGGCAGTCGCTTCCTCGTATGAGTACAGCTGGACGTCGGGATCGTCCTCGTCAAAGTCCTCGATCGAGACGGAGGCGTGCGCGGCGAACTCCAAGTCGTGAGCCGCGCGGGCGAAACCCAGGTAGTCAGGGGGGCGACGAGCACGAGTGGAACGATCACCTACAGGAGGGGCGTTCGCCGGACCCGGATTGGAGAACACGAGGGAGGGCGGGACAGGTGGGGCCACAACGTCGACCGGACCAGCCGCGGGCGGGACAGCAACGGCGGGGGCAACAGCGGGAGCGGCCGCGACGGCGGGTGCGACGCCCGCAGGATTGACAGTATCGTCGTCGTCAGGGGGAAGGTCGGGCGGAGGAACTGTGCGCGGGACGGACGGATAGGACAGAACGGCGGGCGCAACAACAGTAGGTACAGGGTTTGCCGCGGCGGGGAAGAAGCGATCTTCAAAGAACTTGGCCTGAGACGACTCGAAGACCTTGTTGCCAACCGGGTCGTAGAAGCGCCAGGCCTTAGAGCGCAAAGAGTACCCGACAAAGTAGCACAGGCGCGAACGCGGAGCCAACTTGTTGGAACGTTGCTCGGGAGCGAACGGTACCTGGGCGGCGCAGCCCCAGGTTTTGACACGATCGATGCGGGGACGACGGGTGGACGTAACGGGACTCGCAGCGGCGTGAAGAACGGCATCAGGGGTGCGCTGCTGCAGAGGCGACGACGGGAGGAGGTTGATAACGTAGATGGCCGCCTGCGCAGCCTCTTCCCACAGCGATGACGGCAGTCCCGAACGATGAAGCCACGCCCGAACAGAGTTGAAAATCGTACGCCAACTCCGTTCCTGTATGCCCATCTGACCGTGCTCGTATGCCGTGGATAGCTCGTGAAAAATGCCCCGCTCAGCAAGCCAATCCCGGAGGTCGTTGTTGACGAACTCACCCCCCCTATCCGTGTGCAAGGTCGCCACTCCCGGGCCAGCATACTGGATTTTCGACATCGCAACGAAGCCCTTGAGTACGGACGAAGCCTCGCTCTTGAGCCGAATGCCGCGAGCCCAGCGGAAACGCGAGTATTCATCCGTGACACCGCACAGATATCGGACGCCGGAGAGAGCAGGGACAGGGGAAGGCCCCCACACGTCGGCGAAGACCCGAGCGAAAGGTGCGTCGGCGGGGTGGTGGGCAGCCTCACGACTGGGGGCAGACACGGCCTTGCCGGAGCAGCAGGCATCGCACTGATCAAGGAGACGAAGTTGATCCCGGGTTACAGCAGAGATGTCGAGGGAAATGTCGCCCGACTTAGCAAGTTCTACCAAACGACCCCAGGACAGATGACCCAAACGCTGATGCCAAAGCACTACATCTGTAGGCAAGGAGGTGGCTGTCAGCGCGTGGTGATCCGCCAGAGGAGGTGAGGCCAGACTCGCCTGGAGAACGTAGTGGTTGCGATCGAGAGCGAAGGTGAGACTCGAAGCCGGACCCGAGACGGTGAGACCAGAGTGTGCGCCCGCGGCGTCGCAAATTCCAGACAGCTGGTACCCATCCTTCATGAGACTGGCAAGAGAGACGAGCTCGGCGGACAGACCCGGGACGAGAAGGACGTCGCGGAGCTCGAGAGGCGCGCCATTGGCGTCAAAGCGAAGGGTGCCCTTGCCGACAGCCATGGCGCTGGACTTGAATGCGCCGACTACGCGCACCCGCTCCGTCGTGAAAGGCTGGAAGTCGACCAAGAGATCCCGACGAGTGGTCATGTGGCGCGTCGCCCCCGAGTCGAGGAGGTAGCGGGGACCGTCGTGCAAGTACAGCGCAGAGACTTCGGTGTCAAGGGCGACCTCGGCAAAATAGTTCTCGTAAGAGTCGTCGTCAACCGATGGGTCGGGACCGTACTCAGCCACGAGCGCCATCGCGTCGGCCGTGCCGATGGAGATGTTGTGCTTGGCTAAGACGGCAACCCGACGACGGGACAGTTCGGTCGAGGGGACGGTACATTCGTCGCCAAGATGACCCTGCTCGTAGCATTTCCGACACTGCGACGGGCCCAGCCTCAGGCGACCGTTCTGCGCAACCCCGTGCGGCCACTTGTCCACGAGACCCGGTACCTTCGAAGCCGAGAGAAAACTGGACTTCGGTTTGCCTGACGAACGAGCGGGGCGCCTGCGACGACCCTGAGTCTTCGCCGCGAGGGCTTCGGCGACGTCGGTGCCGGAAGAGCGAGACATCGCCGCGCGACGAATCGCGCCCTCCACATCACTGAGCGACGGGATAGGGCCGAGGGCGTCGATAACCGTGACAATAGGCCGTGGCATCCTCGCCTTCAAGAGGTCCATGCGGATGCCTTCCGACAACGCAGGCGGCGGAACCCACTTGTCAAACTCAGCTTGCGTGTACTTGACCCCGTCGATCTTGGCGCGCTGGTAGGCCTTGTCGCGGGAAACATGCGCGGCGTTGAGATCGACGAACAGCCGGTTGAAGCGCGACAACCAAGGGTCGAGAGGGTCTCCATCGACGTAGGCTTGGTATTGGAAAAGAGCATCAAGTTTCTCCGACCGCGCGAAGTCGTGGGATGCGGCGCCGAGATCCTTATCGAGGGCCGCCCACAGCTCGTGCGTTGGCTGGTCTGCGATGCGCGCGAACGTGGCCTCCCCCAGGCACACGAACAAGATGTTGCGGGCCTGCGCCAAGGCTTGATCGAGGTCGTCGACGTCATGACGGTAGTTCCGATGTTGTGTACGGAACGTGGCTACGTCGGCCACAGTGGAGCCACCCAGCGTACGGGTGAACTCGGACTGTTCGGGCTCGGGGCCAACGCTGAGTTCGGTCGTGACGTGCTTGAACCGGCCATCGCCCTCCAACACCCGTTGGAGTCGATCCTTGGCCGTTCCCCAATTTGTGGCGTCGACATTGCCATACAGGTCGCCCATAAGGCCGCGATGAGTGGCGGACCCGGAATCCACCGAGGTCGTAGCCATCTTGGATACGCGCTGCGTCTTTTCTGCGTGCGGATCTGTGCCTTGCGGCAATACAGACGCTACCAAATAAGAGACTGACGAGCGTGTAATCCAACCGTCAGTTAATTGCAACGAAAGTGGCTGTGAAGCTAAACATGCGTACCTGACGAGCGTGTAATCCAACCGTGGAGAGAAGACAACGGTTGGTGCGCATCGCCAGGCTTCACTAAACAGACGAGCGCTTCTAAACAGATTACCAATGAACGCGCCATTCCTAACCCTCATTCCCAACACACCAACTCGCGCCACCTGTTTCAAGTGTTCGAGGAACTCGACACGTACTGGTCCGAGTTCGATGTCTACGACGACCTCGAATCCAACGCGTTCAGCTTTGCGCTGTCGCTCGTGCCCGCCCTCAGGACGTCGTCCAAACACTGGCAGACGATTCAAACGGAGCTGGGTGCAATCACCCGCGTCGACAAGGATGCAGTAGACAAGATCACCCGTACGAGAGATAAACTTTGGACGAATTCGCGACGCACAGCCCATCAACTACTCGTCGACGGCCTTCAAACCGTGTCGCCAGCCCTGGCTCGGGCGTTCAACATCATCTTCGAATACGAACCGATTCCGGATCGCACGTTGCCGGACTCGAAATGGATGGAGCATTTCTTGGCGGTCCCGCAGCGCATCGTGGACGAGGTACTGGACAACATTGCTTTCCAGCATGAGCTGAGTAAAACGCTCGTCGAGCTGTCGAAACAATCAGAGGCTAGGCTCTCGAACACGAGTAAAGATTAGAGTTTGTACTAGAAACCACGATTCAAAGCATTGCAAACCACCTGTACCATCTCGTGTTGTAAACCATCCTGGTCGCCTTAACCAGTACACCAAACGTGAAGGCGCCTTCAAGATGTTGGAATCAACGATGATCCCGAAATGATCAACAAAAGAAGAAGAACGGCTGGACCAGGAGTCGGACCAGGAGTCGAACCTGGGTCGCTTCCATTCATTGGAAAAGCTTTGACCAACTAAGCTATCCGGCCCCTGATATCAGTGCAAGGTCTACTAACACCTTCAACACAAGAGATGCATGCGCTGAATCCTCTTTCAACATCTCGTACATCTCGTGGATCCCAATTTTGATGCTTTACTCCCCTTGTGGAACGATCCAAGATTCATTCGACTTGATCTCTCGCTTGCCCTCGCGCAGCGAACTACTCAGTGTTTGGTGCTGCGCAGAAGCCCCCACTTCGAAGGCATGTCTGCTTCCCCACAAACGTCCATCCGACAAACATTTCAGGAGTTCTGAGGCCTCGTTACTTTGCAGGATCGCCAGAAAAGCCATTTGCCGACCCACTCTCTTCAGCGCTCGCTTCTCCTCGGCCAAGAGGGGTAGGTTGCTCCACGCCTCACGCCGGCGGTGCGGTCTTCCGTCGGCATGTTTTTGTCTCTTTAGAAGCCAGTCGCCCTACTTTCCCACTGTTCCAGCCTCAAACAAAAAAACTCATCTCGGCTGGAGGAAAAGGAGATACAACAAGATCCTGCTATAATTACAAGGCAGCGATTCTTCCACCTAGCCGAGGCCCAGGAGTGTCGAGTCCGAGTAGAGGTCATTTCATCTCAAGCAACTCATGACTTACTACTGGCTCGTCATTTGCTCCGTCGAACCTCTCGCCGACAGTTGTCGGAATCCCTTCCAAATCGCTTCCATCGTCTGCTGCATCTCCACAGACGACAACTTTATGGGGAACATGAGCGTCATCTGATCCAGCGCTTCGCCCAGCTCCCGATCTACATCACGGATCATAGCAAAGAGACGTTCGCGGTACGACGCGGACAAAAAACTGTAGCGAGCTCGACCCCAGAGAGCAGCCCGACCACGCATGATTTCCCCCCCCCCCGGATCGCCGCCATTGTACTTGCTGATTCGCTGCCGTCGAAATTGGAAAAAGTCCCATGCAGGATCCTCTGGTTCGATACGATGGGCCAGAACTTGAAAGAAGCAATACACGGTCGATTCGAACGCATGGACGAGCATATAATGAGGAATCTCGTCGCAACAAGGCACGTTGAATCTGTGCCATTCGAGCACGTCTCGCGGCGCGCTACTCTCCGTGACGCGGAAGCGGCCATGCTCCTCCGCCCCGACGGCGACCGACTCCCCCGGAGTGGCCGCAATGCCGCCATCCCAGTCGATGAGCACAAGGTGGCCTTCATATTGAAGGATGTTGCCGAGCGAGAGATCGCGGTGGTAAAAGCCGAGGTCGTGGAGCGCGGTCAGCACCGTTAAGAGTCGGACAAAGACGTGAACAACTTGGGCCAGAGGCAGATCCTTCTCCTCACGATGACGCCGAACGAGCGGTCGCGGCAGAGGCGTCGGATTACGCAGAATGAGGAGCTCGAGTGTGCGCCGGGCCTGCTCTGCTGGGGGGGAGGGGGCGGCCTTTTCGAGCTCGGTGGCGCCGTCGCCACAAGCCGTCGAGGCGGATGATGGCAGCCGGTCCTCGTCGATGGGCTCGCAGACAGGGGCCGAGAGTGCGGCCCGGGCTTCAAGTGTGGCGAGGTGGTCGTACACGTCAGGTGAGAGTGCACCCGTGTCGTACGCGTCATTGATCTTGCGCAGCACACCCGACTCGACGCCTACGAAGCTTGGGCTGACGAGCTGCATCTTCAAGACGAAAGAAGGCGAACGGCGCGAGGCTGTCGAGGCCGTCCCCGACGAGCTCAGGCTAGGTCGTATGAAATGAAACACCGTCGTACATCGTTCGGAAAGGGGACGTCCACCGTCCGTCTTCGCACAAGACACGAGCTCGATTGGCTCCTCGTCCTCGAACTTGACCGTGCGCCCGACCGACGACCCAAAGACTGACGTGAACAACGACACCGCCCTGACTCCCCTCGTGGGATGACACTCGTAGCGGAAAACAGGACAGTACCCGGCCGAGTAGACGTCCAGGTCGAGCAGGACAGCGAACACCGCCGCCAGCTCGCCGAACCCCTGACCCCAGCAGTCCGGGATGGTCGCGATCCGACACGTCTCGTGGTCGAGCACGACCAAGTGTGCCTCGTCGTCGTTGACGGCCAGACCCGGTGCAAACAGTCGAGTTGGTTGCGCAAGCACGTGCTCGACGAGATCGAGCACGACCCTGACCAAGTGTGGGGCAGATCCCCCCTGGCTATCGCGTGGACGATCTGCGCGAGAAGAAGCACCGAACGCACACGCCACCAGAACGCGACTCCACAACAAATGCATCGAGCTCGAGTCGAAGTCAGGACATGCCAGGAAGTGCGTCCACTCCTGCCTCTCCTTGGATGACCCTGGCTCGGACCCAATCTCGGACGCGTAATCGGTGTGGACCTGGACCCGAGCAGGCCGCTCGGCGACTGCCATACCGAGTTTGAACTGTCGCCGGCGCGGGTGCCCCGTATGAGCCTGCCGCACACGTGTGCCAGAGAAGCGAGGGTTTGACTTAGTCTTCATGCGCCACACCCGCAGAGAATTGTCGAACAAGGCTCCCGCTGTCGGTGGTCTGCACTCACATGTCGTGCCACGCCGTGCATCCAGGTCGACTGCCCCGTCGAAGCGGCCGTTGTCGCGGCCGGGCGGCGGTCGTGCACTTGCTTGAATCGGGCGTGGAGCTCTTCTTGCGCATCTTCATCTTGGCCAGAGCGGGCCTTCCTACCTGACGTGCGAGCGCGCTGCGACATCTGACAAAACCGCAAAGGGTCCGTTTGAAACACCTGCTCGACCAGGTCCGAAGCTGAGCACAGCACGAGGCGGGGCACGATGATGTCATTTAATAAAGCGTGGTCGTCAACGTGACTGGTCCCGTCTTTGAGCGCCTCGATGACTTTCCTCGCAGTCGAAGAATGCGGGCCCGAGTGCGACGATGACGATAGTGACAATATCGGCGACGGGGACGATGGGGTCGACGGGGACGACGGGGACCTCTGTACGCGACCCTGCCAACGGCGAGAGATGATGTCACGGGGGAAGGCGTCAGCGCGGCCTCATACACCTTTGCTTTCGCCTCATCACTGGCTCTGGCACCGGTATGGGTACTAGTCACTTGCACTTCTGACGTGTCTTATCGTGGGAACGGATGGATCGACGCTCGTGGTCGCGCACTCAGCACCTCCGTTGGGGCTCATGCGCGCGTCACGGATTCGCTTGTTCGGACGCTAGGGAGTAGAGCCAGTAGAGCCGGCGCGAGCTCTCGACTTGGACAACATGGCGTTGAGATGAGCAGCGCCGGAAGGGGTGAAGACACGAGACGAGAGGCGGTCAGCGGGCTGGATCTTGCCGGCAAAGAGGCCCAAGGCTAAGGAGGGCAAGCGCGCGCAGACACGAGCAGCGGAAGCTGGCGGAAGCGGCGTGTGCTGGCGTGTGCGCCAGTGAGCGTCCTTGCCCTACGGGAAATCCGCGCAACCGCAGTTGACCGCGGTTGCACGATGGCGCCGAAGTTAACCGCAGTTCAACCGCGGTTGACGGTGCCCGCGGTTGCGCGGATTCGCAACTGCGGTTGCAACTGCACGAGGTCGCCAACTTGGGAATGCTCCATTACGCCCTAAGCGAGAACAGCCTGACTTTCAGACCTTACCTAGTGCAGCAAACAACTCTTGATATAGTCTCGAGTGGTGCTCTAATTACATACATCAACCTAAGAATGTGTAACATCTCCAGATGAAGATGTGGTGTTCTTGGAATTGGACAAGGTTTCTAAAGGATTGAAGCTAATGAGCAATTGGAAAGACCGCGCCCCTGTATCTTCCTCTCCCGGTCGCGCCTCTGCACCCCTCTCGATCACGGCGGCTTCGGCTTGATTGATCTGCCTCGGCGTCTAGCGATCGATCACGCGAAGTGGGTCTTCCAGCTCCGGGCCCCGGACGGCTGCTTCACACGCCACCTCTTCGACATCCGCATTCGCCTCCAGGCACCGAACCAACCAGCCCCTTTCACCTTGTCCAGATCGGCCCCCAACAAGCATCGTCGCCCTTGGATCTGGATCTGGTGGGCATACTTTTGCCATCCTCCCCCTAAGTGGGACCATGCGGTGAGAAAGACGAGAAAACTTCTTCCTGCACGTTGGGTCCGATACTTCGAAGCCTGGGCGTCGGTGACCACGCTCAATCCCCCGGAACTCTCCAAGAGCCAAAACCTCGAGCAATGGGCGACGCACGTACTCTACTTCCCAGCGGGCCACGGAATACAACTCTCGGTAAACCCGACGCTTTTTCGAGGGCCCGCCGATGGCGAGGTGATGACCCCATCTTCGTTTGTGAACGCGTCCAAACGCCACCAAGTCTTCATCTTCCCCAAGGGACACCAGAAGGTATTCGATCTGCCTGAGCAACGTTGGAACGCTTGGTGGAATGCTTTGCGCAAGGTTCGCCGGGTTCACTCGGACGCCGAGGATACCGGCCACCTTCTCTCCCTGGGGTCCCTCCATCCGGGCAGCCAAGTCGCCTCCCCAACCAGCCCTCACCCCAACAATCGATCTGCCTCCTGTGTGATGTGCCTCTCGGAAGCACCCGAGTGCCTGGCCCACCTCGCGGTCGGCTGCCCATTTGCCCGGCGTCTCTGGTCTGCTCTGTCCCCGACCCCCCACCCAGTCTTTGTGGACTTTGTATGTCCGGTCGTGTCTCGCTCGGAACGTCGACTTGTCGAACTACGAGTCCTCTTCTTTCACTCGATCTGGAAGCTCTGTCGCCGTCGCCGATTCTCGTCGGATCTTTTGGAACCGATCGCCGAAACGGACTTCGAGGGGCTTCGAGCCTCTATTCAGGAGTCCAAGGGTCGCCTAGTGTCTCTGTAAGCCACCAAAGGGGGTTTTAGTGGGTATGGTTGATCCTGGTTCAGGGTCAATGAGTCCTACACTACTGGCTTCTGCCAGTGTGCGTAACAGCATTCCCTCCGACTTTTCCGAAGATTTCTAGGTTTTAATACAATTATGCTGTTAATGAAGTCTATCAAAAAACAAAAAAAGAGGCGGTACCGGTGCTGGGGGGTGCGCTTGCGCTAACTCGCGCGCGCCAGATTGAGTTGGCGCAATTGAGTTAGCGCACTTGAGTTCTACCTCCCAGCTGACGAAGCATTCCGTCTTGCTGGACGTTTACAGCTGCGAGCAGCTCGTCTCAAACCCTCGACGTGGCTCGCTTTGAGTAACTCGGGGTGACTCGGTGATTGTCTAGATACAACTGCGCTTGTTGCGACATGTACTCTGCATTCTTATTCCTACAACCCAGTTGTACGGGCATATAGCTCTGTAAGCCCTTGTTGGGCAACACAGCACGCTGATTGCACAGCTCTCAGCCGAACCTTTACCTCCTCTCGCGCCTTCTGCGCCGATCCGTGTTTATACAGTGACTTGTCTTGTCGCAAAGGTATGCTGAGCCGATCGATGGACTTCTCCTTACAATCTCGATGCTACCCGGTCGCTCCCTATGGCTCGTGCAACTGGTGTCACTGTGACCGACCCGGCTTCGCTCGATAGTACGTCGCACCGATCACGCTGACGCAGATCTCACTGATCAGCAGCTTGTTCTACCGACTCTGTGATGCTCCCCAGGTTATATCGCCATCTGGTATCATTATTTCGTGTACTGACCACATCGATCCATTGTTCTGCACTAGGACCTAGCCTTGCTCGGCGCTCCGAGTCACATGCACTTGTCTCCGTTCAGGAAGCCCACAGATGGCCATGATTCGACTTCGACAGAAGTGCGAGCAAGCTTTGCTCTATCGTCCGCTCGCTGATGCAAATGTGCCTGCCTTTACATCGAGAACAGTGCCACAGGTTACACTGCTTCGCCTCCGAGTCGATGCTGTGGACGCGAGCTTCGAGGTGAGCAGCCAGTCGGTTATCCAAGCTCGACGAGAAGATGTTTGAGATGTGTACAGGCATATTTCAGAACTTGATCTTGAACTATAGGGTAAGTCTCTAGTTCGCTCCTACACTATGACCGGTTTGATTATGATCCGTCTCGCAACAGCAGGCGTCCGATCGACTCTTCGAGTTTGATCAGTCGAGTGAGTTAGCCACTAGACTGTGTCAAGGTGATCCACTGATTATAGCACGACACTCATCATCAGCCTTGTGTGTCATTGACAGGTTTATTGGCCAAATTCGAGGGTGGAAAGTGAATCGGCGTTGCTGGGCACGTGTGAGCTTGATCGAAGTGCGCCGAGTCGTCGAGCCGATCCCGACTTTGAGGCAGAGCGCCTCATCAGGCTCAAGGTTCGTCTCTTGGTTCGAGTCGTATGCTTGATATAATGCAATGGCATTGGCAGTGGCACTTCACTATATCTTTACTGTACAAAGGAGAGCGAAGAAAGGGATAGTATAGGCTACTACATTATTACAACCGCGGTTATGTGCGGTTGCAACGGCGGTCGCGCAGTTGTAACCGCAATCACTTGATCTACTACAACTGCGGTTGGTGCGGTTGCGACCGCGGTTGGGTATTTTGCAACGGCGGTTAAAGTGCGCCTACTAAAAACAACTGTCGAGTCAAAGAACGTCAGAGAACGGGAGACAAACCACGTGGCGTGACGTCATAAGCAGCTCTGGGTCCAGCGCGTCCCAGCTAGCTAGCGCTGTTTCAGCATGGGTCGGCCAGCGACAGACCGTTTCGTCTACGTTCGCCGAGGTTCCATTTTCCATCAAATCAATGACTCTCTACTTCCCGAAGCAGGCTGAGACGACCTGTCTTGCGTGTCTACCACATCGTAGCGTAGTTCCTTCAATCATCCAGTTCCTGCCACTGCCGAAATCTATGCCAGACCTCGGGTAGTGTCGGCCAGTGCGCCAATTCCGCCGTCAGGGGCCCCGCCAGCGTGTCACACTCCACGACGTTCCGCGGCCTTCCGCGACATTCTATGAGCCCGGTTTAAACTGAGGCGCAGGCTTCTCCATCTTTCTCCCTCCTGCTCTTCACACCTTACCCATCGCACCTCATCCCATCGCCACTCCTGAAAGAAGCGCCAACACAAACAACGTCGCGGATGGGGAACGAACAGCTCTGTCAGTCGATGACGTCGATCGACTGGCCGCAATATACGCGGATCAACGCACCACCGTCTGTTCCCTGAAGGCCGACGGCCACGAAATAGTCAAGTTGCCCGAAGGTAACTATGGTCACGCGGTCCTGGCCCACGACACGGCTCAAGTAGTTATCACAATGCTTGGGAAGATCGTGTCGATTGATCCCTCAACAGGGATGCCTCCCGTGTAGTAAGTGACGCGAACAGCAAAACGTTTAGGGGAGCAGGCCGTTGATATACCTTCATGATGTCACCCAACCATCCATCCAGCCCTAGCAGATATCGAACGGGTGGGCCGATCCGAACTGTTCTCGAGACAAATCGGCCTCGAGCTCGCGACACCCGAAGGGGTCGTGGAAGCTCTGCAACGAATACGGGACAGATTTTCTCAAGAAATGGCTGCAGCATGCAGCATAGCTACGGATTCGAGTAAGTAACTTCCTGAACTGTGCTCTTTGGTGTGGGACTGTTGAGGAGCTAATGGAAAACTACCAAGCAGCAATTCCCTTCAACACGTCTTCTTTGAATGTCAACCCTCGAGTTGTTTTTATGTCAACCCTCGAGTTGTTTTTCTTCACCATCAGCTGGTGACACTGTATGCGTGAGTTATCCCTTGACATGGCTGTGCAGTCTTAGATATGACGGAAAAACTGATACGAAAAACAGACATTGGACGTCAGTGACACAGCGGAAGGATTAACTTCGTACGGTTGAGAATCCGGGTCATTGGGACACTAGATGTGAGTCTTCACTGTCATTGCTACAGATGGATAACAGCAAGAATACTGATAGTTGTAATAAACGAATCACGCAGAAAAACAGGCTCTGGTTCCGTGGATTGCGGCTCACCATCCCGTGGCAGATCCTCAACGGCTCGGTTCGGTGGAGTGACCGTCGTGCTGGCAGGTGTGTGCCAATCTTTCAAAAGCAAAACGCAGGGCAGCATGACTAACTGACCGGTTGGACTGTAACATCACAGGGGATTCGTGACCGAAACGGAACGGGCAAAGGCACAGGACTTTGCAGATTGGCTCTTAGGAGTTGGAGACGGCTCGGCGAACAAAACAGAAGACTCTATCGCGCTCCCACGTGAGCTTCTCCTGCCGGCGATCACGAGGAGCAGATCCGGGTTGATCAGACACGGGTGCTCGACCTGCTGCAAGACGAATCACTGTTCTTGACTGAGTACCTTCAGAGTCTCAACAGGTAAGAGTGTGTCTGGAGACGCCCGTCTCGTTGATCTGATCCACCTGCGAATTTTTGGGCGCCAGAATTGCTCGATCTCGGAAGTATTCGACTTTTCCGCCTATTGACATATTGTCCAGTTCGAGCGCGGGCACGGGATAAACGTGTCTGATTAACCCGGATCTGTTCCTCGTGGTCGCCGGCAGGAGAAGCTCACGTGGGAGCGCGATAGAGTCTTCTGTTTTGTTCGCCGAGCCGTCTCCAACTCCTAAGAGCCAATCTGCAAAGTCCTGTGCCTTTGCCCGTTCCGTTTCGGTCACGAATCCCCTGTGATGTTACAGTCCAACCGGTCAGTTAGTCATGCTGCCCTGCGTTTTGCTTTTGAAAGATTGGCACACACCTGCCAGCACGACGGTCACTCCACCGAACCGAGCCGTTGAGGATCTGCCACGGGATGGTGAGCCGCAATCCACGGAACCAGAGCCTGTTTTTCTGCGTGATTCGTTTATTACAACTATCAGTATTCTTGCTGTTATCCATCTGTAGCAATGACAGTGAAGACTCACATCTAGTGTCCCAATGACCCGGATTCTCAACCGTACGAAGTTAATCCTTCCGCTGTGTCACTGACGTCCAATGTCTGTTTTTCGTATCAGTTTTTCCGTCATATCTAAGACTGCACAGCCATGTCAAGGGATAACTCACGCATGCAGTGTCACCAGCTGGTGGTGAAAAGAAGAAAAAAAAGCAATCCAGTTTCTAGGCCTGAAGTTGAACCGCGGTTAACCGCGGTTACTTTCGAATGGCTGGATGGGCGACGTCAACCGCGACCAACCGCGGTCAACTGTCCGCCCGGCGCCGCCCAATGAATGACAGTGGTGGGTGGGGGGGTAGATTTGAACTCGGATGGCCGGAAAAATCTGACTGTTCTATTAGTCACCACAACGCATCAAGGGGGCGGATGGAGTGATCATCGCGCATTCTGGGTACTAGCATCTCCTTCGGTACCGAAGTGGACGTTCTCGTTTTGCCGAATTGCTGCACGAAAAACGAGAGAAGAAACAAAGTGAAAACCTGCTGGGGGTGGGGAGTTGGGCTCGGTCTTCATTTGGCTGGCTTAATCGACCTGCCGATGTAAGGGGATGCCTTACAGGAATAGCCCCATAATAGCCTCTGAGTAGCTAGAACTGTCGAGTTCTAGTTACGACTTGCTTTTAGCCTAGCGGTCAAGAACGACAGATTGTATTTTATGCACATCAGAGGCGCATACCTTACAGCCGCTCTGTTTTGAACCCGGGCGGCACCCCACCTCACGGCCTCGTCGCCACGGTTCGCTCCTTTGTCATTTGCGCCTTCGCATCACCATACGCCCCCCCACCATGGCACCCAAGCCTCCCGTCAAACGTCTGTAAGTGACGCGCGTATCTTATCAAAGCTCGCGCAGCCTATTCTTGGCTCATCACTGACGGCGGGAACACGCTGCGGCCTGCTTGGTCTTGCTTCAACATCCGCAGCGAGGCGCCCGGCCTGCCCGGCTTCTTCGCCTGGGTCGTCGTCGACGGCGTCGATGCACCCATATACGACCCCCACATCGAAGGGAACAAGGCTGTTGGGTACATCGAGTCCAAGGAGAGGAAGCCGTATGCGGTCAAGTTCCGGGATGAACGGCTCAGCGCGCCGACCGATCTTGATGCGTGGGTTTATATTGATGGTACTAGGTCAGTGAGAGCGT
This sequence comes from Microbotryum silenes-acaulis, assembly GCA_003665825.1. Lineage (NCBI taxonomy): Eukaryota > Fungi > Basidiomycota > Microbotryomycetes > Microbotryales > Microbotryaceae > Microbotryum > Microbotryum silenes-acaulis. The sequence goes on from QPFY01000007.1 coordinate 1,401,185, forward strand.
AGGGGAGACATGCAGATCGTTTCTTACACAGAGGCTGGGGTGCTGATCCCATTGGAGCACATGTGCGGGATGGAATGCACAGGCAACGCGGCATCCTGGCCAAGAAGGATCACGCACGGTACGGCTACCCGTTGGATCATCCGGCCAGAGAAACCACCCTGTCTGGGCGGCTAGCATCCGAGGTATGGGCACGGAGTCGTAATGCTGTGAACCACCAGTGAAGGATGAAGACTGAGCCAAAGGAGCGTTTGGGGAACGATGCCTTCTCGCGAATCGTGTGTTCCTTCCCAGACAAGCGAACGACCCTTCGTCTTTGGCAAGATCCGACTCACAGACGACGACAACACCGCGACCAAGGTCGAGGAAACGATCAAGAACGCCGGTACAATTCAAGTCCGAGTCATCCAGAGTCAACACCTTGGTCCGACGTTGAGGGACACCGTGTCTTATAACAACAACCCCGACCCACCGGTGCTCCACGAGAAATCGAAAAAGGCTTCGTTGTCGCATACCACCGCGTGAGTAGTATGGCACTGCCTACCACGCTAGGGATACTCATTGGGGATCCGAGTTATGTTTTGTTCAGATTCGGCTCGACTGTCCCGGTTCGGGAGAAGCTACACTTTTGCGATACGGTCGCTTTGGGCGACCTCTCGTCCCCGATGGGCTTTATCGAGTTTAGGTATCGAGCACGCAGTGAGTCCGGGGTCGCATGCTCGATCGTCAGAAACGACTGAAACGCTGATTGGGGGCGACTTCTTGTCTCATAGTTCTGTTGGAGCTCGAAGATCGTATCGAGTACGTTTGACTGACGATGGAGAAGCTTCCTTAGAGGGGAACTTTGCTAATTGACGTCGGCTACCCCAATCATTTCTGATTTGTTCAGGTCGAAGAGGTCACGACCGAACGCCAATGGTGCCCCACGACCAGCAAGCATCATCCAAAACCCGGGGGATCATCTCGAAGTGAGCGACTCGTCCTCCGAATCCGAAGACCTAGCTTCCGCATCATCCGCCGAATCCGAACCTTCCGAATCTGAGGATGAGGGTCTTACACCAGAGGAGAAAGTGGAAGCGAGGAGGTTGAAGGCCGAATTGGCCAAGTTGAATTCCAAGAGAAAAAAAAAGAGGAAGATGAAGAAGCAGGGTGGGGCGGATCGGAAACCCAAAATCAAGCGGGAGGTGAAAAGTTTGGGCACGATCGAGTTGGATTCGGACTGAGTAGGCGGGGATGGGGTTGAAGAAGGGGATGAAGGTGACAGGAGATTATCAGAGATCATCAATGCGCTTGGTTAGCTGTTATGTATGTGGGTTTTATTCCTTTTGCATTGCAGTCGTGGGAACATCTTGATTGACGCCGAGAGGCGGAGACTTGATGATTGGGGACCGGGCAGGTTGCAAGCTTCTTGCGCCGACGTTTCTTCACGGGTGTGTGGTATATTACAACATCTGGAGTGTAGAGGCTACACGTGCTCTCTCATTCTGCTGGTATCGTTGCACCTCGCAATGGATCCGGCCTAAACGGTCGAAAACGAGTACTCGCTCCACCAATCGTAGGCCCTCGTCGGTGTGTAAATCTATAAATCATCCGTAAAGTTCACGTCAGTCTACGATGGCATCGATAGCAAAAACCCGCAATGAGCCCAACGTACCTGATCCTCCCCCCATTCCGGCTCCCGAATCGCCCCTATCCTCCCCTGCTGCTCCAAGACGACGCACGAATGCTTCTCGTAAAAGCCGGCGTCGGGTCCACCGTGCGAATGCTTGCGAGGCGTCGAGCTTTGGTGGTTGCACGTGTAGACTTGGACTGCGGGCTGATTTGTGCGGACTGATAGCCTGTGAGTTCGTGATGTAGACGGGAAAGAAGAAGTAAGCTCATGCTAGGCTGATAAAACGCAGTGCGTCCAATGGGTCACTCACCTGATACCCGAATCGGGACTGATCAACTCCATCACCGGCTCCCTCGGCGCGCGCTGGTCGTAGATGAAGCATGTGTCGTAACCTGTGCAACCACCGCCACAAAGGCCGTCGATCCGACTGAAGCGGGAACCGATTGTCCGCGCTTTCCGGAAGTCGAGTGGCGAGGCGTTCGAGGCGATACGGGTGATGGGTCCGGAGGGGACCTGCAGGGTTGAAGGAATTGAGAGGTTAGAAGAGCACGGAGTGGACACACATTTGCTATTCGACGTACCAGGATCTCATCGGTTGATACATAGCTCGAACTCTTGATCTTCAAGACATGATCCAGCGCGCCCTTGTTCGTCGTCTTATCGACCGCTCCGGAGGTATCGTAGCCATAGCCATCGAGATTCCAGTAGACGTGGGACGACATCATCATCGGCGTTGCTTTGCCCGCCTTGACTTGACCAGATAGTCTAGTTGTCCATACCGCATCTGGACCAAGCGTGTACGAAGCGAGAACATGGACTGTTCCGGGAAAGCCTGTACATGTGTCTAACATCATCAGCTTCTATGTTCGGCGGAAAGCTCGGCGGGAGGCACTCACCTTCAGCTCCTCGGTCCCTCAGCCCAAACGTGATCCGATCGGCCTCATGCTTAATCAAGGACCATCCAGCCCTCGAGTAACCCCATTTCCCACCATGAAGTGCTGCTTTCCCTTCTTGCTCGTTCGCAGCGACTTTATAAACTGTCGTCCCGGGTGGGAGCGGCTCATCAAGGTGTCGAAGAGGTGGAATGGAGAACGTGGCTGAGAATCGGAAAGGGTCGGCCAGTAGGCGTCAGCAAAGGATCACCGGTGGAGCATCGCTTCCAAAGAGCAATTCCAAAAATACGTACCGTTCTTTATCCGATTCGCATACCGGCCCACGACAGCTCCATAGTAGGCGTATTCCGGATCTGTGAGGTACTTCCTCCGGCCGTCATCTGCTCGCTCGAAACAAGGCAAGTGCATACAGGGTTCGTTTGCGCGGGGGAGACCGTGGGAACGGGAGCGCCGGCGACGCCGAGTCAGCGGTCCGCGGCGTGATATCACAGACGCCGAAAGGGGCGCGAAAGACCCTCGTGTGAGCCCGAAAAGGTGTTTTTTTACCTACATCCTAGTACGACGTCCCGGAAATGACCGTTCTTGTCCTTGATGTAAAAGTTGGTCAGGGTCGCACCGAGCCCTGCGAAGAATATAAATAGAGGGAAACGGAGGATAAGTTCCCGGCCGACTCTCAAGGATAACATCGTCAAATTGCAAGGTTTGGTTTCAGGTCCCGCTCGAGATTGCCGAAGCGCCTTCGTCGTTCGCCGGGGTCCGTCGAGGAGCTTTCATGCGGATTTTGAAGAGCGGCTGCTTACCGATGAAGGTCGCAATCGCACTGCCGTCGGGGGCGGAGATGTTGTAGTCCTGGAAGACGTCAATGTTGCTCCCATTCCTGTAGTTGCCCTGACTGTCGCTGAGGCCGTTCCACAGAGATGCGACTGAACTGCTGAGGAAGAACAGGCTCACGGAGCACGTGACGAGCACGATCACGAGTGGGTGCCGTACGACAGCCCCGGTGGTCGCCGACAGACTGGGAGGTGCGACGGGTATCAACGGCGGCCCATCGTCTATCCTCGTGTAGTGGTGCCTGCCGATAAAACCGAACACGGAACGTTGCGCGACGTGGCTAGAGCGTCTTGCTCCCCCTCCTGCACTTGCCGGGCTTGCCGGCACAGAGTTCCCCGGCGACATGGACAGATAGCTCCCCGGCGAGGTGTCGGCTCGGGGCGAGCTGAACGACGAACGGTGTGCAGCGACGTGTTGTAAGGGACTGCTGGTCGAGGCGTGTGGGTGGGTTCGGCTTGCGAGCGGAGAGAGGTGGTCGACGGGCGCCAGGGCGTGCTGGCTCATCACTAGGGCCACTTCGGACTCGGGCGTTCGCGAGGCCTCTTCCGCCGCTGCTACATGTCGGCTCGTCGAGCTCGGCGAAACATACGAGGGCCACATTGATCCCGCTGAAGTCGTCGGCGCTGTCACAACGGTCATACCTTAGCTGGGCGATGATCGGAGAAGACCCTTGGGATGCTGTGATGAAAGGAGTGACAGCAAGGTGCTCGATGGAGGCGTTCGGGCGAGAGAAAAGAGCCTCCGAGGTAAAAAAATCTCTACGGCTGCAGTCCCCCAGTCGGCTTTGCACTACGGTGACCAAGAGAAGGCCCGCCGAGAGGAAAGGGTGCTCGAGGGAATAGCTGGCTTTTTTTAACGCTTACTCGTGATCAGGTCTCGCGACCATTCTTAATCTCTGCGTCGTCTGCGTCCGGTACCCTAAATCCTCGGAGTTCCTTGATCCGGAATAGGCTCGGAGCTGGAAGCTTGATTGCCACCTCTCGGCCGGGCTCTCCCGCGCTCCGCCACGATGACCGGGAGCTGGGGGGGACGTTCAATTTGCGACAGCGCTGCGCTGAGCTCGAGACGGGACCCAATTTTTCAGCGCGACCTGGTCTAAAAATTCGTTTTACCTCCGAGCAAAGGAGAGGGCTCCAGATCCGCGTGTGTGTGGTGCAGATGAGCATGTGGCGGTACCTAGCTGATGTGCAAGGCTGTTGCTTTTTCGGGCAATGTCTCAGGTGAGGATCACCGGCGCGATGTTACTTGGCTTTCAGTTGGAGAGTTCAGCATGGCCTCCTATTGCCCACCTCGATCGTGCATCGACAGTTGACCTGGCTGCGAACCGGCGTGCGGCCACCTCAAAAGGGGCTACTGAGTCGCGAGCATCTCGGACTGATGGCAGATGGGCTTCGGCGAGCTCGCAGGTGTGCTCTCGATCCTGATCGACTTCGACGTCTCCTCGGCGAGGTTCTTCCCCTTGCTTCGTTACAAGTGCTTATAACCCATATCGGTGTTAACATCAGTCTTTGGTACGTGGGCGGGGCGCACGGTCCAGTTCGAGGAGAGGGAACCGATCGCGCTTTTGCCCGCTCCACGGCCGTTTGACCTTTTCCTAGAGTACGTCCGTGTTTCACGTTACACGATTGAGGCATAGCGGTGCTCAGACGACTTTTTCTGAATATCCCTTCTTGTTCAACAGGAGATATACAGCTTGAGCACTGCAAAGGCCGAGATCGACAGATTCGACATGCTGGAACGGACGACCAAAGCACTTGACGTCTGCGCACTCCCGCCGCCTCCGCCGGAGTATCTCACCATGTTCGAACTCGCCAAAACATGTCCGAGTCTAATGTAGGTCGAAGGAAGTCGTCTTCCTCCACTGTCTCCAAGCCAGAAGAACCTGGCCAGCCGTCGGGAAGATCTTGCCCCGAAGTGACTCGATTGAATCGATCGATATACGCTCAAGCTGCTCCTGCTCCTGCTGCGCAACTCGATACCCCTGCCCGCGCCTCTCGTGAGTTTCGCGCTACCTCTCGAGCCAAAGGCGTCAGTACCGGCAACGCAAACTCTGCAAGTCTTTGACCAACTCTTCTCCCTATCATAAATTGTGACTAAAGACGGTTTTCAGGATCGTGGTCTGGGTGTGGGTAACAGACAGCACCACCAAGGGCAGCTCGACTGGAGGGCTGGGACTGCACCTCCTCCTTCGGGCATTGTCGTTGCGGAGGATTGCAAGAAGCTTCTCTCGTCCCGAGCGCTATAAACGTTCCTGCCATCGACCACCCTTCCGAAGCATGTCTTGTATGAAGAAGTGAACGGATTTTGTGTCGCGCCGTGTAGTCTCGCGTATTGGTGCTGAAGGAGTGGGAAGCGCCGCGCCTCCTACGGAGCGACGTGATGCGCCACCTTGAGGAAGCAGTAGATGGTCGACTCGAGTGCGTGCATGAGCTCGTAGGTCTGACTTTGGGGGAATGACGGGCTATGTTTCCATGCGAGCCAATCCATAAGGGCCGAATCGGCCGATCGTTCCAGATATCCCACCGACTCGGAGACTTGGTGGACGCTGCGACAAAGGATGGCCCCTGTAGCTATGAAGTGCTAAAGGGTTTTAAAACTTATCGGCAGGGGCCCACGCAAAGTTCCACTCTTGTTGGCAACGCTCTCGCTGTGGAAGGATAATGCTGACGCGCAGTAGATGCTTGAGTTTTGTTCACTAGTCTGATACTATATGGACCGAGTGATTAGCGTTTTGAGGCAACTGCCAGGTGATTTTTCTACCCTCAGCCACTTGTTCCTCGAGATTATCGATCTTGCTTTATCTCCCAGGTTATGCAGTGGATCGTCCGGATCTCTCCGTGTGCAGAGGCAATCAGGCAAAAATAGCAACGATTTGCAATGCTGAGAAGTGAAACGGGTTCGACGCGCTGAAAGTCAATTTTAGTTGCTTGTTCGCGACGTGGTGCCTCAGTCGAGCTCAGCTCTCGCGCGCGCTCTCGTCCACACGTCAACGCTGTTTCGCTCAGCCCCTCGAAACTATCCACTTCAAAAAGAGCGAGAGCTACTGCTCGTCATGTCAGGTGAGTCTTTGCTTGTAACCTAATGCTCGTGCGCCGGCGTCTGTAGCAGTGAATCGTTCCGCTCGCCTCCACTCGAGTCGATGCGATGACGCTGCTGATACGACCCCTGCTCTCACGTTGTGCCGCTTTCAATCCTCTACACAGCCAAGAACAGCTATGCCGTTCAGGGTCTGGTCACCAAGGTGCGTGGCGGGGCAAAGGATGGCGACCGAGACGGGCTAATGGGACGCTGACTGGCATGTGTGCTCCACCTGATCTGCCTCCCTATCTTTGGCTGCACAGATGCGTAACCCAGATGCTGATCTAAGGTTAGTGACGCGTCAAAGTGTCTGGTATTATCATCGACGAGCTTGCCAATGAGTGTTGCTGTCGCTGTCGCAGGTTCATGGCGCTGAACGATCTGATTTCGGAGATCAACCGGTCGCGTGACACCTTTGGCCTCGACGACCAGACGGAGCATTCGACCGTGGAACAGATCCTCACCCTCATGAACGATCTCAATGGAGAAGTCAAGAATCTGGCCGTCAAGGCGTGAGTCGAGCGTAGCGCTGCGTGTGTTGTGTGCCCTCTCCGCGAAGAGTAGCAGCTCGACTGACATCTGACATCGTGCGCACACGCTTCACCCGCTCTGACCAGACTTGCTGCTTTGTGCGGTCGAGTATCCGATGCGAGGGTGCAGATCATCATCACCCGCTTGACCGACTTTGCCGCGAGCAAGGATGAGGGCGTGCGTGATATCGCCAGCCTGGGTAGGTCGCCTCCTGCAACGCGAGTGCGGAGCTGCAGAATCTCCTCGACTGACCTTGACTTGTACTACCTCTGACAGGCCTCAAGACGGTCGTTGCATCAGTCGTACCCGGAACACCGCTTGCGACAACATGCTGCTCCAAACTGGCTCCCAAGGTCATCGCCCAGCTCGAGAACGTGAGTCGAACGCCCCCACATTTGGAGCTCCACATAGAGTTGACTGAGCTCACATGACAATCTCGTTTGTCGAAACTTTTTCAGACGGCTTCCTCATCCGAATTGCTCCTTGACTCTCTTGAGCTCTTGTCCGACATCCTTTCCCGTTTCGAGTCCAGTGTTCGCAACCTGCCCCACGTCCAAAACGCTTCACTCAAGGCGACCGTGCCGCTGCTCAAGCATTCACGACCCGCGCTGCGAAAGCGAGCCGTTGCGACCCTGTCGACGCTCGTGTCGACGACCACCGATTCCATAGTGTTTGATAGCCTCGTCAATTCGACCATCACCAAGGCACTGCACACGTCCGAAACCGAATCGCTCAAGACGTCGGTCCTACTCGTCGGTTCGCTCGCCCGCGCCGCACCGAGCAAGATGGGCAAGAAAGCCTCGAACCTCGTTCCCCTCGTCCTGGCTACGCTCGACCACGACGACGACGATCTGCGCGAAAGCGCTCTGCAGAGTCTCGAGTTGCTTGTGCTAAAGTGCCCCACCGAAATCGCTTCCCATTTCTCGGCCATTGTCGATGCTGGTACTCGATGGCTCAAACACGACCCCAACTACTCGGCCGGGGATGACGAAGATGACGATGTCGAGATGGGCGCTGCCTCCGATGACGGTGAAGAGGACGAAGACGATGAGGACTTTGGCGACGAGCAAGTACCGGAGACTACTCTAGGTAGCTGGCCTGAGAACTGACCTATATCCGTCCGCTGTTCGTGCAGATACTCTGACGACGACGACACCTCGTGGAAAGTTCGCCGATCAGCGACTAAACTTCTCACGGCTTGCATCCAGACTCGCGCCGATCTGCTCTCGTCGTTCTACCACACCATCTCGCCTGCCCTCATTGCTCGGTTCAGTGAACGCGAAGAAACCGTCAAGGTCGAGGTGTGGGGAACGTACACAGCTTTGCTGGCTCACACCAAAGTCTGGGGTCGGGCTTCCGGTCCTTCGAGCTTCTCGAGTGGCGCCATGAGCCCGATGGGCCGACTGAAACGCAAGAGGAGCTCGGACCAGATGGACACCGAAGAAGGTCCGATTGCCCAGCTGAGTTTTCAGACGCCGATCATCGCCAAGTCCATCATCAAGCAATTGAACTCCAAGTCGCTGCCGATTCGCCAGGCTGGCTTCGCCTTGCTCCACGAGCTCATCGCCGTTCTCGACGGAGGCGTCGAGTCGCAGATCACACAGCTCGTGGCACGCGTGGAGGCCGCGCTCAAAACGTCCGACAGTGGATTGTCGGGCGCGGCGACGCAGCTCAAGATTGAAGTGCTCTCCTTTCTCGCGCTCTTCTACCGGACACATCCCGCCAAGTCATTCAGTGACGAGCTGTCGAAGCTGGTCCCTTTGCACGTCGCGACGATTCAGGACAAGTTCAACAAGATCGCTGCCGAGGCTTTCGTTGCGTCGACGGCGCTCGTCAAGGTTCTCCGTCCGATACCCTCTTCCGCGCCCGTGCCCGCCTCGGTCGCACCCGATCTCACTGCCATCTACGACGCGACCATGAAGCGACTTGCCAGCCCCGATGCCGACGAAGAGGTCAAAGCTAAAGGGATCGTGTGCCTCGGCGCCTTGCTGTACCATGCTGGTGACCTCCTCTCGAACGACTTTGACACGTCGCTCGACTTTCTCCGAGCTCGCTTGCAGAATGAGGTGTCCCGCCTCGTTGCCGTCAAGGTTATCGGTGAGGTCGCCGAATCTCCGGTGTGCAAGGGTGACAAGTTTGATACCTGGATCAACGAGTGCCTCGTCGACATTTCGATGCTTCTGCGCAAGATTCACCGACCGCTCAAGGTCGCATCGTTCCAAAGCCTCGTGGTGTTGCTTAGACGAGCGAGTGCTCCGGGCAACCCGCTCCCCAGCGAGACGTCTTCGGCTGTGCTCACCGAGCTGCAGCCGCTCGTCAACGACACCGACATCAACCTCCTCCCTCTCACCCTTCAAACGCTCGCCGCTCTTTTGGTCACAGATCCGGTCGCTGTTCTAAATGATGTCGAGGCCTCGGTTCTACCTCGCTTGATTGAGCTCGTGCAATCGCCTCTTCTGCAGCACGGCCCCGCTCTCGATGCATTGCTTGAGGTATTCGAAGCGTACGTTCGCGCAGGTGCCGACCCTCTGCCACTGGTGCAGACGATCAGCAAGGCCGCGATCGAGGCTCCCACTAAGCCTTCAACATCCGGCGAGGCGAGTAACAGTGGCTCGACGCTCTCCACTGCGAGTCGTAGCATCGGTATCGTCGTTCGTGAGGTGCCTTCAATCGCTTCGGGGCTCATTGCTCAGTACAGCGACGTCATCGCTTCGCCCCAATCGTCAACCCCAGCCCAAGTGCTGGCTTTGCTCTCGCTTGGTGAGATTGGCCGATCCGTTGATCTGGAAGCTAGTAGGGCTGAAGTGTTCCCCAACGTCGTCAAGCACTTTGGGAATGCTTCGGAGGAAGTTCGTCGCGCAGCTGCTTATGCGGCCGGAAATATCGCTGTTGGCAACACGACCATTTATCTTCCCGCACTGCTTGAGGCGATCGAGTCGGGCGACAAGAAGCGCTACCTCGCCTTGCAGTCGTTAAAGGAGGTCATTGTTCACTCTTCGCCCGAAGCACTGGCTTCGATCTCGGATGCGCTGTGGACCCCCTTGTTTGACAACTCGGCCTCGTCCGACGAAGGCGCTCGCAACGTCGGGGCCGACTGCCTCGGCAAGCTCACCGTCATGAACCCGGCCAAGTGCTTGCCGCAGTTGCAATCGCGCCTCAACGCCGAGTCCAAGGACACGCGCGCAACCGTCATTGCTGCAATTCGCTTCACCTTTACGAACGAATCAAGCTCGTACGACTTGTTGCTCGCGCCTCTCATTGTCGACTTCTTCAAGTTGATCCATGATCCCGATCTCGGTGTTCGACGATTGGCGCTCTCGTCGCTCTCATCTGCGGCGCACAACAAGCCTCATCTCGTTCGTGAACACCTTTCGACCTTGCTACCGGAGCTGTACCAGCAGACCGTCGTGAACGAGGCTCTGATCCGTATCGTCGAAATGGGCCCGTTCAAGCACAAGGTCGACGACGGCTTGGATCTCCGCAAGACCGCGTACGAATGCATGCACACTTTGCTCGACGAGTGCATTAAGGACGCCGATCTGCACGAGTACCTCGGTCATGTCGTACGGGGTTTGACCGACGAGGAAGACGTTAAAAAGTTGTGCTACCTCATGTTGGTCAAGTTGGCGATGGTCGCGCCGACTGCGGTGGCTCAGCGTAAGTTCCATGTGCCAAATCTCGTTTTCCAGGCGTTACATTCAAACTAACGGAAATCTTTTGTGTGCTGGATCAGGCCTCGACGAATGCGTGCCCGCGTTTAAGGCGACGCTCGACATGGTCCTCAAAGACTCGGCCGTCAAGCAAGAGACTGAACGTCTGGCCGAACTGCAAAAATCAACCTTGCGCTGCATTGCTGCATTGCACCGAAGGATCACCCTCGGCACTACGACGAACGCCAGTGGTGGCGCCACTGCGAGTAGTGCGGGTGTTACGGGCGCGGCACCCAAGTTTGCGCAGTTCGTGGAGGGCGAGGTCTTGGCGGGCAAGCACGCGAGCGAGTTCAAGCAGTTGTTGTCTGGGGCTGAATGATCTCTTTTTTCTTTCATTGTCTCGGTTCATGAAATATGCAATTTAAACGAATCGTCGCAGTAATTACTTCCCATAGTTTGGGCAAAGAATGGGCGTGTTCCGACCATCCAGAGCATTCATCGACAAAGCTTCATAATATCGAGCGAACAACAAATATCCTTTACAACAACCAATTGTGTTCGGAGATCAACAGTCAACGCACATAGGAAAGCAATCTGATCCCACGTATATAAATTCGATCGAATCCTCGCCGCGCCGGGAGGCGTTAGGGCAACAACTCCTTCTTCATATGCACCAACGCCGCCGCACCATGACCTTCCCTCCCCAACAGATCAATGACCGCGGCCGTGTGCCGATAGAGTGACTCGAGCTCGGGCTTGGGCGGCAGTTTCTGACTGACGAGGATGCGCGAGTTGACTTGGTCCGCTAGGGCTTGGCGAGCCTCGGACGAGTAGAGGTAGCGGATTTGAGGGGAGGTCATCAGGGAAGGCGAAGCGTAGGCCAAGAGGGCGAAGGTCTGTTTGAGTGTTGCCTGGACATGCGGTCGAGGATCGCTACTGTATTGCGCGTCGAGCTGACGACCGAGGGCAAAAAGTTCTTCGAGGTCGGAATCGTCCGACATGGAGGAGGACGGGGATGGGGAGGGGGGTGAATTGATCTTGGCGCTTAGCTCGACAAATTCACGCGTGCGCAGTTGAAAGAGCATTCCCCCTTCGGGGTCAAAGTCACTTTCGAGGGGGAACTGCGAGCCATCAACGACACCCGGGTAATGGCGTTGAGCGAGCGTGATGGCGAGGGTCGGGTTGCCTTCTAGGATGGCAGAGCGGATTTGGCCTCGCAAGTCAGAGTCGTTCGCAGCCATTGTTGTATATGAGGACGAGGTGCCGTTTGTTTCGCCGTACTGATCCGAGGCGCCCGGTATCAGGCCCCGTACCCGCTCGATCCGATCCCGCGTCATTTGAGCCTGCAAAGCCTGGGCCGTTTCGGAGTATCCATGGTGCACAAAGTACGCCAATAACAAGGCTTCGAGCGTCTCGTGTACTCGCTGACTTGATGATGCAGGTAAGAGGGATGGGATCGCAGGTTTCGGGGAGGGTAGAAAGAGGGTTGATGGGACTTCCGTGCGCTCGATGGACTCGCCGATCGCACCTTTGCGCTCCTAGTGGACGACGGGGAAACTTGTTAGCAGGATCATACCAGAAGCGAGACAAGTAGACCTTGGCTCACTTGTACCAACGCGTCAATATCAAACCGAAAGGGTTCAGCTCCGAAATTGGCTTTGACGATTTCTCCCGGTGTCCGTAGTCCGACGCTCGGATATAGAAATCCATGTAGATTGGAAAAGGCGTATCCTGTCGTGTGCAGAGTCCGATACACAATTTATAAGCAATCTGCACACCAACGAACCGGAGTCCGTACATATGGCACCCATCCGCACACTGACCTAGGAACTCGCCATTCTTTGTAAAGAACGCCCGCCCGCCACCCTTCTTGTCGGCATCCTTGGGCCGATGCCTCTCCTTCATCGATTGGAGAGCCATGTCCGTCCAGTCAATTCCACAGCCGATGACGTCCCCCGTCGTAAATGTAGGGCCGTACGGCTCACCCGTCCCGAGGCAGCAGAAAGCGCGGCCGTCGTCGCCGTGATAGCCCCACGAGTGGTCCTCCCAACCCGGTAAACGTGACAAGGAGACGTTGCGATGAGAAAATCCAATGCCGATGTAACCCTGTGCGCCTTTGTCGAGTATGATGACCTCAAAGTAATACACCGCGGTCTGGGGCGGGATCGGTCTATTCGTTCGAACGGCTGCTGCATCTCGGTCGCCGTACTTGGCCGAGCCCGAAAAGGAAACGGTGAGCCCATCTGATGAGAGATCAATCAAGGCGCACTTGTCGTTGTCATCGAAGCAAGTTGGAAGCAGGATCCTTGCTGCCGTGGCCGAGCCGGCGGTGATGTTGCCCAATAGTCCTTCGCTCAGCTTGGGAGTCGCCAACGTGGTTGAGGACGGCACAGATGACGACCTCATCTCGCCATCGCCATCGCCAGAATAGGCTGATGAAGGACCGATTAAAGTTGGACTTGTCGTGGTTTTTCCAGCCCCGGCGGCGGTCATCGTCGTGGCCGATGTCGGACTGAGCAAGCTCGATTCGGCCAAGGTGGGCGTCGTGAAGAATCGATCGGCAAAGCTCGAGTGCCTGAGATAGGTCGGGATCGGGAACGGCTTGGAGTAGGTGGCCTTGGCCGCGGCGGTTGATCGTCTGCGGTTGATGACAGGCAAGCGGTTCGACCCACTGGCTGTACTCGGTGGGGTCGCATGGCCGGGCACGCGTCGAGTTCCGATCGAGCCGAGCGAGGCGATCGAGGGAAGCTGACGCGAGGCGGCGCTGATGAGGCTATCCTCATTGGAAGGTTGCATGATGACAGGCTCGGTCGGGTTGGCAGTCCGAGTGAGCGAGATGAAGTTGCGACCGAGAGGAAGGCTGACGGTGATGCGTACGGTCGAAGGGGAGTTGTTATTCCTGCGCTGTGGCTCGAGCGATGACGATGATGACGATGATGACGATGATGACGATGTCGAGGACGATAGCGGAGCGCGGGACGATAACGGCGAGGTGGACGTGGCGTCAAGTAAGGTGCGACCCACAGTCTCAGGCACTGGCGTCGTATCGGATCCAGTCACTGGAGTAGTGGGAGCTGCTGCTGCTGCTGTGGTGTATACGGAAGTTGAAGTGTCGGCTGAAGATCGTACGACAGCGACGTACGTCCACTGCTGGCGGCGCTCGAGTTGACCGTGTTCGAGGTCGAGATCGTGTTCGTCTGCAGACGGAGTGATTCGTGCCTGTGGTCGAGGAGGGGGTGACATGCAACGACAGCTTCTTCCTCCAGATGAGCACCAGGAAACACCTCTGGCTTAGACTGGGCAAGAAACAAACCCAGGGTGAGTCAGTCCGGCTCGCTTGCTCGGGCTGCACGTCCGTCCGACGGTTCGAGCACGGCAAACGAAGCAGCCCAGATGGAGATGCAGAACATACCAAATCAGTTGCGTGCTAGCACTGAACACCCCTCACCGGAGAATAGACTGCGCGGGAGTGGCCAAGTGATTAGCAGACACCACGTACGGTCCGCTATCTTCCACGGGATCGGGTCGAGACGGTCCTGGGATGTGGCGTGGAGGCGACATAAGGCGAGCAACTCGCCGGGGAACGCCGGGGACTCAGTCGGAGTACTGTCGGCGACTGTCGGCGGGACTCTGCATTAGTGGACTCCTTCCCAGCCTTTCCTACTAAACAGACACCCCGGTGTCGATCGGAAGCATTGGAAAGACCGGCATAAAATCAAGCAAAAAAGAAACCCCTTCGAAGCAAGGAGAATCGTCGAAAGTGCCTTCAATAATCCCAAAGGTTCAAATTGCACTCGACATCGGGCCGAACGTGCATGTCTGTTTCTATCGATGACATATCAAAGTGGATATCAAGTTTGGGACAAGTGATCACCCATATCGCTGCTTTGAATGCTTGGGTAGTGTCGCTTTGCTATTACGGCAGCAATGCAGCATAACAACAAGCAGGCGAGAGTAAGGCCAAACCCGGGGCCCCACCAACTGAATACGGTCAGCGCCAGAGCAGCAATTTTCACGATGTGCATGCTTGGCACGAGCGGGATGAGACTTGACATTTGTAGCACATGACTTGCATGCTTACTTGAATGTTTGTGTTATGCATCTGATGCAACGCGAACTCATTTCCCTTCTGCTTCAGTCGTCGAAGGTACTTTCGACTTCGTGTCGACTCCGAGTCTGAGTCCTCCCTCGGATCGGAATGCCCTTTGCGACTTGGAAGGCAGCCATGGCACACCACAAGTCTCACGAATGGGCGCAAGGTGCAATCGATGAGTTCGAGTCATTGCGTGACGATTACTCAGTCTTTACGATTATGAAACGAGACGAGCTTCCCGCCGGCGCCAAGGTTCTCGGGTCCAAATTCGTTTTCCGAACGAAACGGGACAAGGATGGTCGGCCGACTTCGTACAAAGCTCGACTTGTTGCACGAGGCTTCACGCAACGGCCGGGAATTGACTTCAAAGAGACGTTCGCACCGACAGCGAAGTTTGTCTCAATTCGTACTCTCATCGCGTTGGCGGCCGCCCGGGGTTACCATATCATCCAAGCGGACATTGACAAAGCCTATTTGCATGGCGAACTTGAAGAGGAATTGTACATGCGCGTACCGGAGGGAGTCCGACTTCCCGACGATGTCTGTCTCAAGTTGCAACGCTCGATTTACGGTCTCAAGCAGGCCGGCCGGGTATGGAACGAGACGATCCATAAGGCCCTCGTCAAGCTTGGTTACAATCGTCTTCGGAGCGAAGAATGTGTCTATCGTCGGACACTTGGCAAAGACGATTATTACATCGCGGTTTACGTCGACGACTTGCTGTTTGTCGGTCCCGACTTATCCGAAATTGATCGCGTGCTCGACGAATTGGATCGATTGTACGGAGTCAAACGTCTCGGCAATGCAGAGTACATCCTTGGCGTCCAGTTCATTCGTCAAGCGGATGGGATTGCGTTGTCGCAACGACAGTATTTGCTCGATGTACTTGCAAGGTTCGGCATGGCGGATGCTAACAAAAGTGTATTACCAATGCAACCGGGTCTTCAGCTCAAACCCTGCGACATTCCGGATCCCTCGTTACAGACACAGTACAGATCGGCCATTGGATCATTGATGTACGCCGTCGTTGCAACTCGGCCCGATCTTGCATACCCGGTGTCGTATTTGGCAAGATTCACGAACAAGGCGGGCAGTGACCATTGGGCGGCAGTTGTGAAGATTCTACGCTACATCAAGGGAACTCTCGAACTCGGCATTGTCTACAAGACGAAACGTGATTCGTTCGTTGGATACGTGGGGTACTCGGATTCGGACTGGGGTTCCTGCATCAACACGTCCCGATCTACGATGGGGCATGTCTTCAAGCTGGCTGACGGGCCAATTTCTTGGAGTTCTCGGATCCAGAGCCGAGTGGCGACGTCATCAACGGAAGCGGAATACATCGGCCTTACTCATGCGTCTCGAGAGTGTCAGTTCTTGCGGAATTTGCTCGCGGAATTGGGGATCACGATTTGTGGCCCGATCGAGCTGAAAGGCGACAATCAAGGCGCGATAGCTCTCACAAAGAATCCGGTGTTCCACGATCGAACTAAGCACCTACGCCTGACCGAGCATTTCGTTCGAGAACGGGTACGAGAAGGTGACATCGTCGTTAACTATCTTCCAACCGCCGAGATGCTCGCCGACATGTTTACGAAGGCGTTGCCGAGACCGGCACTAGAGAAGCATAGGGCGGCCATAGGGATGGGAATTATGTAGGCCTTAGAGCGAGGGGGGGTGTTGATTTGACACGTGAGGAGTACACTCTGCAAGCTACATGAGCGCGAGCGCGCGCGGGCTTTCTCTTAGCTTCCTTCTGATTCGAGCGTTCTAACGTATTGAACCACCTCGAATCAGGTCAGTAGTATTCACGGTATCATATTGCAATAGTTAACTGAGCGTTCTAACGTATTGAACCACCTCGAATCAGACGCCGAGATTCTAGAGCATCGTCAACCGAAGCGCTCACTATTATAAGTAAAGATGGAACAGAAGATCTCAACTCTGCAAGTTTTAAAAAATCCTGTCACTGTTAGTGGTCTTTAGCATTGCTACATCAAAGTTGCTCAGACTCACCGATTTTATACCCCTGAAACAAGTCGGAACGTGAAGCGTTTTGCATCTTCCAGACCCCTTTCCCCTTATCAAAAGTCCCTCCTAGAAGCATTGTCGACGCTTCGGAGGAAAGGTTGGTGAGAGGCTCGGAGTCGTAGTATAGGCCCTACAGCTCGTGCCATTTTTGGTCCAGCAACGCATTGAACGCAGGTAGCAAGTCATACGACTTGTGTTTAGCTCGCAGAACAACATGGGCACTGATCCGTTAGTGGTCCTGTTGCCGGCTGGATAGGCGAGATGACCGTGCATTGCGTCGAAGTGGTAACGAGCCGCTTCTTCCCCGTAACCGACGGTTGCATCCGTTGCGGAAGGTTCACCACCGAGAACGTGGCGCACCTCTGAACGAAGAGACCAGACCAACTCCGGTTGACCAGAAACAGCCAAGCAAAGTTCACACGGGGGTTGCTCGCGGCGAGGATACTGGTTGTTGATGTTGAACACGAGGACATGGGGAAGCGAGGTGAATGAAAAGATCTGCGTGCAAGAGCCTCCGATTAAATCGCTCTTGTGATAACGACGCCCTGAATTGAATTTTGTTTCTCTATGCCCACCATTGCTGGTTGCCCAACAATCAAGACAAATACGTCCGACAAAGTCTTTGGCTCGCTCAGTTTCAAACCCGATAGCAGGTTTGGATCTCAACGTCTGATCGAGAGTGTTCGATGTTGAAGACAAAGAGGCGATGCAGAGGTGAGGTCATCGCCGTTGCAATAGGGATACGTGTCGTTGACGATCGGACTGGAGATAATCGCGTTGTCGTGATGAGCGGGGGCACCGTCTTCGCTGACTTCGCTCCTCTCGGTACTATGGCTTGGTTCGAGCTTGAGGCTTTGTGCTAGGTGGTGTTTTCCCTGCGTTGCGAAGGTAGAGGATGTATGTGGGGCCGGCACCGCGCCGGTCGACATGGCCGCCGCGAATCGATGGGCGCCAGGGGCATCGTGATCCGCAGCTACATCAGCAACTTTGCCACTCGCGCTTAGTGCAATTTAGCGCACCGGAGATTATAGAAAACGAGCTAAATTTCACAAAAAGTGCGCTTTTGGCACTCAAGTGCGCTAAATTGCACTAAATTGCACTAAAGCGCGAGTGGCAAACGATTCGGGGGCGGGAGCGGCTCGTCAAGTTCGATGGAGGCTTGTGAGATGGGTGTCAAGATCGGGTGATGCTCGAAGCTCGGTTACGTGCGTTCTGACTTGGCGTGCTGTGAATTCGGCGTGTTGCGAAATGCTGAACGCGTCTCGGGGCGCCGGGGACTGTCGGGACTCTGTCGGGAAGGCTAGAAAGGAGTCCAATAATGCACACACCCGTGTGTCGGTCGGACGCATTGTAACGACCGGCATAAAATCAACCAACCCCCCCCCCCCCCCCCTTTCGAAGTAGGCAGAAACGTCGAAAGTGCCTTCAATAATCTCAAAGGTTCAAATTGCACTCGACATGCCGAACGTGCATCATTTTGTTCCTCTCGATGACATATCAAGGTTGGTATCAAGATTGGGACAAGTGATCACCCATCTCGCTCCTTTGAATGCTCGGGTGGTGTCTCCTTGTTATCACGGCAGCAATGCAGCATAACAACAAGCAGGCGAGCAAGGTTAAAACCCCCGGGGCCCGGCCAACGTCAGCGCCAGAGCAGCAATGTTCACGATGTGCATGCTTGGCAGGAGCGGGATATAATTTGACATTTGTAGCATATTACTTGTAAGCTTACTTGCTTGCTTGTATTATGCATCTGATGCGACGCGACTTCATCTCCCTTGTGCTTCAGTCGTCGAGGGCACTTTCGACTTCGTGTCGACCTCCCTCGGAATACCCTTTATTTTTCGCAATTTGCGCTTTCATCTCGATGATGACTTATTGATTGATAATGCATGCTGCACAATGCCCGAACCGACACACACTTCCCGAAGTAAATGCGAGTGAGTTCGAATCACATACGCTTGCCCCAGGACACGTTCTTGAGTAGAAATTGTTCTCATTGCACAAAAGGGAGAAAAAGAAAGCTGAGTTGCAGGATTAGATGTGCCACTTACAAAGGCTGGGCAAGACAGCCTCTACTGCGCATTACCACCGAAAGCATGGAATTTGAGTTGAATCGCTGCCCACAAAGCCTTACCGCCGTTGTCAATTGACCTCATGAACGGCCATTCCTCCGTCACAGCGTCGACCAGGTCTCCGAGTGCGGCGTCCTCGCCGCGGATCGCCGCTAGGAGCTGCCCTCGTCTCGAAAGCCGAGAGAATGACTCCGACGGGCTTTGTCTCCAAAGCATGCCGCGCAGGTGAAAATACCTCATCGGACTCGCGAAACCTCCACTCTGGTGCTGAAGGCGTAAGGTGCGCCAGATCTCCTCCTGCGGCGCGATGCGGTGCGCCAAAACCACGAGGAGGCAGTAGATGGTCGACTCCAGCGCATGCGCGGGCTGGTAGGGGGGCGGAACGCAAACCTCCGGGTTGCTGTTCGATTCGAGCCAATGCAGAGGAGCCGACTCGGGTGATCCTTTCAGGTACCCCGACGACTCTTCCGCGCCTACTAGCACCGAGTTCGAGAGGGGTGCCCTGATCCCTGCGCTCCAGTCGATCAGCACGAGATGCCCTTGGTAGTGCAGGATGTGGCCCACAGACAAATCACGATGGTGGAAATTGCGCTCGGCCAAAATCGCCAGAACGGTGAGAAGTTGATCAAAGACTTGTGGAATGTGCGGTAGCGTTAGCGGCTTCGGCTCGAGTGGTCGCGCGAAATCGACGAGCGGCACAGGCAGCGGTGTTGGGTTGCGCAGTACGAGCAGCTCGAGCGTGCGTCGAGACACCTCGGAGCAGGGTGGCCAAAACGGAAAGAACATATCCTGTGGTGGGGCTGGTGGACGGGGTAGGCGAGCGTCCTCAACCTGCGACTTATGAGGCGAGAGCGACTGGGCGAGTTCAAGCAGAGCGAGATGCTGCGCGACCTTCGGCGGCAGTGTTCTGTCGTCGAGCGCCTTGGTGATCTGTGTGAGCATATCGAGCTCGACGTTCGCAGTACTCGGGCTGACGAAGCTCATCTTGAACACGAACGAAGATCCCAATGGCGCTACATAATCTCCGCTTTCCCGTTGCAAACTGGGACGTGTGAGATGAAACACCGCCGCGCTCCGGAAGAAGACCGAACCCCGTTTCGCGGCCGGGCCGGACAAGAGTGCGATCGGCTCCTCCTCCTCGAACTGGACGGAGCGTCCCGCCGACGAGTCAAAGACTGACGCGAGCAGCGACACTGCCGTGATCCCACTCGAAGGCAAGCACTTGTAGCGCAGGAAAGAGGGAAACCCCGCCGAGTAGACGTCGAGGTCGAGCAGGACCGAGAGCACCGCCGCAAGCTCACCGAAGCCCCTCTGCCAGCAGTCCGAGATGGTCGCAATTCGACACGTCTCGTGGTCGAGCACAACCAAGTACGTCACAGTCTCGTTGATCGCTAAGCCCGGCGCAAACAGTCGACTCGGTTGCGCAAGAACGTGTTCGACGAGATCTAACACGACCTTGACCAGCTCAGGCGCATGCACCTCGTCACCCGCGGCCGTTTCGATAGGGGCGCTGAGCCACAGCGACCGAGAGTTTGAACTCGTGTGGTCGCTTGTCGTGACCGTGGCACTGTGAGGTCATATAGGAAAAGGGAAAGATGCTCAGTATTGTCGGTAGGGAGCTGATGCCCCCACCATGCTCGAGGTTGACTGCAGCTTCGACTCACATGCTGCGCAACATCCTCAATCCAGCTCGCCGTCATCACCGAATCTTTCTTGGCCGCGCCGGTAGATGCTTCAAGTTCCTGCTCTTTTCGAACGCGATCTAGGAGCGACCCTTGCGCGTCTTGTGCGAGTCCCGACAGGCCAGCACGGTGCCACATCAGCTCAAAGTGGGTCCTTGGTACGTCAAACATCTCCTCGATCAAATCTTTGGTCGAGTAGAGTAGGACGCGCGGGAGAATCTCGTTGCAAAGCAGGGTTTGGTCGGCGTCTTTCCAGGAACCCTCCCGTAGAGCCTCGGCGACCGGCATCACCGGGTTGAACGCGGACGATCGGAAACTTGAACGCGTTGACATGACCGAGTTTGATACTGTAGGCAGTCTGTGTGGGGTGCACTGTCCATCACGGAGGATTGCGATCGCATAAGCCGGGTCAGCCCTCGAGTTCCGTGTCGTCGTCAGCGAGCCGAGTCACGTGCTGCCCACGGGTGCGACTCACAGCAAGGCCGAGTCTCTGTGGCCTGAACGCATGCACCGGCGGAACGACATCGGCGGTCGCGCATTTGCGTGATGAAAGTGATGAAAGTGATGATAGTGATGACAGTGATGACAGTGATGACAGTGATGACAGTGATGACAGTGATGACAGTGATGACAGTGATGACAGTGATGACAGTGATGAAACTGATGAAAGTGATGACAGTGATGACAGTGATGACAGTGATGAAACTGATGAAAGTGATGAAGACGTCGATGCTGATGGTGATGTGGTCGGTGCTGTCGATGGGGGTGCCGAGTGTGCTGTCGTTCGTGGTAACGACGAATGATGCGACAGTAGCGGTGACGGCAAGGCGCCGACATGCCTGATCGGACGCTCGGGCGTAGCTTTGCTCGGGTGAGGTTGCATCGTGGACGCAACGTTCGATCTTCGATGAGTGCTGAGCGGCGGCTCAGGGCAGCGCTGGGGAAGTGAGGTGCGGGTGGAGTGCGCCAGGCGCTAGCGAGAAGTCTACCGAGGCCTAAGCTCAACTAAGCCCTCCCTCTGGGAGGGGCTTACGAGTTATCGGCGCGCTTGGCCCAGTTGCCCTCCGAAATTTCCGGGCCATTTTGGGGTGGTTCTCTGTAACTTGGCAAGTAGGCGCATCCATGCAAAAGTGAAGGATAATATTTTTCTTTATGCTGTAAAAATGACATATCTCAAGTTGCGAGAGCTTTCATAAGCTGTGGGTGGAGCTGCAGCGATCCGAAGTCTGCGATTTCGGTCGATCGGGCCTCAGACGTGCAGGCCGACTCAATCATCATTAAATGCATTTCAGGAGACTTGACACGCAGCAAACAGGAAGGCAAATCAACACATGTGTACTTCACTCAAACAGGAGGTCAACCTGCATATACGATCAGAATGAAGGAGATCTTGTGATTGGGGTCGTCCAAGTGCCTGTACAGCTCGCCATCTCTCCAGGTCTCCTCAGATACGACAACCGCGTTCTTTCCCTTTCGATTGAGAGTGGCAGCCTGAAAGAAGCATGTGACTGCGGAAATCAGCACGGATGTCGGTCCAGCAAAGCCAGTCGGCAGAAAAACTCACCTGATGATTGCTCAGTGCGTTCAGTGGACTGACAACAATGGTGACGGCCCTGAGTACAAAAATCCAACATCATCGTTGCTGCTGCACTGGACCATCGAGCCCGCGGTCGATGAGCCTCCTCGCAATCAAGTCATCAGCGAGTACTTGCTCGCCAACCTCGATCGGATCCCCCGAGCTATTCCTCATCTCGGGTTGATGATCGCAGGGTCCCAAGCAACTCTCCCGCAATGGAACGCGAACAAGAGTGTGGCGCCAGCAAGACGTCAGCTTTTTCTCTACGAACTGCTGCCGACCCTTACCCCATCGCCCCGGGCCGATTAGACTCGCTTGGGACCCTGCGAACATTAACCCGAGATGAGGAATAGCTCCGGGGATCCGATCAAAGCGCAACGATGATGTTGGCCGAACAATCTTGTGGACGGGCGTTCCCACCAAGGGTTGCCAATCCTGGAGGTGAGAGCCAAGTCCTTGCGAGCCGATGGGATGCTCGAGCTCGAAAGTGACAGAAAGGCATGTCATCGGCGGGGCGAGTGGTGAGGAACGGAAGATCCTCCGGATCGGAATGAAGTTTCGATCCGAGCGCGAAGTGCCAAACCAGAAGGAATGGATCGCATTGCTCACAACCGAGGTACCCACCGTCGCGGCAGCAACGCCGGTGTCGGTGTAGCCGTGCTCGGAGGTGAACTTCGTGAGGAAGAGGGGGTTGAAGCCCGCCGAGATAGCGTCGAGGCGGTGGAGGAAGTTGATGGTTGCCGAGAGCTTAGGAAATTGCTCGGCTTCCCACGCGTCCTCTATCGGCGCGACGGTCGCTCCATCGTAGTCGAGGCGAACGACGTATGCGGACTTGGCCGTGATCGAGACCCCCAGGATGAAGAGAGATGTCGCGCGTGCGTATCGCGCAACTAGCATATTGAACAGCAATTGCCGCTGTTTTTCTTGGGCAACGAGCAGCCGATCCGTGACGGTCGCGTTCTGCGTCTTGGCGAAGTAGGACCCTTTGTGTTGGGTGCTGAGCTCACCCAAAACGACGGGGAGGTAGTCAATTGTCGCCAGAGCCACGAGTATGGAAGGAAGCGTCAGTGGTGGTGCTTCGCAGGCCGAAAAAAGCCCATGACGACGAACCAGGTGCTTTCCAACCCTTCACACTGCTCAACGCAATGGCAAAGAGCTTTGAGAAGATGCTGTCGCAGCGTTTCATCCACTTTGCGGTAAGGTACGGCATGCTCCCACTGGAGCACTTTGGGGATCGACCCGGTCGCTCGTGCAAAGATGCTGTGCTATCGCTGGTGCATGATGCACATGATCGATGGCGCTTGAAGCAGTTCAGAGCAAGAACCTTGCTCTATGTCACAAGCGCTTTTCCATCCGTCAATACCGAGCATGCTACTTGCGAACCTCCGGCAACGAAACGTCCCCGAGCAAGCTGTCGCCATAGTCGCATCGCTCATGAGTGCTCGCACTGTCCGCACTGTCATGGAGGGCAAAGCATCAGAGCTGTACCACGCCAACGACAGTGGATTGCCGCAAGGCTCTCCTCTGACCCCTCTGCTGTACCTGTTCTATAACTCGCCCCTCGTTGAATCATTGCGAAGTCCGTCGCCTCGAGCGATTGCCTGGATCGACGATGTTGCCATCCTGCTGGTGTGGGCCAGGTCGCCAAGGTCGCCAAAAGAGGTGTCAGTACACTCAAACGAGCTCTCGAGCAAGCTGATGGTGATTGCCGAAAGACGGGCAACATCGCAGGCTTGCGCCATGGACCCAGCCAAATCGCACGTGCTGCCGCTAACCCGAGCCCACAAGTTCAAAGAGCTCGACAAGCTGCCGTCGATCCGAATTGGCGGCACTGAGATCCCTCGGAGCTGGTCAGCCACTATTCTGAATGTACGGCTTGACCACAAGCACAGGAGGTATCAGTTATCGCCACACTCGTCAGCTCGTTGTGGCGTGTGTCCTACCTCGTCCCGATTACGCCTCTGTGGTACAACCCTGCAAAATGCGGAGACAAGATCAAATCGCTGGTTAAAGTGAAAAGAACTGCTGCAAAGCTCGTCACCGGTGCGCAAGGCAACACCGCGCTCGACACCGTGAAGATAGAAGCTCACCTAATGCCGACGCATCTACGCCTGGTTCGCACGGAGTCGTTCGCCCTCGCCCTGTCACTCCCTCAATCGTATCAGCTGGCGGCTCCAGTGACCGAGGCACTTGCCAAGGAACAGAAGACCTACCTCTCGCCGCTGCACACGCTCCTCTACTCGCTCGATGATTGACTCGACGCCGTTCTCACCATGGCTGAATGAGCCGATGCCGACGAGCAAGATTGCCGAGTCAAAGGAGACCGCGGCCGAAGCACGCACCGAGTTGCTTGAGTCATTGGAGCCAGGTCACCTCTTTACCTACTCGGATGGATAACTGGAAGGTGGCTTGGCAGCTCCGGGGGCGCGGTGGTTGGATCACTGGACGGTGGCTTGGCGGGCTCGGGCGCGGTGGTTGGTCTCTGCACCGAACAGGGACATCTCAGGCAGTGGTGGACATCAGCGCGGGCGCTCGGTACTCTCAGACGGTCTATGCAACGGAGTTCGATGGCGCACTCACGGCTATCGGAATGCTCGACTTGCTCTTGACCCTACGCGAGTCGACGTAACCTGTGGTGCACCTCTGCATCGATAATCAGGCGGTCGTGCGACGCGCAACTTGGATTCGGTGCATAGCCCCCAGCCAGTCCGGCTTCGTCTCCAGATCCGCCGGGCGTACAGAAAGTTTCGCGAGCATCATTGGAATACCTCAATTGAGCTTGTGTGGATCCAAGGACATGTCGGGATCAAGGGCAACGAGATGGCGGACGAGGCGGTCGAGGAGCGAGCGAGTGCGAGGACCAGAGCAAACCTGCGCTCGTTGAAGCGCGCACAAAGTCCAAGTCGCGATCTGCAATCAGGGAAGGGCCCGGGAAAGCTCAGCCCCACGGACTGAAATCGCGGGTCGCAGCGACGAGGGACCTCCAGCTCTCGCGAGCTAGGGGCGCCCAGATCGCCTCGTCCGAGCCCGCCACTGCACAGCATCCCAAAATCGAAACGCCACCGAATGAACGATGTCGCCGATCGAAATCAAGCCCAAGCCACCGTCCTCCCGAGCCTGGAACACGAAATCGCGAGCGACGGTATTTCGCCCTGCTCCTCCCCAGACAAAATCCGTAAGTGCCGTCTCCGCCGCCTTAATGAACCATTGAGGCGGTATGTCGAAGGACAGCACGTGGAGGACCGTCGAGATGATGTGAGCGTTGGCATAGAAGACCTTCCCACTCGGCGAAAGTGTCCGGTCTCGAGCGGCGCGGGCCTTGGCCTTGATCCTGTCAAGAACATGGGTCCAAAACAGTTTCGAGTCACCGTGGCGAAAGAAGGCATAGCCGCACCACTTGAAGCTCTCCCCCTCCTGCACCGTTGGCAGCGCCTGCGCAGTCTCGTCCCGAAGCCAGTTCGGTCCGAGTGGTAGCACCGGCGTCTTGTCCGTGTTGGTCTTCCCGTTGGTTGCCTCGTACCACGTCTGCGACAGCGTTTTCAGCTTCGAGAATGCCGCCGGTGACTCCACCACCACCACAGCATCGTCGGCAAACGCCAGATGCGTAAGCTGCGCACGCGGCCCCCCTGGCCACACCTTCTGCAGGTCGAGCGCGATCCCGCGCCGCACGAGGGCGTCGAGGAAGGGCTGGAACGTGATGTTCCAAACCGGGCACGAGAGGGGATCCCCCTGACCGAGACCACACAGCAACCGCACCAAGTCCGTGGGGAACCCATTGACAAGGTAGCGCACCCCCAGAGTCTCGGGATCGTAGAGAGCGCGCAGCAGCGAGATGAAACGCTCGCCGAACCCAAAGGCCCCAAAGACCTCGAAGATCCAGGCGTAATCGACCCGATCGTACGCGCTCTGCTGATCCAAAGACAAGAGGGCGCCCTCGGGGAAAACATCAGTGCCTAGCGACTTGAGTTTTTCGAGAAGGAGAGTGAGATGACTTCCCGCGTCCGCTGAACGTCTTGATGGCATGAAACCGTGTTGCGCCGGCGGCAAAAGCTCGCCGAGCACCCCATTGAGTCGCGCCACCAAGACCTTGCTGAGGACCTTGTAGGTCGTCTCGCGCAATGTGATCGGTCGGTATGCCCCCAGTGATTTCAGATTGGCCCCCGGTTTATTCTTGGGCAAGAGCCGCACCAGCCCCTCTGCCAAGGACGCCGTCATTTTGCCGCCATCCCAAATCGAGTTGAACAAGTCCAACAGCTTGGGAGCAAAGTAGGTTGGCAGCGCCTTGAAGAGCTCGTACGGAATGCCCGAGGGCCCCGGTGATCGCCCCGAATCCGTCTTCTTCAACGCCGCTTCAACCTCGAGGAGGGTGAAGGGCTCGTCAAGCGCCACTCTCGCTTGACGAGGCAGCCGACGACCGAACGTAGGGTCCGAGCGGTCGTCATCGTAGCATTTCGCTGCGCGAATAGGGTCGAGCAGGGACCGACGTGCGTTCGTCGGGTCGCCACGAGCTGGGTCCGGCGTGAAGAGCGACTGCGCGTGCCGTGAAGCAATACCCAGCGCCTCCTGCATGTCAACGGTCTCGGTGCCATCCACATCCTCCAGCGAGACGATGCTCGTCTGGCGACTCCGGCGGTTGAGGCGCGTGCGAATGCTTGCCGATTGACCTTCCCTCGAGTCGACTGACGGCACATGCGCACGAATGCGCAGCCACTGAGCCTCCTTTACCGCCAACTGGTCCAACCGCGACTTGGCAAGAGCATACGCATCGCGCTCGGCCTCATTCATGTGCTCACCGCGTGCCTCCAAAGCCTCCATGACGGATTGGCTCTCGGCCCGCAGTCGGCGCATGTCGGCACGAGTCGAGCGGTATCGTGCATGGCCAGCGACTGCAACCGCCCGCAGAGCGGCGTCATAGACGTCGCCGAGCGGAGCGGTCCCCTCGAGCCTTCGATAGACCTCGTCGACGACCCCGGGAATCGATGCGACAAAGTCTTGATCGTCAAAGACCGTTGGGTTGAGCCTCGAAATGAAATCGCTCGTAGAGGGAAGAGAAAGGGGGGGTTCGGCATCAGCGTTCGATGTAGGCAAAGCGAAAGTTGCAACTACAGGTCTGTGGTCCGAACAGGGCGCGTCGAAGAGCGTAGAAGCGCTCAACAACTGGTTCGCCCAACTGCATTGGACAAGAATATAGTCGATCCGCGACCACGAGCAAATCTTTCGCTCTTCCCCTCTACCACGGTAGTGAGGACGAGTGAATGCGGGGTTGCAAGGATGGACATGTCGGACGGTGTCGAGTGCCTTGAACGCGATCTTTGACAGCAAGGTCTGCCAGTGCGATACAGGAGTCCAAGCGCGATCGGTGATGGACACTCGGTCGACCGATACATCCGGACAATCGTTGAGATCGCCGGCCAAGATCCGAAAAGTCTTGGGTCCCGGGGCGTTGAAGTGCAGAAGCCCGAAAAAGTCGCGACGATCGTCCTCCTGCACCGGCGCGTACATGTTGATGATCTCCCCCCCCCCTTTTTTTTTGTAGAACTTGTTCATCATATTGCCCCCAGTTCATGTTCCCCCTATTTGGCCTACGGAAAAACTAGATGGAAGTCGACGATGATAACACAAACCGCCCGCAAGATGCGAGAAACGGGCCGGTGTCCACCAATCCGATACTTGGGATTCAAGTGCCCCAGCCAAGCGGTTGCTCCCCCTCAGGAGACGAATGAGAGAGAGAGAAGGAGAGAAAGAGTAATAAAACGATTTACTAACGACAAGAGGCCCACCCCGCACCCACTTCCCAACTCGGTCGAGACAAAGACAGGAGAGCGACTGCGCAACTACCCTGACCCACGAAGCCCCAAGTCTATGCTCGGTCACAGCAAGACGCGGTGGAGGCCCCTCAAAACCTCCACCTCAGCAGTCCCTGGCCCCTCAAAGCCGACTTTCTGCCTGTGTCTGCTGATCCCTCCCTTGACTCAGAACCCCGAAGCCAAAGAGCGCGAGCCACCGTCGAGTCAATCCCAAATCGCGAGCCGGTCCATGAGCAACGAAAGCAGACCTGTAATAGATGAAAGATGAAAGCAAGATATTTAGTATACAGTTTTGGAAGAGGAAGTGTGATGTGGTGTGTGTGTGTGTGTGTGGGATGGTGGGGGGAAATCGAACCCAGCCTCTACTGCCCTCGCCCGCCCCTTGCTCCTCCCGCCCTCAACTTCATCCTCTCCTCCAGTACCACCCTCCTCCTCTCCACGCTTTCCATCCTCGTCCCGTGCTTCTGCATCCTCCATCTCCCACTGCTGATCATCTCCAAAACCATCCCCGTGAAGATCTCGATCGTCCTGCCCGCCCCTTCCTGTTCGCTGAGCTTGGCCTTGAGCTTGGGGAGGCCAAAGAGCCGTTGCAGTGTCGTGTACTGGGCGTCCTCGATCGTGTCGCACCCGAGTGCGTCGCAGAGCACGCCCCTTGCCGCGATCCAGACGTTCCGCGAGTCAACGCAGTCGAAAAAGTAGTGGTCGGTGTCGTCCACCGGCGCTTTGCAGACGAGGCACGCGGGAGAAGTGTCGTGCTTTTGCTCGTGCTGGAGCTTGCGCGTCGGGGTGAAGCGGAGAATCAGCTTGAACCAAACTTCCCTCTCCCTCGCCGTCAGTGCCTTCGAGTTGACCGCCTTCCAGAAGCTCCTGAGATCGTCCGGCTGCGGTGGTCCCTTGAGCCCGAGCGTGTTGGTAAAGGCCTTCGCGTTCAGGACCCGGCGGATGCGACGGATCGTGTAGGGTCGAGCCATGTTCAGCAGCTTGTACTGGCTCGCCTGTTGTGGAAGCACTGGGTCCGGAAGGCGCTGCTCCATTGCGAAGCGGGCCACGGGCTTGGGGAGGATCGCCTCGAGCAGTGCGCTGGTGCCGATCCGGGGAGGCACGTTGAGCCGTCCCGCCGCCACCGCCGCCGCCAAGGGCGTGTTCTTGTGTCGATCGACAGTGAACCGGTACCAGGCCGCGATTGCCAGTCGCTGTGGGAGCCCGCGTCGATCGTACTCGCTGTTGTCGCCGAGCACATCCGCCGGCGGCGTCCAGAGGTGAAACCCCCCACCCGCATACAACTCGCGCCGATAGAGATCCGCCACCTTCGGGTAGCCCTGGAGACGAAGGTAGTCAGGTACATGAACCGCGTCGATGGTCTGTTTCCCTCTGATGGGGGTGTGGAGGCTGCCGAGCAGGGTGGGCAGCGCGAGCAGGTTCGCGGTGGTCAAGGCCCTCGGGTTGACCTGCGCGTCGTGATGTTTCGGAACGCCCAGTGCGGCGTGCCATCGGGGATGAAGGTCGTTCGGGATGGGAGTGGATGGATGTGGCCAGAGATCGGTGGCCAGGTCGAGGTCGGGCTGAGCTCGCTGGAGTGCCGCGCGCGCAAGTCCTTGCCAGATTGCGCCAGAACCGCCGAGAAGAACGTCCCAGATCCGTGCCGCAACCGCGTCCACGACGTCCTGCATCCTGATCACCCCCAGTCCCCCCTTGAGCTTGGCTGTGAACACGATGTCTCTGCCGTAGCTGGTCCTGCCCTTGCCCCCACGGACGAAATCGACGAGCATGTCATCGAGCTTCTTGACGACTTCGGGCGGCGGGATGTCGGCTGCAAGGAAGTGCAGGATCTTGGGGATGGCGTACCGATTGACGTAAAAGGCACGGGTGTGGTGCGTGAGCCAGCGATGCTGGACCGCCTCCAGCGTCGCCTCGAGGCGTTCGATGAGATTCGCGTAGGCGAGTTCGGTGTCGCCGCTGGGGTCGAAGGGGAGGCCGATCCACTCGAGCGACTCGCCTGCGGCCTTGACGACGAGCGGGCGTTCCCCCGGGTCCCAGCGGCGTCCGATCGGTAGGATGACCGTCTTATCCGTGTTGAGCCGGCCATTCGTTGCATGCCTCCAGTCGAGCGCCAGGTCATCGAGCAAGTTGAGTGACTCCAAGCCCGCGACGGCGACGACAACGTCATCGGCAAATGCAAGTGATGTAATGGCGCGGCTCTGTGGGTACGGATGAAGGGCAGGGATTGCAAGATTCAGCGCGATGTTTCGACGATGTAGAGCATCCAGGAACGGCTGAAACACGATGTCCCAGACCGATGACGACGCCGGGTCCCCTTGGCCGAGCCCACACGTCAGTCGCACCGGCGCCGTCAGGAACCCATTGATGATGTAGCGAGCCGAGGTCGAGTCACCCGAGTAGAGCATCCTCAGCACGCGAAGAAAGATGGCAGGAGCGCCCAGAGCGTCGAAGATGGCAAAGATCCAGTCATGCTCGACGAGGTCGTAGGCGGATGATTGGTCAAGAGACAAGAGCGCGGCCATGGGGAACTCGGTCCTGCGCGCACCAAGTTCCTCGACCAGGAGACGAAGGTGTAGCGCAGCGTCGGCCGATCGGCGGTCCTTGACGAATCCGTGCTGCTGCGGCGGGAGGAGATCGGGCAGAAGGTGGTTGAGTCGGGCGACGTAGACCTTGGTAAAGATCTTGTAATCGCACTCGCGCAGGGTGATAGGCCGGTACGACGAAAGGTCGGCGCGATCGGCATGTTTCTTGTGGGGCTTGTAAATCAGGCGCACGAGTCCCTGCCCCTGCTTGGGAGAGAGTGAGCCTCGCTCGATCATCGCGTTGTAGGCCTTGGTCAGCACCTTGGCCCACGCCTCGGGTGCGGTCTGGTAGAGTTCGTAGGGCACGCCCGACGGTCCCGGCGATCGCCCCGGGTGCGTCGTCCCGATCGCGGCCACGACCTCGTCCTCGGTGATCGGTCGCTGGAGTAAGTCGATCTGCGATTCCGAGAGTCGGCGCAGAAAGAGCGGATCCGAGCGCGGGTCGTCGCAAGTCCGCGCCGCCCTGATCGGCGCGAGGAATTCGTCCCGAAGTCGAGCGACGCGGTCCGGGTCGCGAGGCTCGATGTGGTAGAGGCGCTGAAAATGCGCCTGCGTGTGGTCAAGAGCAATATCAATGTCATGCGTTAGCTCTCCGTTGGCCAAGCGCAGTGCTGTGATCTTGGAATCCGAGTTCCGCGCCGCGAGCTTGGAGTGGACCGGCCGCGACAGTCGTTCCTCGGAAGCGATCTCGGGGACGTGGGCTCGGATCCGGAGTAGGCGCGCGCGCTCCTCGACCGCCCGCTTGAGTTCCTCCGACGTCCTCGTCCATTCTGCCGTGTCCTCGTCCCTCCATATCGGTAACGCCTCCAGATCCTGCACCCTCCCCACCAAATACTCCATCCGTTCCGACCGCTCCCGATGCAGCCTCCTCGCCAGCTCACCACCCCTATCCCTGCACGCCTCCAGAATGACCTCGAGCTCCCCCACCGGTTCCTCCCCGCTTGCCCCTTCCAACCATCCTTCCATCATCCGCTGAAATTCCACCGTCTTGAAGGTTGTGGTATTAATTCGATGTAGTTGGTTGGATGTGGTAGGTAGGCTGAGCTGTGGGAGAGTCGCATCAAGATCGTCTGAGAGAGCCAGCACAATCAAGACCGGTCGGTGATCGGAGAGATCCTTGGGGTAGTCGTAGATCGTCGAGGCCTGGTCGAGCCTTTTCTGGTGAGTTCGTTGTAGGAGAAAGTAATCAAGCCGGGAAAATGAGTTGGGTCGCTTGCGATTGGGGTTGGGTCGAGTGAAAGATGGGGTGATGGGGTGCTTGTAGCGGATGCAGTCCGTGTAGGCCGAGTCGAGCTTGCCTATCAGGATCGGCCAGTGGTGGCCGCGCCGACTTTGGTTCCGCCGATCGACTTCTGGGCGCGGGCAGTCGTTGAGATCGCCGCCAAGGAGTCGGACGTGGGATTTCTGTGTTTTGTGAAATAAGAGTTTGTCAAAGAATTTTGCTCGTTGTTTTGGTTCAACGGGCGCGTAGATGTTGTTCATTTCGAAAATTTTAGTGTCGCCCCGCAGACGAAAGGAGGTGACCAGGATCCGTCCGTTGAGTGCCGAGTGGGTGCGCAAGAGCTCGGCGTCGATCAGGGGGGAGTCAGCCGGAATCAGAGTCAGACAATGTTGGTTGATGAAGAGCTTGCCCTCGTACTCGTCCTTGATGAGTTGCCAGAGGTGCGGTCTGATGAAGTGCTCTTGTACGAGAATGGCCGATGCTTTGAAAGTGGATAGGTAAGCGTAAATGTTGCGTCGTTTCTCCGGGACCCCCATGCCCCTCCTCACGTTCCAGGTGATGATGGTGTGCTTGATCATTAATGGGTAGTTGAGGTCGAGGCGCTCTTGGCGGTGGTGACGTCCTCAAAGAGGGGGAGGGCGGGCAGGACATCGTCCTCGGGCTCGTGGTCGGACCATCTTTTCTCCTCGGCTACCCCCTTTGCTTTCCCTCGGTCCACCTTCGTCACGCCAACCGGCATCGCCGCCGCCGCCGACATCGACCTCGTCACCCTCCGCCCCTCTATTCCATCCTTGACAACGACGCGGCTCTTCCCTTTGATGATCACTCGCTTGGCGTCGGTCGGTTCGTCACTCGGGTCACTGAGGTCCGCCGCAGTCTGCGACCTCTTCATCACCGGCTTCTTGAATTTCGCAGTGGTCCCCCTGATGTTGATGGAACGTATCTCACCGTCCTCATCCCACGTGGCAAAGTTGTGACGCACCAAAGGGGCTTCAGCGTCGAGCCTCCTCTCGATGCTTTGGTCCCGCTCGAGTCGTGCCTGCTCAACCCAGTTAGCTCTGATCCTGTCCCACTCCTCCCCCTCGCGTAGCGACTTGGCGAGAGTTCCGGGTGACAAAGGTGGGGTTGGTTCGTGGGGTGTCGATTCGCGGGAAGCGGTGGCGGCGGTTGCTGTTGCGTCGCTGTCGTCGTCATTGTCCAGCCTGTTCGTCTCCCCTAAGTCCGTCGCTTCCGCATTCTCCGCGTTCGTCGCTCCCCCCGCCTCGTCCACATCGTCCACCTCCGTCGCCACCTCCTCTTCCTCCATCTCCGTCGCCACCTCCCCTTCCTCCATCTCCGTCGCCACCTTGCCTTCTGTTTCGCCCCTTCCATCCGCCATCACCTCATCCTCATCAATCACCTCTCCATCGGATCCTCTGCGGTCCTCTAAAACCGACTCGTCCTCGCTCTCAATTTTGATGACCTCCGTTTTCGCGGTCGCCTCCGATTCCATCTCCGAGTCCTCCGAGTCCTCGTCATCCGCCTTATCACCAGCGTCCTCCTCCCCCGATTCCTCCGGCCCCTGTCCGCTCTGGCCAGTTACCGCTTCCTCCTGTCCCTCCTCAACCTCGAGCCCGGCGAAGCGATTCTGTGATGCGATCCTGTTAACAACCGGCACAGGAATGGGGACCTCGGCCTCCACAATGTTGGTGTCGTTGGTGATGGTGTTCTTGTTGCTGTTGCTGTTGCTGTTGCCGTTGTGAGCCTCCTTTCGCTTCCTCTCCTGATCTAATCCGCAGGTTCCCACGTGACCCACGAAGTGGCACCTACCGCAAGCCGCCTCCTTCTCATAGTCATGGCGAAGGGCGGTGACCGGGATGCCTTGAGTGGGAAGGCCGATTCTCGAAGGTAGGATCTTTTTCAAGGTCGTGTTAGGGCGTTGGAACAGGGACTCGTCGTCGAAGTGTAGGAAAGCCGAGTAGTCTCCGGCAACGTGGGCGAAGGCCGAGGCGTTGTCCACGCTGATAACGCGCAGAACCTGCACAAATTGGCACGAATGTCCCTTGCCTGACAAGTCCTGCACTAGTGATTGGAACGATTTGATGATGGCGTCCATGGAAGGCACTCCTTGAACACCGACGTTGATTCGAAGCTCGACCATGTTATGGTGGAACCTGTGAGATTTCGCGAAGCGGGCCTTCGCCGATCGCCAAGTGAGAGCGGGGGGCGTCGTAAGCGCGGAGTCACGTGCCTCGCCGGTGACGAACCCAACCGTAACGCGATGGTGAGCCGCCCCATTACGCAGGATTGATGAATGTTGTACGTCTAGGATCTGTGGTTGATAGGCCGCAAGGTGGTCCGGCAGAGGAACTCCAGGCTCAAAGCAGATAGGAGAGATCGGCGATAGCAGCCTCGTGACGCAGGCCACGAGATCGGTCTGGTCGGCATGAGACGCTCGCGAGGCGCTCTGGTGAGACAGAGTCACTTCAAGGGCGTAATCAAAGATGTTCTCGACAGACCGGTTCGCGTTCAAGGCCGAAAATTTCAGCGATGTGGCGGTGGCGACGGGGTAGAGTTCGGCGAAGTAGATGGCCTGGACCCAACGATCCATGCGGTTTCCGGGTACAGCACCCATGGCTTGTAGGAGGCTGCCCAGAGCCTTGGCACGCTGTTGTTGTTGTTGCTGTTGTTCAGGTGACTGAGTCGCCATCTGACTCGCAGCGGCGGCATAGTTGGGTGCGGCGGTGGCGGGGCCCGTGACTTGCGTCTTCTTCGAGCTTATCGGGATCTGGTCGCGGGGTGGCTGGACGCTGGTGGCGGACACCGGTGGTGGCGGTGCCGGCAGTGGGGACCCAGGGTCTCCTGTAGACATCTTGTCGGTGTATCACTTGTTAACTCGAGTATCGAAGACTGCGGTAGGGCGATTTCGAAGTGAAGTGAAGTGAAGTGAAGTGAAGTGAAGTGAAGTGAAGTGAAGTGAAGTGAAGTGAAAAGATTTTTTTTTTTGTATGAAACTCATCGCTAATTTGCAAGACGAGAAAACCCCCTACGGAACTAAAGGAGATGCTGCCCAGTATGCACGATGATGACCACAACCGCCGCTCGATGCGTTGTAACTAGCAGAACAGACCAACCCGATACATCCGAGTTCAAGTCCCCCATTGGACCCGCCGAAGTGGACCGGGAACACTTTGTCAGAAGGCGGGGCTCCTAACACGTGTGGACTCCGTAGCTCAGTTGGTTTAGAGCGTCCGACTGTTACTTCTTCTCCAAGTGATCGGGAGGTCGACAGTTCAAACCTGTCTGGAGTCGCTCACCGACCGCGGGTGGACTCTTTCTTTTTTTTGTGTCTGGAACCTGAATTTTTAACCCTCATGCCCTCAACAAAGGCTACTTCTACACACCTCATGCGCAAAGCATCTCTATCATCATTTTTTTTGGGTGCATCATGTCTATTTTCCCAGCGTGCAAAACCATTCAAAACGAGCCCGGAGCTTTCCAGAGCTGTCGGAGATGAATAAGCAGTTTGCCTCTTCAATACCCTGTAAAGGCAGTGCAGGCAGCTAGCCTAGCAACTACAGATCCAATACTTTCAGACCATTTTATGAACTCTCATAACCCCGAGGCAGAGGTAACTGTGGCTTTCTTGCGGGAGGCCTTTTCTGTAGTTTCCCTTAGAAAATTCAACAGCGGTTTGGGTGCAGATTTTCACAACTGACCAGGTCAACTGACAGCTCTTTTGATAATTCAGATAGATGCTACATGTATGGGTATCTGATTGATAACTTATTCAGGACTGAGGCAGCCGGACCAGTCTCCCAAACTAAAACTGAGACTTGAGCCCTCCTACCTTGCGAATAGCCTCAGACTACCTTTCCTGAGTGTCATCCATACTTCCATCCCATAGGACTTCGATCCGCACTCTATCCTCAGAAGCCATGTGCTCGTACCAAGCATCGGCTTGAGCATAGGTGAACAGAGCAGAAGTTGATGAGAGGACTTTCTGTGGGTGTTTCAAAGTGGAAATGCGTTAGTCACGCAGATGACAAGGTAGATGAGCAAAAGAAGAAGTGAAAGTGAGTACACACCACACCATCCTGTACAAGAACGACATATGTCAACACGCTTTTCTATTCACAACGGTACCAAAGAAGACGAAGGGTGGGGGGAGGCTCACAATGTAAAAGGTCTGCTTTGCAGGTTTTCCTTCGTCTCCTCTTCGCTCGGGTATTGACGGACGGTCCTCATAAGACAAGCGGTACCCTTCGTACCAGGTATGTTCCTGTAGGAAGAAAAAGTCCGGAATGAGAACCGCGCACACAAGAGGCTGATTGAAGTGCTTCGGATCAGTGACGCACCATTTCCCTCAGCATGTCCTTCTTGAGCTTCTCCTCAAAGATGGTGATGCTGTACCCCAGTACAAGCAGCCATCGCCCATCACCAAAAACGTAGCGCTTGAACATGTTGTCCCCACCAAGGAACGCAGCGGCTTGATTAACGAGGCGGATTTGAGCGAAATCCTCGAGGTACGACCCGTAACCAAAGAGGTGGACCCAGGAGCCACCAAGATAGTGGTGCAGGTTAAGGAACGGAATCCCCGACTGCAGCATCCCGGTTGTGTCACCCGGCACATCAAATTCTAAGTGTTTCATTTGGCCAGGCACCAAAAGGTCAGCAAATCATGCGCTTCACTGAGGAAAGGGGAAAGTGGATGCCGACGAACGATGTAGACCCTTTTCCTCGGTTGTAACAGTTTGCTTGGTCGCACCCTTGGCCAATGCAGCACATCGGGTAAGCATCTCGTCACCTCCAAAGATTTGTCGGAACTGCTTGTGGCATTCATCCCAGATGTTGTTCATCTTTTGCAGAAGGCAGGTCGAAGCAAGCATACCTGCAAGTGGTTCGATGCAATATGCGTGGTGTCAGTTGCAATCCTTCTAAAGCGTTGGCCTTTGATGACGAAGCAAAAGTCAAGCAAACTGACCTGCCCCACCGAATGCCATCCGGCCAAACTGCTGCAATTGATTCACCGACTCTGATGTTGCACCGACTGCAGAACCATCAATGCAGCGGAACAGCAACACATTCAGTACTTGGCCAAAGGTGGTACTCCTAGAGAAGGGCCAAGTGCTCACCCAACAAAGGCGTAGATGGGTCGTACTTGGCCAACATTCTTCGAAGAGTTCGCATGTCCAACCAAAACGTATCACTGTGAATTGAAACAGCTCACATCAAAATCATCTGTAGAGGTGCTTCTTAAAACCCCCCGGCACCATTGTACTCACTCATCGTTGAAAATGAACCACTTGATTGGACGTCTGCAATTCCCGACGGTGCGAATTGTCAGTCAAAAGCCGCCGTCCCTCGAGCAGCATCACAGGACTGACCCAAGCTCTACGGCGTATGCAGTGAATTGGGGCACCATGTCCAAGACGCGGACCTCGTACCTCTCGTACGTGCTTATTCGAACCCCACATGACAAGCCTCTGCTCTTGAGCACCCTTTTCAGATCCTCAATATTGTCCGGGTCCTCTTGGCTACTCAGCAGTATCATGCACGCCGGTCGCAAGGACGATGCAGTCCGAGTCGAGTCGGTCGAAGGTGCATTGGGCGCGAGAAGCCACCTCGTCCACAGCTCCGACATCATCTTGGCGCGCTCGACGGTGGTCGTCATGCCGAAAAGCAAATCAGCCTCTTCGGGGTATGATACCTCGTCGTCGAGCTGAACCGTGCGAGGAAATACTCGAATTCGATGACGAGGAACGGGTTCGCCATTGATCAGAGTAGGTGACATATTGGGGTTGTCTGCCAGATCTCGGTTGTAAGCCGCCAGATTTGCAGCCCTCGTCGGCAGCAGTTCTGCCTTGGACCACGAAACCGGTTCTTCCTGCGAAGACGGAACGCGCCATTTGATCGTTGTCGGTTCCAGGACGAACTGGCGCAGCGTGATAGGCTCGAGCAATTGAAGGAGCCCCTCGCTGAGTCCCTCGAACGAGTTGACGGGTCGACGGGGTTCGTTTACCTCCGCCAGCACGGTTGTGGACCTCATCGAGACGAGTGCCAACAACGAGAAGCCAATGACAGCCAACAGCAACACGATCTTGGAACGAGCAAGCGCAAGCCATGGGCTGGACGTGTTGGAGTAGGCGGACGATGTGTTCCCGTTGCGAGATGTGGCGGGGAACGACGACGAGGAGCCGATGTGGGGGGACTTGATCGGCAGATAACCCGACGTGCGCCAGGACATTGCAAGTCGAGGGGAATTGGACAAGCAGATAGCTATGTGTGTGTTTGTCGGCTGATGGGACGCAAAGATTGAGATGCAGCCCACGGTATTCGAGGGGTGCTTGTAAATCACAGGACTAATACGGGACTAAGGTACGGCCGGCGGGGTGAGCGGTGAGCGGAGGGCGATGGCGCACGAGTCGCGACTGGGCTGAGCAAAGCGACGAGCGGCGAGGGAATGTTGCTATTATCCCCCGTCAGTATTCGCGTTCACAGTACCCGAGAGAAGATCACGAGGTGAAGCGACATGGCTGGCGTTGGTCCTACGCACCTGGGCTGACGGCTAAAACGGAGGTGAGCCGGCGCAGGTGATAGACCGGTGCCGGAACAGAAATCAGAGAGTACAACAGTGAACTTCGGTACAACAGGGTATGGACAGCGAACGGAGAATGACGGAGGGGAGGCGGAAGGTGACGTCGGTGTGATCAGGGCGTACGTATTGGACGGGGGTTGGATGTTGGTCGACGACACGGCGGGCAGCGCACGACGAGCAAGTCCCACGGCTGGCTGCGACGCGCTGCCCCCGCCAAAGATCGACAGACTTACTCTGACTCACTAATCAATAGCGCTCCCTGGCACTGACTCCCCTCAATTGCAACTCTCAAAAGACTCCGACAGTCGCGCAGTATTCGCGGTTCAAGATTCGAGTATCGCGCTATGAACAATCTATTCGAGGTTTCAAAGGCTTCACCCAAGACTGGGACATGTCCGAAAACAAGTGCCCCCTTCGAATAGTTGCTGCACATCCTACTCGCGCAGACTCGCGCAGACTCGCGCAGACTCTGCGGTCTATTCCCGCAGCCCGGAGAGATCTACATTATTGCCTTCCCGTCCCGGCGCGCGCGCTTCTGTGATCCTTTTTTGGGCCCGTGCGTCGATCGCCCTGCGCGCTCGGCCCGGGCTTGTGCCAGCCGACGCACGTTCTTCACACACGATGGTTCTTTGTCGTGAGCTGAGCGGTTTCCGTTCAAATCAAGAGAAGTCTAGGCATTGACTCGAGTGTCAACGTGTCTCAGCCAAGCCCCAACAGCGAGGGCTGACAGAGCAAGAATCGACAGCTCGGCGAAAGCTCGTAGGGCTCAAGTGAACGCGGTAGTAGCCTCGCCTCACTCAGCTCGACCGAGTCGTCTGGCAATAGTAGAATACAGCAACGCAATACATTCCGAATAGGTCAACTAAGTCTGTTTTGCCTTCCGACATCACGCAACAAGCTTCTATCACCGTGAACGTCCAACCCTTCCTGCCCTTCACCGCCATTTGGCGTTCGTCTGCTCCTGGAACTTGGCCCGATGGGGGATCGCTGACATCTGCACATCAAAGACATCGATCGCTTCCTGTTGAGGCAACATGCGAGATTGCGCGCGAGACCATGAGTTCGGGCTCCTTCGGGCGAGGGAAAGATGCATTCGGCGACTTACCTTCCATAGCTCTTGCGTGAGCTCAAACACGAACTGTGATTTGCTTCCCTCGGCGTCGTTGTTCCCATCGGGCGCTTCGCAGCTGTCTATGATGATGAAGAGAGCAATGAGAGCCTATCAGTGGCCAGATACGAGGCCTAAATACTCAGCGAACTTGCGAACGTACAACAGATGATCTCTCCAAAATGCTTGGAATCTTCGTTGATTTCTTCCTCGATGCAGGCCCTTCCATCGCGAACGAGGAACGAAAAGTAAAAGATGTTTTCGACCGATTGTGCGAACGAATGCGGGTTGAGGACGAAGCTGAGATACGGTATCCCTTCTTCGCCGTAAGCATCCAGGATCCGTGCGATCTGCAAGACAGTGCGACCCACGAGTGGTGAGCTCCTCGAAGCGTACCAAGCAAGGGAGTCGGTCGCTAACCTCCGAGATCATCCTGTCAGTCGCTTGTTTGTCCTTTTCGACATCTTCGGCACGCAACTGCAAGACAGCGGCAATCAATCGCCGCTTCCAGGACCACATCATCGGAGGCACAAAAATGAGCTGCGGTCACTTACTTCCTCGGGTCGAACACGTTGGCTTTCGTCGACCTTTTGCCTTGCGCGCTGTGTTCGAGCCTTTTTTTCCTTGACTTCCAAAGCCAGCGGACCGAGCCTGACGAACGGAAT
This sequence comes from Microbotryum silenes-acaulis, assembly GCA_003665825.1. Lineage (NCBI taxonomy): Eukaryota > Fungi > Basidiomycota > Microbotryomycetes > Microbotryales > Microbotryaceae > Microbotryum > Microbotryum silenes-acaulis. The sequence goes on from QPFY01000007.1 coordinate 1,441,195, forward strand.
TCAGCCACAAAGGGCCAGAGATCAGTATCGTGTCTCGGGCCCCCGTCGAGTAGCGTGAACAGGGAGCAAGAGCTCACATGAGATCCATCACCACGGCCCTCCGACTTTCACTCGCCAAAACCCTTCCGACTCGGCCCCACCGCAACGTTCTTCCAGCGCCTTCCGTGGCGGCCCTGTCGTCGTCCTGCGTCTGGCTCCTTCCCTTGCCCTTGTTCTTTTGATTGAGTGTCACGACGCTGCCCCCCATAAAGTGAGCGAGTTTGACGAGGAACTGATCGGTATCGAAGGCGTCGGCGTCGAGTTTGAGTTGGCGGGCCTTGAGCGCTCCGGCGTCCGAGGCGGCCATGAGCACACGGGAATCAAGAACGGCTTCCGACGGTGCGGTGACTGTATTAAGATGTGGCCAATGCAGCAAAAACATGATTGAAACCCCCCGATGCTCAGTCACGGGTGCCGTGCGAGCCGATAACGGGCGGGCAGTGGCCGTGAGGAAGCTGACCATTTCTGAAGAGCTTGTTGGCACGTTCGACCTGCTTTCCGAGCGAGTCGACGGTCGTTTCGTTAATGTTGTCTCGAGATTCTGTATAAGAGCAGGATGTGACGGTGGGTGTTGATCAGCGGATGTAATCTAGGTGTGGGTGATGTGGACCAAGAATGCGATTCGCACGCGTCGGATGCGGTGATATCCGATAAGTGATAAGTGCGAGGACGCGTCGCGGACGAGGAGTATCGCGCACAGCAAAGCGCGCAGGAAGCCGTAAGGACGGCGACAGCGTGGCATGGTGGATTTGGGAAAAATCCAATCGGTCACGGCACCTTACCTTGTACCGATTGGCCGAGGCTGCGGTAGTGTGCCCTGAGCTGCCGTTCCCTCGCGCGACGCTGCTCGGCCGTGCTCTCGCCAGCCGGTGCCAGATCATCCAGGTCATCGGCAGGGTCCTCGTCACCGTGGTGGGCGTTCCCGTTCGCGTTCGCGTTCGCGGTCAGCTGGGATGGGGGCTCATGATCGTCGTCGTCTCGCATCATAGCGTGGTCGTCAGGGTTCGAGGTCGTGGCGCGGTGTGGACGGGGACGCGTCGGATGCACGGTGGCACTTGGTTGAGTTGACCTGCTTCGGAAATGTGAGTACGAGCGCGTCGACTGGACGAGGGTTGGAGATGTTGCGTTCGGACAAGGGAATTGTGCCAGGGTGTATGCGCAGAGAAACAGAGCGACAGGGGCCATCGAGCGCGTCAAAGCGCGTCAAGGCGCTTATATTCGAGACGCGCGCGCGGCTGTATTAAGGGGATCAATGCAAAAAGCGGATTAGATTAGTGACTAGTGGCGCTTTGTGAAGCTTACTAGTCAGCGCTGGGAGGCGAATCGCGGTTCTGTCCTGCAAACTATACCCCTCGTCGTCCGAACTGTACCGTTCAGCAACTCAGCCATCTTGGCAACGCGCCAGACTGGGCGTCCCTACGATCCCACCAATCCATTACAGGATGGCCCTCGGTGCCAATCCGCTCGTGGGATGGCATCGATTGATGCACCGCGTCGTCGTGGCGGCCAGCAACGGTGCGACCAGTCGGTCGTCATTAGGGCTCGCCGTAGCAACTCGTGAGTGCCATCCTTGCTTCGATCAAGCACCGCTACAGCCGCCTCTTCATCTCCAAAGGAGCAGACCACACGAGCTCCTGCTCCATCGCTGTGGTCGAGTACATCGCCAGTCTTCGCTACCCCGTGCGTGCCTTCGATGGAGAGGTCTCGCTCAGCCTCCGTTCGTTCGGATGACGTCAAGTCGTGTTGCCGCGCATTCACCCGCCTCGAGCGTTCGGATCGACCGAGCATGTGGTGCCATCGCTGGTCTCGGAAGCGACATGTTCATAAAACTTTTTTTGGCCCGCGATTCTATCGTGAAATGTGCTCTCCTCGTGCGAGTCGTTTCGGCCACGAGCGGCGAGGCTCTTCGGCGCTGACCCTTTGCGCTCGTCTTACACAGGCGCTGCGGCTCGGCCAGAATCGCCATCCTCGCTCTTTGTCCGCAACAACTCTTCATGGAGGCAGTGTGACCGATCGACCTCGTTGTCGGCGATCCCAAGAGCCCGTGGGACCGGCGGTGTGCTGCAGGCAACTCGAACGTTCCAGTCGTTCGCTTCCGTTCGCAACGTCCCAGCATCGACGGCTCCTTCGACAAAGGCTTCTATCCCCTCCAAACCCGCAAGCGGACCGGCTTCATCGACCGCCACAACTTTTTCGCTTCCCCGTGGACGACATAGCTACGCACGACAGCTTTTACGACTACGGGCTGAGCTCGCGCTGCTTCGAAGACGACTACCCCCGCTCAAACCTACTCGTCGATCATTAGCGGTGACCCTCGCGGCCGTAGCGGTTGGTCTGACTTTACTATACAACCTTTCCGCCACATTCCGACGACTTGTGATTGCCATCGATCGATGCTCGCGCGTCGGAATCGCCGTCGCACAATGCATCGTCGACTACAAAATCTTGTTCCGGGGCGAGTGGCCCGATACGCCCGAGGGGCAGCAGCAACGGCACCAGGCCTACGAAAATTGTCATTCCAAATGCGCCGTGAGGATTCGCGAAGTGCTCAAGAAGAACGGAGGCATCTACATCAAAGTCGGTTAACCTAGTCGGTTCATCTCGATCCGTCTAGTTGCTCTGCTGATTTTGTACCACGCGAGTCCTGTGCAGCTTGGGCAACATCTGTCGTCGGTCCAGCTGATCCCACTACCGTGGTCTCAAGCAATGATCCCTCTTCAAGACCAGTGCAAAGCGACACCGCTCGCCGAATTGCAACAGCTCTTTCTCGACGATGCAGGCGCTCCTCTCTCGACCTTCTTCTCCTCATTCGATCCAAACCCCATCGGGGTGGCCAGCTTGGCCCAGGTCCATCGCGCCACCCTCCGTGATACGGGTGAACAGGTCGCTGTAAAGGTTATGCATCCCGATCTCGAGTAAGTTCAATGCACGCAAGCTTGATTGATAGCTTTCTGGCCGTGCTGATCCCAATGATGTGGTCCCCCGTCAAATCAATCAGAGAATTTTGCCAAATTGACATGAAAACCACGACTTTGATGCTCCGGGTCGTCAAGAGCATGTTTCCTTCGTTCGAATTCACCTGGCTGGGCGAAGAAATGGAAGAAAACTTGCCGCTGGAGATGGACTTCAGTGAGGCACTCCGCCAATTGAATTCGCAGTGGAGGTGGTGCAACTGACTAACGCTGGTCGTTTGAACTTTATCTAGGGCACGAAGCTGCGAACGCGTCGAGGTGCCAAGCCGATTTTTTGGACTTGAAAACGACAAGCCTCGTCATTCCCAAGGTCATCTGGGCGAAGAAGAGAGTCATGGTGATGCAGTTCATCGAGGGTGCTCGAATCGACGATCTTGCGTACCTCGAGGCGCATCAAATCGACCGGAACGAGGTGTCGAAGGAACTCTCAAGGATATTCTCAAGAATGATCTATATAACCGGGTACGCCTATTCTATCGCATGTCGCTCATCTTCTCCAAGTTATTTGGGGATGCTGCTAACCATCATCCAGGTTCTGTTTACCGTTCAAAGGTTCTTCCACGCCGATCCTCACGGCGGCAACTTGCTGATCCGCCCTGCCCAACCTGGGAGTCGGTCGCGCAGCAATTTTGAAATCGTGCTTCTCGATCACGGTACGACGGCTTGCTCCATGACCTCTTACCAGATGATTCGCATGTGTCTTACGCCGACCCCTGTGCCCCCACAGGTCTTTACTTTGAGATGGACTCCGCGCTCCGCGTGGCTTACGCGCGGCTATGGCTCGCGCTCATCTCCCCTTCCTCCCCGAAAGTTGAGGCCGAGAGACGGAAATATGCCTACTTGGCCGGCAACATCGACGACGAACTTTACCCCATTTTCCAAGCCGCAATTACGGGGCGAGCCGCACTGGATGACCCTTATGCGGTCCGAGGGGACGAAGGAGGCAAGAAGGGTTCGGTGATGGAATTAGGAGAGCACACGCTGGATGAGCAAAAGAGGATGAGGCACACTATTGCCGAGACAGAGGGCTTGATGACGAGCATCTTTGACCTGCTGAGGTGAGCTTGAATGCCTTCACCTCCAAGTGTTTTGAGACTTATTGAACCCATTTGGATGGTATTGCAGGCGAGTGCCGCGGAGGATTTTGATGGTACTCAAGGTCAATGACCTGGCCCGGTAAGTCCTGTCCGAGCTGTGCTTTGCTTCTGGCTCACTTGTTCCTGGGGTCTGATCGAAAGTTTCTCTTCCGCTGGTGAATCCAGGGCACTGGATACCTCGCTCCATACCACCCACTCTCCAGCCCGCATCTTCATGATCGTGGCCGAATACTGCAATCTTGCGGCCTATCTTGATGATCTGGCCCAGCTCCGAACGCGGTATCATTCGCGGGGCCTCTCATTCGGTCTTGCTTGGGGATCGATTCGAGCGTGGACCCGCTATCAGAGCTGGAATCTAAGTCTAACGATCGCAATGTGGTGGACAGACTTGAAGGCTAGGTGGAGTAGCCCACGACACGGAGATGCGATAGCTATGACGTTTTTGTAAAAAACACCAACGGCTGAAATGTGTAATAAGAAGATCTCGTGTCTTCACTTCGATATCATCTACTCCTTTCATGGGCATGCGGTGTTTGTGCCGAGTCAGAGCCTGCAGCTTCCACAGCAGGAGGCAGCACCGGCAATCAAGTAGCAATGACGATTGGGCAGCACTAGGAAAATAAAATAGCAACACTGCAAAGCAGCGACATCTGCCCCAATCAAATTGTTGGATCCTGCGCATCCACCCCCATTCTTGTCCACGTATGAACCCATCCTGCGTCAACAGCCCCATCGGAGTGTATCTTGACCTGTGTCTCTGAAGCGTCCATTGAAGGAAGAAGTTCCGAAACAGAGTTCCGCTAGGGGTATAACAATGCGGCGTCAGGAAGTCGATACCCGATAACCGTCTGGAAAGGAGATAACAACTGACCAGTCCCAAAGTAACTTTGATTTGCGGCGGACTTGGCTCGTATGTGATCAGACTGGGCTCTCTGTGGCCGCACAAGATGGAGCTCATGATATTTTGTACGACAATACCCGCTTGGTTCCAGCCGATATGACCCGCTCGGATAGCTGTTGAGCCCGAATCGTGATCAATTCATGCGCACATCAGATCAAAAGAAGTCGACGGCGCGAGCACTTACCGTGGGTGTTGGCTACGTCGCCAATGACGTACATGCGATCGGCATACTTTGTATTGCAGCTGTCGAGTTGCAAAGTGGGCCTGACCTCGACATAGCCTTGGGAGTTGATCGCATTGGGGAACAATTTCTTCAACAACTGCGAATTTGGCTTTTGGCCCGTACACCTCAGCTGCAACGAGAGACCACGAAGCAGATGAGCAAGCATCCTCACTCGAATTCAAACGAAGGTAATTCCAATGACGTACAAGAAGATCATACTCGAGCACCCCCGTCTTGCTTTCTACCCGCCTGGACGTCAAAGGCTGCTTGCTGACGTCGTCCTCCCATTCCGGCAAAGCCAGCCGTTCTCCCATGATCACATTTACGCCCAGTTCATCGAGTCTCCTGGTGACCTCAGCGTGAACCTCCTGCTTGTAAAGCGGCAAGAACCGGCTTCGAGAGTGTACGAGGGTGATTTTCTTCTTGCCTTCGACCGAGTTTTCTGGCCTCAAAGCTGCATTGGCGGGGTTGTTGTAAAGATCGGCAATGTCGGTTGCGTACTGGATGCCCAAGGCTCCACCACCGACGATCAGGACCGATTTGGACAGGGCTATTCGTTCTTGTTGCGCCTGCAGGAAGCGAACACCTTCGACTTTGGTCCGGGCGGGAGACAGTAGCGGAGCAGGAAGGGTGCTTCCCAAGGCCTGAGACGGGCGCGAATAATTGCAAGTGATGAGCTGGCATTTCGGAAAAGAGCGAGTCTGATGCGGTCATGTGAGCTCACATAGATCAAATAATCCCAGTTCAACCGCCTCCGCCGCCGTTTCTCGCGACCCGAGGATATGATATCGTCGTCGTCGCTGACCGATGCTCCCAAGGTCTCCTCATCCAAGTCCCGATCGATTTCGACGAATCCAGGGCCGACTACGGTGACGGAGGCTCTGACGAACACACATTGAACTCTTGTGGGGCCGCCCTCGTCCGATGAGTCACCACTCCGCGACGACTCGGTTCCTTCTGTCGTCGTCGACGACGACTTGGATGACGGTGCCGAAGAAGACGATCGGCCCGGTGATGCCATAACGCCTGTGGGGAGGCTCACAATCGGGCCCGTCAGTCTCATACCAAGCGCACGCGGAAATTGTCAACGAGTGGACGCATACCTGTGTAGGGGATAAATACTTTGTTTGCATGGTTCGGTACTACGCCGACCCGCGGGAAGAGATACAGATCTGTTTGGACGAGGGCAGCAATCGCAGTGAGAGTCAGTCGGATCCGCGGTTGAACAGGATCATCGGCAACTCGAGAGAGCACCACCCGTTTCACTCCGGACGCCACAGGGGCAGGCATTGGCGTGATAGTTCCTGCCCTCAGACTCCAGCAATGGTGAGTATACTCACGATTGAAGTGTCTACATAGGTAATAGCGGCGAACAAGGGCCATAGAACAAGGGTCATAACCATTGCGTCAGCAACTGGTCTGGGAGCGTCGTTTCGGCCGCGGCTGGAGCAACGGACTCACGATTGTCGGTCAATTAGAATGACGCGGTGAGTGATGGGCAACGTCTGCGACAAGAGCTCGGCTGCTCGAGCCCCGCTGTATGAGCCCCCGAGGATAATGACGTTACGCATGTTGGCGTAGGGAGCTGTGGAAGGGAAAGATTGGGTCGGTTGGGCCGCCCGCGAACGTCGACAGACCAGAATTCGGAGCAGGGTGGCGATCGATCGATGCGACCTTGGTTCTGCGGCCGTTTAGGGTCGTAAACCGTCAGCAGATTTTGTTTCGAGGTGAGAAAGATCGATTCGTGTGTACACAGGAAAGGAGAAAGAGAGAACGCGCTGTGGCTGAACTCCGCCGCATCCGATCAGTGCGCTCATTTCGCCGTTATCAGATACCCGAGCGGACGGCTGAGCGCACAGCGTTGGGCCCGCTCGGGTGAGCGGCAAAGGCGGGACGGCCTTGGGCGCGGCGCTTAGCCGGATCTCGTCATGCTCGTTCACGTGAACGTTCATGACAAGAAGTGAGATGGCCCACGAGCCGCGGCGAATCATTGACTGCTCGAAGTAGAGCATTCGCCAATGCTAGAACTTTCGTTCTTGCAGCTGAGCAGAACCAGTCTCTATGATGTTCTTAAGTCTAAACATATTATGTAGATGTAGATAAGCCTTCCGAGCGTATATATAAAAGTATAAGGACCACTGGCAGCAGCAGCTCGCGAGCGGATGCTGATTTGGCAAAGGCAAAGTGATGTTGAATTGCATTCTGTCAAGCCTTCGAACACTTTGACATCGGACCGCCGTTTGACGGACTTGCCCGCCTTTCGCCTCGCGCTTTCGCCTCGGCGCCTCGCTCCGCGCGCCTTCGCCTCCGCAAGCCTCCACCGCGCCCCCTGTCCTTTGAGCCTCGCCGCATGACGCTTGCGCCCAGCCTCGTTCCTCGACCCATGTGCACCGTTCGTCAACTCGTCCACATCCTGGTCCACCCGTCCGGCCGTCGCCTGCTGAGCTTGCACGCCTCCGCCCGTTTTTCGTCTCGGCGCCTTCGCCTTCGCAGCCAAGCCGCCCCCTTGTTCACCGCCCAGTTTTCGCCTCGGCGCCTCTTTCGCCGCCGCGCGCCTTCGCCTCGGCGCCTTCGCCCTCGCTGCCAAGCCGCCCCCCAGTCTTTCGCCTCGGCGCCTTCGCCTTCGCCGCCAAGCCGCCCCCTTGTTCGCCGCCTTCGCGCCGGCCTGCTCAACTCACGCCCGCGCGCCGCCGCCTCCACGCCGGGACTCTGGCCGTCTGCCCTCCAGTCCTGCTGAGCCAATGCCTCCACTTAGTCACCAGCAGCTTGCCACCGCCGTCCTCATGTTTCATCGGCCATCAAGAGTATCGCCCATGCATGACGCCCGCCATTCGCAACCTGAGTCTCGTCGCTATGGACTCCCTCGCTCACCAACACTCGACATCGCAGATAGGTTTCCCCTCGTGGCCGTTGTCCAACACGACCCCTCTCAGCACCCGAATGACCCACTTGGGGTTTGCCCTTGACGCTTGGCAGCGCGTCCGCCCGATTTGCAGTAGATCCTTTGCGCGCCCGCTTGCTAGAACCTTGTCAGACTCGCGCTCCTTGTGCTTCCCTTCCTCTTCTCTACCGCTTTCCGACATTAGCCAGACTGCTAATCTTCGGTAGAGAACAGATCGTCCAGCCGCACCGCGTCCGTCTCGTCAGACCGCGTCCGTGCCGCCTCACGACTTCTCCCCCCCCCCCGGCCCGTCCGTCGCACACTGTAGCCACGTCGACGCTCCACCAGTAGCCCAAGCGGTCGCTACTCCCAAGTCCGAAACCTTTTCGGCTTCCACTCAACAAGTGAGACTTTGACAATTGCAAGGCACTGACGGTACGACGAAAAAAGAGGAAATGCGATGACTATGATGTGAAGAGGGGAAATGAAGACACTGTAGAACGACGAATGTATGACTGAGCGAACTTGAGAAAGCGGGCAAGCGAAAGAGTTGATTTGAGACTCAATTGAGAAGCGACACCAAGCCTTGCGAGATGCGGGCTGTGTACCAATCAACGGTTTTTCTTTTTTCTTTTGTTTTTTTGTTTTTTTGGGACTTGGAGACTGCGCAAGATGTTTTGAGAGTGCGATCGATGTTCACATGAAGAAGAGCGCGTCTTTGTGGTTGGCGTGGATTTTGCCCAGACGACTACGATAGTCGACGAGGAGTCGTTCGCGCTGCTGTTGTTCCGCTGAAGCACCGGAGAGCGACGACATTTGCGACGTAGCATCATCACTCTCACCCGCAAGATACAATGCCGCGCGAGTGCACAAACGATCGGCATAGTAGGCCGGCGTCGTTACCGAGACCGATCTCGACGCGCGAGCGTAAGTAAACGTCAGGTTGAAGGTGAGCTGTTGCCAAGCGTCGGCCGAGATCTTGGCCTCATCGAGGAGCACATTGTAGTGCGCGGAGCGACTCGTACCCAGAAGGCTGGCATGCGACTGAATGTAGAAATCGTGCTCGAATGGGGAGGTGACATCTGTTGTGGCGAGCGATCGCAGCCCACATCTGGATTAGCTGAGTCGCATGAAACGGTTGCCAAGAGCGTCGAATAAATGACACCTACCTGTGTCAACACAAGTGCCGGCCTTGACGTTGCCCGTCTTGTCGCCATCCATGCCGCTTACAGGGAAGAGGCTGAGGTGGTGCCTCTTGCCGCACACAACAAACGAGATGGTCGGATTGTAGTTCGGATCGATCTTCTGACATGCCGAGCGAATCTGAGCGACCTCGGACGACAAGACTTGAGCGAACTGCCCCTCGCTGACACCATCGCGGTAGAAGATGAGACGCGCTGGAGGGACCCCGTTCGTGGAGTGAAATTGACGCAAAAGTTCCATCATCATTCCCTCGAGATCTACAAATGAGACCATGGAAAGTCGAGTTAAGCTTTCGAGTCGAGCAAGACTGGAGAGACAGGGGCCAGAGAGACGTGATACTGACCCGAAATGAGTTCGACGCGGGAGCTTTGGACGTGGATGCGTGAGCCGTAGTTCGTGAACTCGCGGTTCATGGTGGCGACCACGGCAGCAATCGAGGGAGCGAAGGAGCCCGGGCCGGGGTGGGTCACGTCTGCACCGATGATCATCGTAGGGACGTCGCGGGGGCATGCGGGACCAAGATCGACGATCGAGTTGATGCCGCTCAACTTGCAGTTGACCTTGAGCGCCAGGTTTGCGTAGTACTGAGGGTTGCCACGTTTCGCCTTCGGAACACTGAGGCATTGCGTCGCAACTCCCACGTCGAGATCCCCGAAGCGCTTGATCGCAGCATACTCGTCGCAAGGTTTGCGCGCGAGGTAGATGAGGAGCAGCTGGGGCGCACCGCCAAGGCCGAGCCCCTTGACCGTCTCGCGGAAGTAAGCGGGAATGTTGGCTGGGGACAATGCTGGCGCGTAATTGATGGCAGGACGAGAGTCGCGTACTTTTATTCCGACGTTCTGTAGACCGCGAGCAAAATCCGAGACGCTTTTCTCGACCTCTTGGCGGCGGAAGAAGCGCTCTTGATCGAAGACAAACACCGTCCAGCGCTCGATAGGGGCGCAGGGGCGATTGAACTGTTGGCCACGCAGATCCCAGACCCCATCGCGTGGAATGACCGGCCTCTGCAAAGTCACGGTTGGATTCGGTAGAAGGCGGGCTTGGACCTGCATCGGCTCGGACGTGAACTCCATCCCCCATTGGTTCAAGGGCGAGCCCGCGTTCGTCGGGAGGATACGCTGAATTCCCTGGCGGAGCAAGGGGACACGGTCACGGGGGCCCACAGTCGTGCGCTTGAGAGATTCGGCCGTCTGCGTCGGGTCGAGCTTGCGGCTGTACTTTTGGCCCGGCAAGACCGTACAGATCTCAATCGGGTACAGAGCAACACTCGAAATCTTGACGCACGGCCATTCGGGATGTTGCAGGCGAATGTTGTAGTGATTGCGGAAGTACTCGGCGACGTCGGTCGTCTGGCCCTCATCGTTCTGGAACTTGGAGTCTTGTGCACTTTGTCGCGTCAACTCGCGAATTTTTCGAATCATGGGCGGACCGTTGCTGCCAACATTAATCGAGATACGCAGTCCACGGATAAACCGGTTCGCCTCGACAGCAAACGCGCCGGGCATGCGCTTGCTCTCGAGCTTGTCTGGTCCGAAACTGCGGTCTTTGGCGCGGCCGCTTAGGGAAAGCGTGAAAGGGGCTCGGTCAGTTCTGGCTAGTCGGGCATAAGCAGTGAAAGGAAAGCAAGAAGAGTAAATGGTGACTCACTACTCAACAAGTAGCTTGAGCAGATCCCCTTCTTGATAGAAGGGCTGCGATGCGAGATCGAGAAGAATCTGTGGATGGTGGCGTCAAACGGAGTGTGATAAGTCCTCGATTCCGACAAACAGCACAAGGCTAGGTAGCGCATGGGACTGACGAAGTTGCAAGAAGGACCGCAACGGAGAGAAGAGTAGTACCCCCTCCACATGGTCAGACCCTTCGAGATGTTGCCCGCTTGCGGATTGTCGAATGGGAGGAAGAAGGACGCGCCGCTGTTCGAAAACGAGAGGAAGGGTCCGTGCTGAATGACAATGTTAACTGAGCAATTTGTATTCGAGCGCATTCGATCGTGAGCAAAAACGTCGGAGAACAAAGAACCGAGTCTCCACCTTCGACTCACGAGCCTGAATGCAGGATTCAATCACACCCTCATCGACCTGCGTCTGCTTGCCCGAGACGAACGCGCTCAACGCATCGAGGTGCACCGGGCGAATGTACTTGATCTGTGTCGACACATGCCCACCTCGTTAGTCGCTGGTGAAAAGAGCCATCCTATTCCTCTGCAACGATGACCGACCTTGATGGTGAATTGATTGCCCTTGAACTTGGATTCACGGCCGTCGGATTCAGGGAGATTGACGTTCCACGAACCTTCGTCGGCAAGGAGCTTCTTGGCTGCGAAACGAGAGCGGGGTGCAATACAAGCAAGAGGCAAAGAAAATGAATCGACGATTAGGAGTAAGCTCCGAGTAGAACCGGGAGGTGTCGTCACCGCCGAGATCGAAGCGCTCGTGTCGGGCGACCCGATTGGACTCACGCGCGAAAACTTGGGCCTTGCCATCGTAGACACACGCGATGCCTTGGAAAGGGTCAAGCGACTTGATGAAGTGCTTCCAAACCTCGCGATTGACGCGCGACGGACGTTTCGCATCTTCGGGACCAATCTTGAACTGCTCATCGAAAAATCGGAAAGGTGAGCACGGTCACATATTGGGACGAAAGGTCCCACCGCTGAGTTGAACGAGGAAACGGGGAGGGGAGGGAAGCGATACCGAGCCAAGCGCGCGACCGCCGATCGGCGTGTGGGGTGGGGTGGGCAGGCTCAGTGCCAACATCCACGCCCGACAAAATTAAGTCCGAACCCAATCGAGAGCACGCCGGAAAGGGGCGTGTGAGAGGTGGCATGGCGAACAAAACAGACGAGAACTTACATCGTAGTGGTAGCAAGTCGCTGTAGGCGGCTTAACCTTGAACGTGTTGACGAGGACGGGGAACGCGCGGCCGATGCTGCGAGGTGGGTGAACGTTGTCGTGAACGTGACGGCGAGCGGGCGAGGGGGGACGCGTGGGATCGGGGCGTCGGTGCGAAAGTCAACGTCAACCAGCAGCGTGCGTAATCGGAGCGAGGTTCGAAGAGCACAAAGACCACATCAGTAGATTGACACAGCCACTTATTAGTAACTTCACGGTGGGGGCTACATTCGACCTACGTGCCATACCCCTGACGCTTCATGGGGCTGATCATGTCGGTGCTGGTGGCCATGATGACGATGACGCGTGCCTCTGGCCAGCTGCGAAGACTCGCTCGGAGCTACTTGGGCGACGCAGACGAACGAAGACAGACGATACCAGAGAAGTGTAGGGATTTTTGACTGCGCTGGGGTGCACCGAGTGACAAGCGAGACTGGATCGGCGTCGGAGTCAATGCGATTTGGTCGACGTGGGGCACCTCGAGTCGGTGCGGTGGGTGAGACAAAAGTGGTGAGGACGGCGAGGCTACAAGTCAAGAAAGAAAAAACAAGGCGAGCGAAATTGGGCGCGAGCGCGCGCGCCGCTTGCTCGGCGCGTCGTGGGTAAAATTACATTTGTGCAGGCGTGTTGTCTCCTGACTTCAGAGAGGAGTCATCATCAGGAGCACCTCTAACCATTGTGGATGCCGCTTGGTTCACTAGTTCTTCAACGTGAGCAATGACAAACTGCAGCGAGAGCCCGTATGAATCACCTCGATTGACCAGGCCGACGGTGACTGCATGTTTGACTTCGGTTCTAGCTCCCCAGTTATCTTGACACATGATTGCGCAAGCCATCGGGGCGCGCAGGTGTGTTTGTGGACCATTACAACATACACGATACGAGTAGAAACAGTCATCTTCGAAAGCAAGCTTGGATCACCGAATCGGCGGTCGTTTATTGTTGGGGGGAAGCGGATGGAGAGGTAATGCTCGAGGCGGAGGTTCCAACAGTCTCTTTCCAGCGATCCAAACAACTGAATCTCCAGTCATGATCCACGTCCGTCAATTCGTTCTTGGGTAACGGATCTTTCGAATACGCGGGGCATTGGCAGTCGCATCCTAAACCTTTCTCTTGAGGACAGTGCATGAACCAGTCGTGCTGGTAGGCGAAATCTTCGAAACTGGCAAGCGGAACCAGTAAGTCGTCCCAGCGGCAATGCACCTCGTCCAAACGTCAGACAAAAAATACCGTCGAGTCGACAATCAACACCCAACGCCACTGACTCACTAGTGAATTCGATCGACGTCTGAGAGAAGACCGAGAGCGAGCGAGCGAACAGGAGCGTCGCCCCACTGCAGGCACATCAATGGAGCAGCATCAGTACCCGATACCCACACGAACCAGGCGACAAAGTCCCAGATACTGGATAGTGACCCACCCTTTCAGAAAAGAATCCGCCCGCTTGATCAAGCTCGTTGAAGACCGTTTGGTAAGGTTCTGACCGGAAAAAGCGCAGATCCCCGATCTAGCTCGTCGGCGCCAAAAAAGAGGCCAAGTCAGCGACTGAGATATTAGTGTCCGTGGAATCGTCAACTTACCTCAAAATTAGTCCAAAAGTGACATCCCGAGTATGCTCCTGGGTCTCCCTTCTTAAGCAAAAACTGCCACAGTCGAGATCCTGGCACGAGCCCGTGCTTCTGGACGAGCTCAAAAATTGAGTCGAACAGCGTGGGGATTGTGTTCATGTTCTCGACGATCGTGATCACAAAACCGTAGATCTTGTGATTCAACGCCATGAATCGGAACGGGTCGTAAGAGATGGTGCAATAAAAGCGAACTGGTGGGGACACATCGGAGAAGTGAGCGCCGATCGCTGTTCTGTAGGCTCGAAATGGAACTCCAAAGGAATGTCGCGAGGTGTATAGGTAGGATGTTACAACGAAGGTCGAATGACTCACCACCAGGCTCCAGCCTCCAATACCAATCGTATTTCTGCAAAGCCGCGGTCCTGACCCAGAGCCCGGAGAAGTAACGACACATATGATGATAGCCTTCGCGCCCCGCATACTGCACGCCATCCTTCTGCTGCTGCTCAAACCCGCTCCTGACGTTCGCGACGTCCATTGTTTCGGGTATGCGCCAATACCGAGGCTCGACGGTGGCCCACTCGACGACGGCCCCTTCCGGCAAGCTCGCTACGACCTGTTCCTGAAACGTGGTCGAGAATGGAGGGTCGACTGGCGCGGTCAGAAACACGTATGCGTATCTAAACTGTCGGTTGAAGCGTTTCTCGAAGTTGCGGAGTGTCGGGAGGAGTTCGGCTAGATCCTGTTCTCGCACCAAAAGCGTGATCGCAGCATTCTCTCGAGGTTCGGTCACGACGATCTCGGGATTCTGGCAGCCGCGCACGGGCGAAGATGTCGAAGTCGTGGAGAGCGCGTAGCGATGAGAATCAAGTCGATTCGTTCGCGGTGGGCTGAGGACCAGGGCGACATTGTCGGATAGCCACGGTGAGGGATGCAGACCGGCCAACGCGAGGACGGCAACCGTCAGGACCCAGGAGGCAATCGCCATGCGAGCTAAAAGGCGAACGGGGAGGGTCTCGATGTACGAGTCGAGAGCGAAGCGGTGTAACTCTATAGGTATGACTGTGTCGACAGCATGTGGCATCGCGTGTCGCCTTACCCTCGTACACTCGGTTCGCGGTGAGCCTGCTTGGAGAGGGTCGCACCAGCATCAGCTCAATCAGCTTGATCTGAATTGCAGGTGGTGACCGAGATCTTTAAATAGTAGCGTACCTCACGTAAAACAGTCGACGCTGTCCGAAAGCTTGCGTTGCAGTGTGCCCCATGCATCACAGCACCACGCTGCTAATGGCTCGGAACTCGCGAACGGCTGGATCAGAACTCGCGAACGCCGATCCTGGCGTTACCGAGTGAGGGAAAAAGCGGTGATTTACGATGGGGCAGATTGAATCCCGCAGTGGCAGCGTCCCCTCGAGTGGCGAGGCTGACACGTAGGTCAGGGATAGGGCCACAAGAAAAGCCGCCAAGCGGGGTCGCTCGGTTCGGTTTGAGCGACCGACCGACCTTGTCCATCTTTGTCCATCCCTGTCCACCGCGCTCAGACCTCATCTCGAGAAGTATCCCTCGTTCGACCTACGAAACATGAGAAGCTGTTCAACGAACTAGCATTCGGGCGAGTTTGAGTTCTCGAAGAATGTAATAGGTGAGTGTAATGTCTTCGACAGTGACACAACGTCTCTACAACCTCTCTACAACCTCTCTAGGTCTATTAAGTCTCTATTAGAGTTTGGGATATCTCTTCAGCGATAGAAAATGCGAATTTGGAAGTCTAGGACCGACGAATGTCAATAATACGCGTTCGGGTGAGTCTGAAGAAACTGTAAAGCAGGAGCCGAGATCGCTCAAATTTTTCTGGCTGGCCTACCCCACCATGTCATTTTCTGCATTTTTTTTGCGTGGCCCCGGCGTCGGCGATCGGTAATCGATTCAGCTTGACAAGCCCCGCGCTGCGCTGCTAATTGCGCTGTGTAAATTGGCACTGGGAGACACGCGTCGAGGTGATTATTGCAAGCTTCTCTTTCATAGTCGGTAATTGACGCAAAGTCCATCCCGAATTCCCCCTCGGCTGCTCGGCACAAGCATTTCTTTCGCTAGCCTTCGACGACTTGCAATTAATTAATTGGGGCGCGGGTCCTTGAAAAACGTATTTGTCGACCTCAGTAGTCTGCCATCACAGTCAGAGAGCCAGTTTCCAGAACTTTAGCACTTCAAACTTTTTTTTTGTAATGGTTTAATTCGTTTTATCTGGGACTGGGAGCCCCTGCCTCTTGCGCGTGTGCTCGCGCTCACATTCATTTGAGCCCAGCCATCGGCCGCCTGTGCCCGTGCTGCGTGACCGTCCGGGTGCGCGTGGATCCAGTCCGAGATCGGAGCGACGAAGGCTTTCAAGCTCTTTGAAGGATGTGGGTTCGAGACCCACCACCTCAGGCAGATTAAAAAGTAACCAGTCTTAGTAGCGCCGCCGCGCGGCCAGAAAAACCTATGCAAATAGGCGACCTGAGCCCGGTAGCAACTCGGCGCGGGAACAAGCTCGCAATGGTTCAAAGTCATTACAATTGATCCGGAAATGATTTTCCGGCTTGGCCCTATGACGTAAGTCATTGGCGGGAGAAGCTTGTAGAGCTTATAGAAAAGCTTGTTGAAGTCCAGGTATATCCATTAACGCCTCAGCACTGCGGAAGCCGTGGTATGTCTGGCCCAATGCAACACGTGATCTGACGGAATCGACGCGTGTTGTGCGTTGTTGATACGTTGACAGCTCTTGTCCTTAGGCCCCCTTTCGCCCGTACATTCAACACAAGACCCATTGGTCTCGCCGCGAATATCCTCGTCCTCGATCGCTGAACCGCATACACGTCACGTCCCTCGTTGATCGCCATTGATCTTGTGATCCTTTCACATCGCCAACTCATACCAAGTTTCCACGCTTCGGCGCTCGACAAGCCCCACGTGTAGGTCCGGCGATCGTCGTCGGGGCTTTTACCAGAGAACGAGCTTCTGAGGGCCTGCTGACATCCACGTCTTAACTATAGATTCATCGCGTGGCCTCGGAACATTACGGGCTCCTTCCCTCCTGGATAACCATTCACAAACAAGTCTCTGGGTGCGTGGTGGAAGTGCGGCTGCGCGGTCGTCGACGCGCTGTTTGATTGGTTTAATGCAGCACCGTGTCGTGTCGTTCTGACCTTCCCCTGTTCGCCTTCCAGCCTCTGCCTGCACGATGTTCTCTTCCAATGCCATTTCGTCTAGCGAGCAATATGATGCGTACCATCCAAGTCCTGCGCCGCCCAGCCGACCGCTTGACGCTCCTGCGTTCGCAAACATCGATTATCCAACCTATTCGCTCGAGTCGGGTAGCCACGCGTCCGCCTTCCCATACGACCTCCCTGTCCTAGGCAGCACAGCTAGCACAGGGCACCCATCAAGTCGACCCTCCTGTCCCGCCGATTCCGCCGCCAATCGCCTGCTGCCTGACCCCCTTCAATTGCCAATGGACGAAGCCAATACATCGTCGGGCGTCCTGCAACCCTCGCCGAGTTTCTCATCAGTAGATGGAAGCACCCCGACAATGCATCCATCACCACTTTCCGCCGCAGATCAACAGTTCGCCCGCGTCGAAGTCCCTGTTGCCACCATACCGATCCGAGTTTCGCCTTTGACGCCAGCGAAGAGGCCGATGGGCCCTAGCCTCCACGAACAAAGCAAGGCTATCCCTAAGCGCAACTGTCGCAAATCCGAACGACTTATGCACGAGCAATGGGCCCAGAAAAGACACGACGAAGAGCTCGAGTATTGTATCCGACACAATATTCGACTCGATTATTTGAGGAGCATTGTTGCGCCCGTGACTCGCCTTGGCTCTCCCACTTCCTGGAATGACTTTGTGCAGAGCAAGTACTTCGAATCGCTGGCAGTTCAAGATGGATCGGAAGGTAGGCACAGCTCTTGACTACCTCATGCTAAATTCTAGCATAGCATTGCACTACGCTGTTGTTGAACTAACGGGCTGGGTTGGTCCGCTTTAGTGCCGACCAATTTGGTGGAGAGGGTTAAGCTCGCAAAGCCATATTGGAACGACATAAAGGATGACGCAGAGGTGATGACGAGGTTTGACGCGGCGCTTGCCTTGGAGCGTGAGGAAGTGACGCAAGCAACGCAAGCGACCGAAGGTTCATCCTCCATCAAGATCGCCCGAAACAAGCCGATGAGTCACGAAGCCATTAAGAAAGCGCGCCGATGTATGCAGGCCGCGTTGGAAACCATGGTGAGTCCAAGCTCAATTTGATACTGCTCACAGTAAAGTAACTGAAAGGATCATAACACCCTCAAAACCGACCCAGAGCACTTCATAGGCGCAAAAATATGGACTCCAATTGTTTGCTGTGGTCTCTTCTGATCTTCCTGAACTCAATAAGGAGCGTTTCATGGTCGCGAGCCCCGGTGGTCTGGCCTTTGCCCATCGACAAGACTGGGGCGATAATTTGGGTTCAAGACAGCTGCTCTCCGACTTCGCGGATTGCGTTACCGGTAGAGCGTTCTTGGAGGACAAAAAGGCCGAATTGGAAGCAGCTGGTCAGTAGGTGCACGCGCCGACAGACTATTGTCACTTGCTGATTGATGTCCGTTACGCTGTCACGCAGTTTGGGAGGCGCCACTGAAGGAAGCGAATCTTGAAACAAAAGCCCCGTGGTACAGCACGATTGTGAAAAAACTTTTCAGTGTGGACTATGTTCTAACCGAGATTTCAGTTGCTGCTCACTTGTTGACTGCTAACGATGAGTCTTCTTGGTGCAGATGATGCCGTGATGCGACGTACCAAGAACCAAGGGCACGAAAACAAGAGCAAACCGCCCAGGTTGGTGTACGACCCAACCGCGCTCATGCAACAGGCCAGTATCGTAGTTGAATGCGGCCCGAGCCTCAACTTGGAGACGGACTTCGCCAGCCCCATGGCCAAGCAAAAAATGTCGGGGGCCGACTTGGATCGTATCATTCCCCTGCTGCGTGCAGGAGAGTTGAGATTCAGGCTAACGGAGGAGGTACTAGCGGATGAAGAAGATGAAGATGGTGCAGCTATCCCTGCCAACGGCCAAGATGGCAGCGCGGTGAACCGCCCCGATTCCGACGAGCACTCTTAGAACTTAGGGCAGCAGCTCTCGACGCAGAGATGAGCCGGCGCGCTGGGACGGACATGAAGTGTAGGGCTGAGTTGGAAGATACAACGAGTGGATGCCGCTGAACGAAGCAAGATGACTACTGGACTTAGTACGCTAAGGATCGTGCCTGTAGTGCACCAAAGCCGCGAGCGTATGCTGCATGATGTTCGCCGTAATGATACCTCTGCTGCTTCCGCAAAACAAGAATACTGAAATGCTCCGTTTTCTGAAAATTTCGGATTGTAACATGCTCTGCGTCCTCCGAAATAGACTGCTCTGGATCCGCAATTCTCTAAGTGCGCTCTGACATACGCAGTTCCGGATTTCCGCGACTGAGTATTCGAGGTGTTCGAGGTGTTTCGAGATCATTTTACACTGGCGCACGGCCCAAAAAGGCTTATCCGATCTCTCATTATGACGACTAGCGACCGAGTATGACGGTCCATGCTCAAGTGCTTGCCCCGAGTTGAACCCGCCAGCATGTCGTGCCTCGTCCGAAAGTGTGTTTCACGCGGCGTGGGCATCAGGTATTTGCCACGGGGGTCCCGACGTTTCGCTCCATCTGATCTGTCCAATCAACTCAGTCTGGAAGGCGAGCCGGTCTTCTCAACTCCAAAGTACCAGGCGACCCTTCGTGCTAAAGTTGAAATCATCATTACTAGGGTTTGAAGTGTGAGAGGAACACTGTCAGGGAATCTCGCCGTTCCTAGCATCCGATCCAAGTGGCGCTGCTCACGCTCGGTATGTAGCAAATCGCACGTCTCGTATTGGCCGCCTATTACAAATATTACACCCCACCTTGCCGGGAATCCAGTGAGTGGGCCCGGGACTCCGACGGGTAACTCCAGTCGCCGCTCCTTCGCCCTTGCAGGCTGACATGTGGATGCCTGTCCATGCCAAAAGAGAATTGGTTTTACTTTGTGAGCATTGTCAAGGAGTAGCTTGGCGGATCCCCGCTGGTGTGGGACTGCGGCGACGCCACTAAAATTGAAGCTCCTAAAAAGCGACTCAAACTCCGGTTGAAAGTCGATGGAAGGGTTCAGATTTTGTCACAAAGCGATTTCGGTGTGTTGAAAACAAAATTCAGTCACAACGGATTGGAAACATCCGAAGTTGCCACCGGCGGCCGGCGCCACCAGATGTCAAGCGACGCCAGAATACTACTTTTTTTTTATTGACTAGATCTCATTAACAGCATAATTATTTTAGTACCAAGAAATCTTCGGAAAAGTCGGAGGAAATGCTTTAAGCACACTGGCTAACGGCCACAGGTATTAGCTTGGCCGCCTTATTTTGCTTTGTAAGAGTAGATATTGCGCACATTTCGCTCCTTCAGCTCCTCTCAACGTCCTGTCCGCTGCTGAGAGCGCGTAGTGAGGCTCGGAGTCACCGACGCAGTGCGCCGGCCCAATAGCAGGCAGTGAATTTACTCACTGATGACGTGTGGGCTCTTCGGTACCCATGACCAGTGAGAAACCAATTCGAATCGCAAGGGTTTCCCCGGTGTGTATCACATCGGACTCAATCGCAGTGATCCCACAGTGGCCTCTCCAAGGCGGCAACTTGAGCTAAGCCTTGAAATTTCAGCTTCAACCTCCCGGCTGATGTCAGCACAAGTCGAGACGCATAGAGCATGCGACAGTGCCCACAAGCAGCGATGCTTCTAGCAAAATCGTACTCGATTCCGAGGAAGGGGTGGCAACAGGCGCCTTCAGGTGCAGTGTTCACGGGAACATGGCTCGGGCAAGGGGAACCTCCGACCCTTGTTCCCGTAGGAGGACGCTCGTGCGTACATCCAAGTATTGAGATTGAACTCCGCCTGACGACAGGAGATATGTTGGTCATACTGAAGGGACCTGCTCACCTATTTTGACAAGGTTCGTGCTTCAGTTACTCGAGTAACAACTGGCGCTTCGAGTGAAAAGTCACTCGGCTCGGGCAAGGGGAACCTCCGAGCCATGTTCCCCTGATAAGAGGACGCTCTGCAGAGACGCGCTCGCACTCCCCATTACTTCCAACCATCCGAACAGTGGGCTGAACCCTGCCTGACATGTCATGGTTCGTGCACATTGATATTGCAAATGCAGTAATCATTGTCACACCATTAATCATTCGAACTCATGGTAAAATTACTGCAGCCAGTGTTTTTCACATTTCATTCTTCCGAGTCAAAGTCCGACAAAGAACGCTCCTCGTCGGGAACCAGATCATCAGAGCTGTCCGAATCGTATAGCATGCCCTCTTGCTGCTCCAGCATCTGGACCGTCAGATCATGCAAAACCTTTGCGCCTTCTACATTCATGTCAGCATCCAGCTGCTCCGTGATGCGCTGCGCGAGCAGACGATCGTCATCGGTGGTACAGAACGACTCGGACGACGCTGCATAGGCGCCCGAAGCGTCCTCCCGAGGCGCAACACTACGCGCGCCAGCTCCAGTAGCTGTTGTCGTCTTGGAGACGTTGCCCGGGTTCAACAACAGATGCGGGGTGAGACGCTTCAGAGCTCGAGGGACTGGTTCATGCGTATCCGCTGGTCCTCTGGTCGTGTACCACAGCAGGAAGAAAGTGCTATCGCGGAACCAGTCTCGTTCGCGCTTTTGAAGAGGCCTCATCCGAGCTTCCAGAATGACGAGGGCACGGTCCCGGATCGTTGCGTAGACGGTACTGCCAAATGCGCGTTCAACACGATCATGGTCATAAATTGTTGGAGCGGAATCTATTTGTGTTATCAAAAACGTATCAGCATCTAGACCAGTGGAGTAACTTTCGACTGACAACTGACCTGTCGCGCTTAGCCAAAGTGCTTGGCGACTAGAGATGAGGTCGTGCTCGTCTTCGAGCCAAGCAAGGGTTTGTCGCACCTCGGCGCCAATCCGAGCAAACTCCTCCGCAGCTCGATCCAGGTCACGCACAGCAACGATGCCCCGTTTAACCCACCGATCGGTGGCCCAAGCAGCTTCAACATGCGTGAAAAACCCGTCTTGCCAGAAGAAATCTGTGTCTTCAAGATCAAGAATCGATGCTAGGCTACCGACTGATGGAAGATTGTTGAGGAGGTGCGATGGTGATGATCCGCCTGCCGTTCGAAACGCGTTGACAGCCTTGTTGTATGCCTTACGTGCCTTTTCAGCGCCAGAGTGAGTCTTGACTTCCGTTGTGCGAGCTTTGTTGGCCTCTCTCTGGCCAAGTGTTGACCCGCCCCTGCCGCGACGCGTCGATAGCAAATTTTCACGGCTAGTTTTGTAGGCAATCACTTCTCGATGAAGCTTGCGCAGCGCAACGGAACACTGGCACAAGTGACGAAGCTCTGTGAAGCAAATAGGCACGTCATCGCAATCAGGAACAGGGAAAACTAAGTAAGAGAATTAAGGCCAACCTGTGGGCGAGATGCTTGTCCCACTTCTTTGCAGTTGGACAATTGCTGCTTGATCGATCTCCCTTGCAAGACGATCGTGCTTCGAATTCAGCCCCACAAGCGCTTCTGGTTCAGACTCGTCACTGCTCAGCAAGATGATGAGTCAGTGAGAACGAAGGACAAGCTCAAGCTCAAGTAGTTATCACCAAGCACGTACATGATGCAGTCATTCCTGTAAAGTTCCTCAGCAAGTTTATAAAGCTCGCTTTCCCTCAAACGATCTTCCTCAGCTTCCTGCGCAGCCGTTTTCGACGCTTGCGCTCGTCGCTGGTCTTGCCAAGCGACGCGAAGCGCCTCCTCCGACCAGGTGGCATCGTGGGCGATAACGGCGTCAAGTTCCTTTCAAGCAGCAGTGCTCCGAGCCTTGGCTGAGCGAAGTCGGCGGGTGAACCAGGACCCTAGTCGTGTACAAAGAGTCAATGCGGCAAAAGACGAAGCGGCGACTGCGGAGCACTGACCAAGCCTTGAGACGTTCGCGTCGTTCACTGCCTGCGTGCGGACCGCCAAGTTGACGAGGCGGTGGGACTTATTTGATGGGCGATTGATGGGGATGAGGGAGCGCAGCGCGCTCCATAGTCGCTCACAACCTTCTCCATCACTGAATCCAAAGTTCGGGATGAGACGGGGGTTGTAGTCAACCTGGCAACCCCAGGTATGGGCGTATGCATGGAAGACACTTGTGGCGAACTCGAGTCGCTCAAACAGCTCAGGCAGCAGATGCCTCTGAAAAGGTTGAAACACAAAGCCCATATGATCAGCAGCGACATATCGGAGAGGGGCCCGAGCCGAGGTGGTCAATGCAAACCTTCTCAATGTGGTGCTTGAAATTACAAGCGATGTCGTACAAAACTCCAATCCTAGCATCTGGGGGAAGATGGTCCGAGATGTGCTTGACAATGGCTAAAGCGAAGTACAGCCTAGGTGATTGGAGCGCAGGCATGAGCATCAGCAGTGAAAGTAAAAATGCAAGTTGGAGTCGAAGAACATCAGCTCAATACACTCACTTTTCGCCGGTCTTCTCAAGATTCACCATTTTTAGGGCGATATCATGGCGGCACACGCCGGCGACAAGTCCTGTATCGATCTTGCGCGACGAGACTCGACCAGCGCCCCCGTCAGCAGCCTTCCACGACTCTGTGCACGCCTTCCGACGGGGCCGGAGCGATATTACTCAGTATTCGAGGCGGAACGCAAATATATCACGCTCCTCACCTTCTTCGTTGGCCGCGCTGTATTCTCGACGAGTGCTTTCATGTCCAGGACGGCTTTATCAGACAGAAACAAGCTCGGCACTATTCCTTGGACGTCGTATGTCGCATTATTTTCTCGGGTTTGCTGGAAGTTGCCGTCGAGCGCGATCATATAATCAAGTTGGAGGGTGTGATGGGGTCGGTTGAGCCGTTTCGGCCCGAAGCACGCTGGGTATTTGTTGGCCAGCGCGTCGGCGGTGCCCAAGAGAAAGTCGCCAACGTCGCGCTCAGATGCTTCGATGGCGCGAAACTCGTCGATCGCCCGCTGCCATTGCTTCCTCAGCTCTTTATCCTGAGCTCCACAATCAGGCAGCAAATGAGTCCGGGTAGAACCCATGACAAAAAACCGATAACAAATGCTCACATGGGTGTCCATGATAATGCTCTGGTTTCGACCACCCGTTGTCCCCGAAATAGTCTTTGAAGCCTGCAGCGTGGCCAGTGAGGGCGTAAGGGGCATTACGCCAACGCGAGTTTTCTAGGCGGATCATGCGGAAGGAGAACGCTGATCCTGCGTTGACAGCGGTCGATGCTATAAACCCAAGTTGAGCCAAGCGTACAGCTTCCGCAATACAGGGCGGATTGGAAGCGCAGAACGTGACTTGCTTGGAATAGACTGAAAGGCAAGGCGCAGAGGGGGTTTCACGTGTCAGTGATACCAGGACAACGGCGAGAAAAGATGCATCGCGCAAAGCGGTGAACGGAGCTGGCATGACACATACCGGTCAGTCCGTCGTACAGGACCACCTCGCGAGCATACACGTGCTGACAGTGGCATGGTGAAGGAACGTTCAAGTCGTCCTGGTCGCTGTTCGAAACGAGCGGCAGAAACTGTCCATTGGTGGTTATGCGTAAATCAAGATAGAGACCCAAAAGGGCAGCGCGCTGACTCTCGCGCTGCTCGTGCTCGAGTGTGATAAACTTGAAGTAACCTTCTTGCTTAGCGGCAACCGGCGGATCGGAGACGCGGGGAGTTGGTAAAACCTCCTGTGCGAGTTCCTGGTGAGTTGGGCGTTGTAAGTCGGGGTCGGGTGGGTCCCAGCGCTCCATGGAAAGATCCATTCCCCCTAGGTCTTCGTACTCGGCCTGCTGAGCAAGAGGAAAGTCCCTGAGATAATCCTCGTTGAAATCATCGTGGGAGAAGTTCAGGTCATTGGCGAAGACTGAGGTCGAGGCGACAGGGACGCGTTGGTTCGTGCTCGTTTCGACGTTTGAAGTTGCAGATGTGGTGGGAGTGGCATCCATATCTGTCTTGGCCGTCCTCGGCCTCTTACGTCCTCCTTTATCGACGATCGTACCTCCGAAAGTGACAAGGCACAGCGGCATCGTGGCGTATTGATTCGGACAATCGGGATGGTCGAGGTAGTCCGAAGGCTTGATCCGCGGAAAGCGTGGTTTGAGTCGCGAGGGGCGGCCCATGGTGACTGAGCGGAATGAATACGAGAACACAAGTGTAGTAGCTCAGCAGAAACGAGCTCCGGGTGGGGTAAGTCTGCGACGATCCAGGTAGTACGTCCTGCAGGAAGCAGCGGCCGCCTGCATGCACGCGCGACAGATTCCTTGCGTGCCAATTTGACGTGTTCCTCATCTTACAACGCGTCAAGCACGTGACTGGACACCCGCCCATGAGCATGAGCCCCGGCCTCAGGCGCTTAGAGTCTAAACATTTAAAAAATTACGTGTGGTTACTGATTCAACTCGAAATCAATCTTTGCTTCTTATTATCTGCTGGGACTACTCATGTCGTCACATGATCAATGTAGTGGTCTTAACGGACTTGGAAGAGGTGTACGGGCCTGTCCCGGCGCCGAGTTGCTACCGTCGGTAGCAGTGTTGCTACCGGGCTCAGGTCGCCTATTTGCATAGGTTTTTCTGGCCGCGCGGCGGCGCTACTAAGACTGGTTACTTTTTAATCTGCCTGAGGTGGTCTCGACAGAGGTCTCGACCATTGTAAGACCGCCAGACAGCTCGCTCGAGCTCGCTTGAACACCCCTCGAACTCACCTCACATTTTCGCTGCTCCTCGTGTGTGTCGCACATACGACTCCCACGACAACCTCACGCCACGACTTTAGTCCAGCTTGTGTCTCCGACCACCCTTCCCTGCCCACACCTTCCCGTTGCCCGCGGGATGCAGCACCCGCCTCCGGCGCCTTGGTCTCCGACTGGCCCCAGCGGCCCCAGCGGCTCGAGTCGTCCTGGTCACGCACCACACCATCACCCAGCCTCGGCGGCTTCGACCTCGGCCTCGGCCTCGTATACCAATAAGCCGCTAGCCCCCTTGCGGTCGCTGCCATTGTTCGGCAGTCCCAACGAGTTCCCGGATCCACCCTCGCACTACTTCCCGTCGCGGCCCCGAGCGGTGCGAGCCAAGTCACCGCCGACGAGATCGGACGCCGAAACACTGATCGAGCCTTGCCAGCCCCGTTCCGCGCCGCTTGCAGGTGGTCCGACGAGCGTCGAAGCAAGCACCGGCCATCGCAAGGCCGGCTCAGCATCGTACGGGAGCGGGAATCCGAAATCAAATGGGGTCGTAGCAGGTCAGACTACCTCATCCGATCACTGGGAGAGGGCCAGCTCGGCAACTCGTGACGAGCTCGACGACGGTCACGCTATGGATACCGACGGTGACGGCGACGACGACGGTGAGAGCGTCGCAGACGCCGGTGGGAATCGAGATGATGACGGAATAGATGACGGAGAAGGCTCGTCGTCGCATAATGCAAAGCGAGGTGCATCAGGGGCAGCTGGATTCGAGAAGGACGGCGCAAAGAAGCGCAGTCGGACCTTGACTTCGGCCCACCAAACGGCCGTGCTCAATTCTTTGTTGGCCAAGGTGGGTACAGGATGCGCTACGACCGCGAGTCAACGACGACACAAAGCTCACTCCGGGAACTGGAGCGCTCACCTCTGGGCATTGCACATTCCACAGACCCGTTTTCCTTCGACCGAGACTCGGGAAGAGGTCGGAAAGCAGATTGGCATGTCAGCTAGGCGGGTCCAGATCTGGTTTCAAAACGTGAGTCCTTGCCTAGGACCTCTAACTGAGCTAGTGCCTAGTTTTCCCTTGGACCGGCGACTAAATGTTGTTGCATGCCCCCTTTGCGATTCTAGCGCCGTCAATCGCAAAAACGTGTGCGAGATCGGGAAGCAAGCGAGATGGGGGCAGCATCAACATCGAGCTTACCTCATCACGAATATCAGCGCAACGAACCTTATGCTTGCTATGGTACCCCGCCCGCCTCATCAGCATCTTCCAGTTCCACGGCGCGGCCGAGTCTCTCCCGTCAGGTCTCGGTGGAGTCCAACAGCTCGTTCGCATCAGCATACTTGGCTCACTACCCTCGTGATCCGCTCTCACCGCTTTCCGACGGTCATCCTCGATGGTCAGGCGGTGCTACAGTCCCCGTCACCGGAGCCGGTTACGCCGGGTGGCTGAACTCGTCACCCGAGAGGCGCCCTTCGACCGGGAGCTACTCCAGCAACCACGTACCAGGCAGGTACCAGGCAGGTCCTTTCCCAGGACCCCCGTCCAAGCTCTCCGCGACGACCGATGGGGCTGTCCGCCTGCCGTCTCTTTCTGCAGTGCTGGGACCGGTGATAGTGGACAGCAATGCCGAGCGGGCAGCCTTCACCTATTCGCACCCGTATTCGCGAGGTCCGCCTCTTCCGTCGTCGGCTGGTGCGGGACTTCCAGAAAACCCGCCCATTGGCTCGGTAGCACAGGGTACGAACAATCGGCAGTTCGACGACTTCTCTCGTTTGCGCATCTCGAATGATGGGCCCTTGCAGTCCGAGCGCCGTTCTTCTCCTCCCGACATCTTGGACGCCGCTATGGAGACGATGTTCAGGCCTGCGGCTTTCCCGGCACGATCCAAACTCCCCCCTTTGCGATCGACGTTGGGTCTTGCAGCGCCGCCGTCGGAGCATGACTTTACCCAACGGTCGTCGGAAGCCGATGCTGCCCTCCTTGCGCCAATTCGGCCCGCAGAGAAAACCCACACTTTTGCAACGCGACTGCCGCCCATCTCGTCTTTGGCGCTCGCCCCCTCCAATGTCTTTCCCTCGGCTCCGCGGACCCCTGGGTCAGCTTCGCATCGCGTCGCACGGTCTTCTACTTCGTCGTTGGACACGCTCGGCACTTGGTCTGCTGGCATGGATGCACACGGCCAGGTGCACAACAATGCGAGCGCTGCCAGCAGCGCCACGTCCAGGACAAGCTTCTCGAGCGAGGTGCAAGAGGAATGGGACCGAATGACGAGTGGTGTTGGGCGCAAAGCGAAGACGGCGGAGGTCAGTTTGACTTCCCAGCCCAACAGTCGACGGATACCGAGCGGATTCTCAAGCCGCGAGAGCCGGATGGGCTCGCCATGATATTCAGCATAGGGTTTTCTTCTTTCGCCTCCTTGGGGGGAGTAGCGAGTTAGTGTTCTGTCATATGCTGTCAATGTACTTCAGGATTGGTATCGAGTCAATCTGGTGATTCACTTTAGAACAACGCGTTGCTCACCTGCTAGGAGCAGGTGGTGTCTGGTGGTGTAGGATCATGCCCAGAAGCCGAACCGAGTCGAGCCAAGCTCTACAGTTCTCTCTCTCCTCTTACCTCCCCCCACCCAAGCTCGCGACGACAGTCTCACATCGTTGTGGCCAGATTATTTGGCACCAGCGTCGAGTGTCAACACTTCATATCTCTAGGACTGTTTTCTGCTATGTCGCCCAAGTCCTCCAGGTGAGCTGCAGCCACGGTCAGGAGTAGTGTCTACCATCCCCATGACGGCCGCACGCTGGCTCGTTAGCTGTCCATCGCCCACCCCGGACTGACCAACCCCACCTTCGACGGTCCCTCAGAAGCAACACCATAGCCGATGTGTTCCCCTTCTTCTACTTCCACTTCTTCACCTTCGTCGAGCCCTTGCTCACCATCTTTGGCTCCATCTATGCGACCTTCTCGCCGCTGCAATACTTCAAAGAGCTCGTGCCGATCGCCGTCGCGAGCGCTCCGCTCGACGTCAACGTGCATCGCGCCGGCATCATGGCCGTTCGACAACTCGGGTCGTGCTTCTTCCTCATCGCGTTAGTCGGGTCCGTCTTCCTGCGCAAAATGGCCACCACGCTCAAGGACCAACCGCGGATCCTCGAGTCGCTCGTCGCGACTTACCTCTGGTGCCTCGCTGTCGCCGATCTAACCCATATTGGATACACCTTGTTCGACGTTGGAACTTATGTTGCCATTCGGCCCTTTCTGTGGAACCACCTTGTTTTCGGCAACGTCGCCATCACGTCCTTCTTGTTTGTCGTTCGCCTCGCTTGGTTCAACAAGATTGCAAGAGATTCGGTCGCTCCAAGCGAGACCAAGAAACGGGCTTAATTGACATATGTATACTTAAATCCTTCTTCTTGCAATTGCATACGACAAAGGAGACGTTATTATTTGCTGATACCAGTCGTCTTCTTGCATTCTCAATCCTGGCTGTCTTCGCGCTCTTCTCGCAGTCCTTTAGCAGCCCAGAAAGCCGCTTTCGCGGATTTGTTCGGCGCAACAGCACTCTTCTTGATAGCGGGTGGCTGTGGCGACGATCGTTTGGAAGAGGAAGCCCTCGACGCAGGAGCACCGACCAGTACATCACCTCCGCTGCCTCCGAGTATGACATCTTGATCGTCGTGGTCACTCGACACCGAGCTTCCCTCGTCAACCTCCGAGGCATCCTCGTCCGATGAACCTCCAATGTACATCGTCAGCGCCGGCATCGCGGATGATAGCTGCAGTTTGGGCGATGTGATCGCATACCTCGACTCTTCTTCCTCGTCATCGTCGTCATCACCGACGCCGCGCAGATCGATCGTCTCCACGTCGCCAGCGGAGCCCCTGTCTCCAACGACATCGAAGACGAAGTCCCCACCCCCTGCGCCCATCTTTTCGTGCATCTGCTTGATCTTCTTGGCTTTGCGCTGTTCGCTCCTTCTCTCGAGCTTCATCGTCGTCTTCTCCCTCTTGTTCTGCAGCCGCACTTCCTTTCTCAGCTTCTTCATCTGCTTTTTGGTCAAGCTTTGTCCAGGATTCGTCCCCATCGGGTTTTTGACCCCACCGGGCGGAAGCTTCTCCAACAGATCCTGCAGGACGCCTTGCTCGTACAGCCTGAGGTTATCGCGCCTCGCTTCAATCGCCGCGCTGGTCATGCCAATGATGCTGCCCAATATTGACGTGCGCAAAGGATCTTCGCCTTTCCCGACCGCATTGGGAAGAACCGAACCATCCAATGCCTCGGTCTTGCGACCCTCGTTCTCCGTCGCGTCTCGCCGTGCATTAAAGACCGACACCCTTTGGTAGATAGTCGCCGTCAAGCTTTCGTAGCCGCCACTGAGCGTCTGCCGGACCCGAACGATGCCGTGACTTCCCCCCGAGACGTCATTCGAAGGATCATTGGGATCCTCGATCGAGAGCAGGTAAGGCTGGTTCGGGCGGTACCATCCTTTGTCGTGCTTGTTGAAATAGCCTCCACGATGGCGGAGCGTGATCCCTGTGAGGTCAAAGTTGAACTGTCGCCCGTAGTAGTCGAGAAGTTCGACGAAAAGCAGGCCAATGTTGCGCGAGGGTTCGATGGTCGAGACTTGCATTCTGGGATGAAGCTGTGGTGTTTTGGAAGTCGGAGCGTTAGCGTGTGGAATGGGAGCCACGACGTGAACCACCAGCTACTCTTACTTGAAGGAATGAGATGACCAAGCAGATGATGGAGTAGCTGCCTAGGCCACCGGTAAAGACCTCGTTCATCCCGCGCTGGTTCAAAAAAGCCTTGAGCAATAGGACCAGGCTTCTCGCGACGCCGTGATCGACAATGTGGGGGGCGATGGATTGGTCCAAGAAAAGGGCATCGGGGTCCTGGACTTTGCTCTTCTCTTCCACTGCTTGTTCTTTTCCCTTGCCTTTTCCTCTGCTAGTCTTCTTGCCATCTTCGTGCGCTGAAGAGGAGCCGCTTGACGAGTTTGCCCCCGGCTCAATGTATCCAGCTTCACGAAACGAGTAGTCCTCAAGCATCTGCCTGACTCGAACGGCGGCTTGGACTCCACTTTCCTGGTTGACGCTCAGATCGACCGAGAATCCACCAAACCGGGTCACGAACTTGACGATCGGGACCCTCGCTTTGGCGATGACGACGAGACTAGTCGGTTCGGCCAAACTCGAATGAAGCAACAGGGAGGCGAGGCGATGCAGCAATGCGCTCGAAGGCTTGAGAGGCGGGGCGGGCATGGTGGGACACAGCACGACGAGATCGATATCTCCACCGGGGAGATAGAGGCCTGTTCCGACTGAGCCAAAGCATTCAACATCGGCGTCAGGCCACATGGATTGGATCGTGCGCCGGACGAGTTCGACCGTCCATATCCGCAGCTCGTGTTCGATCGGGTTGGGTGAGATGTATTCGATGAAAGCATGGGCCTCCAGGTTCAGCCTGTGCAATTCTGGATGTCAGCTATTCTGCAATCCTGCCCTCACGCGCATCGATCGCAGCGAGTACTCACATTTCAATTGCATTCGTCGCCTTTTCCCAATCAACGCCCGGTGTTTCGCACCACGGCATCGTTCTCCCCTTTTCTCGCCGTCGCAAGTTGGAGGTGTCGTCCTCCCTTTTCTGCTCGTACTCATCAAGCTTCCTCTTGTGCGCGGCGACGGTTGGTGTCGTGGCCCGACTGGATCGGTTCGAGCGCTGAGGAGTTTCTCTTCTGCGACCGGATCCAGACCTTGCCCCGCCTCGATGGTCCGAGTAGGACGGTGTCGGAGGTGCGATTTCGTCCAAGTCGAAGTCGAACGAGATGAAATCCATCTGCTGCTCAAACTGAGCGCGAGCGGCTGAATCCGGCGTCGAGGTCGTTGCGGTCTCTGGCACGATTGGAGCCGACTTGGACGTTTGAGGGGTCGAATGAGACGGAGTGTTTCGCGGGGGGGTCGCCGTCGAAACTTGAGCTTGGGCCATGGCGCCATGAACGGCTTTGGACAGCAACGAAGAAGGATTGCCGGATCGGGATGACGCAGTCGGAGTGCTCGCGGTCGCTTTTAACGATGACGATGACGGCGACGACAACGACGATGTTGCTGCTCGTCCTGCTTTGTCGACACGCGTCTTTTTGGAAGGACGAGTCACGGCAGGTGAGGCCTCAGTACCATTGATAGTCGGCGTGGGATTGATTTGTAACGGCTCTGAGTCGGCCAAGTCGGCGTAATCGACCGTCGAACGCGAGGCCATCAGGAACGTTGAGCTTCGTGGATCGGTTGCGAAGTCTGCCCGAGGCTTGCGGAGGAGGCAAAGGAGCTCGTGGGTAGGCGGAGGGAAAAGCCTAGCTTGTTTACGAATCGAAAGGATGACCAAGCTCTTGTGGTGATGATGAGAAACGGTGACACTCTTTGCGGACGCGCGGGAGCCCTTTGAACACAAGTTCACGAAGCGCGACGCTGCCGTGACGGTCTGACCTGGTCTTGACGGTGACACTACGATGACGCGCTCGCCGGCGCTCGCTGTCGTGCAAAGGGGATCCGTCCGAGCTGGTCCGAGCGCGAGCGTGCTCGAGCCTCGCCAAGTGGGCTCAAAGTGCGTTCCCTCCAGCTTGGCTCGCTCTCAGTGCGACACACCCCGTATCGACCTTACGTCTCTTTGCTGCACTTGGAATCGACAAGGGCTCGACGCCTCGTGGAGTTTGTGCAGCTAGCGATGGTCAAGCTCAAGCGTGCTCGGTCACGTTCTCCGTCGCCGTCGCTGGATCGGGAGCAAAGTGGCGGCAATGACGATGCTGGCAGTGCTTCGACATCCACGTCCACCTCGAAGCGCCGCAATGGTCACCCACGACTGCGATTCAAACAACATCAGCATGCACCAGCAACGCCCGCAACAGCCTCCAGCACCACCTCCTCCACCGCAGCAACCCATCGAGGGCGGGGGGCCGCTCCAGTCGCGCCAGTGCCCTGGACAATTCTGCCGACACTGCCGACGCTGGAGGGATCGCTCGCTGAAGAGATCGTTCTGCGCTGTCTGAGCTACCTCGACGTACACGATGTACTCAACTTAGCCACCGTCAGCTCGGGATGGTGCAGGCTGACCCATGACAACCAAGTGAGTCATACCCATCCAGATCGAACTTCATCTCAAGCGGAGCTAATCTGATCATTCGTTCAAAACCAACAGCTCTGGAAGCAGCTCTACACCAGGACGTATGCACCCTCAGCAACATCTCACACATCTTCGACAGCCTCATTCTCGCGACCGTGGAAAGATTTGTACAAAATCTCGTTCAACTGGAGACGGGGCCATACTCGAACGAGCGTATTGCGATCCTCCGTCCGCAAAGCCGTCCTGCCACCTTTGCCCCTGACGATCGACGAACCAAATGATGGGTCACACACTACGGGGCCAGATACTGAGACGCCTTTGAATCGACCCCACCCCCGCGTTGTTCGGCCATTCGCATACACACCGACCGCGACAGCTCGGAGTCGAGTGTCGCCCAACTCGGCTTTGCAGAGCAACACCCTGGTCCAGTTCTACCGCAATATATATTTCCTCGGCTCCCGATCGACACATCCATCCTCGGTCATCCCACCGGTCCAGGTTCAGCAGGCACTTCCGGATGGCTCTACCATCTTACTCGGAGAGATCATATCGCCGAATCTGCTCGCTTCGTACCAACGATCCTCGGCAGGCTTCACACCTGCCGTCTCGATTACATCGATACAACTTGACGAGGCACCCAACACCTCGTTCGATACAAGCCACCAAGTCGAACTCGCTGTCTTTCTGTCGACTGGTCAATTCTCCTTATTCTCCGTCACGCTCCCACACTCGACAGCTCCCTTCGAATGGCAAGAGGTCCACACTTCCCCGTTAACCATGGCATCGACTATGGCTCAGTCATTCGATCCCGTTGTTCTCGCCAGATACCATGGGTCTCTCCTGGCCACCTGCTCGAGGTCATTCGTGGTGCGGTTCTACCATGTCATCCGACGTCCAGCAGCAGGCACCTTCGGAGGATCGCTTGTGATCGAGGCTTCGGACCGACTCCAGACGACTGAATCATGGGCACCCGTCAGTCTTTCCCTCGAGAAGCTACCCGACCCCTTCGCCTCGGATACCCACGATTATCGCAAGCGATCAAAAGCGTCGTCTCTGCCTCAAGCGTTCAAACTTGTCCTCGCTTATGCGACTCCCGTCTTCCCGGACTCGTGGTCCGTCGGCGTGCAGCAATTCGAGGTGACCCTCACCCCACACCACGATGCCTTGAACCTGTCAGGCATCATGATTAAGTCTCAGCACGCTGTCGCGCGTCTTGCCGCCGGCATGTTCGCGTCACCGACTTACCCACACCTTTCCTCCTCGCGGGCGTCGTTAGTGACTGCGATCGAGCACTTGGGCGATCACGTCGTTATCTCACGAGCGGACAACACTTTGGACGTCTACCTCCTGACCGCGGATCCAAAAACGGAGCACCTCGGCATTCAACATATCGAGACTCTGTTCGGGCACACAGCAAGAGTTTCGAGTCTGGCATTGGTGCCGGGCATGGGAGATCGCGTTTCTGCAAGTGCGCCGGCGACGTCCTCCACCTTGCGCACGACGCGTGAGCATGATCTGCGCAACAGCGTGTCGGCGGGCCAAGTCGTCAGCGCGAGTGAAGATGGCAAAGTGAAGATCTGGGATCTTGGGCCACCCCGTCAACATTCGAAGCGCTCCACCGGTGTTGTTCCCTCGGCACCCATCGACGTCACGGAAACCGGACGTACGAGCCTCTCTTCCGAAGAATCGAAGGACCGAGCGCAAGGGGTGTCAACATGGGTTCAGCTCGTTTCCAAGCGTTCACAGAGGCAGCGTGAGACCGTAGTTTGCGTTGCTTTGGACATGGAAAAGATTGTGACCGTCGTCAGGAGAAGGCGAAGAGCCGGCGATGGGGATGAAGCGGATGGGGAGGAGGAGATGATCCGGATTTTGAGGTTTGATTGAGAGCCGCTGTGTAGTTGTGTAGTTCTTTTTCTTGGAGTGCGTTGGAAATTCGTTGTTGTTTTTATTAGAGTGGTTGTGATTGTCGTTATCTGATGATGTTTCAAATTCCGAGCTCGGACCTCTGGTCGCGGTACCGGATGAAGGTGATCGTTTCACCGAGCAGGAGGACGTCATCAATCGACAAAGTTTCGCTCCAGTGGGAAAGCAATCACTACGAACAAATCGCTCGAGCCGGAATACATCCGCCACACGCCATATCAATCTAGAAAATGTCTGAATTGAGTCCGGTACTCTGCCAAAATACGCTGCCGTAGGACTTGCATCCACTGTGTACCTACCTATAAATGCAGCGCGACGGCCGTGCGACATTTGACGTCGACAATTACGAAATGGGGATTCGCACTTCGGCGAACCTCGCTAAGAGGCACTCCAGGCACGCCCACATAGCGCTGCGGCGATGATTGGTCCCCAGACATGCCAGACAGGGCCAGACTCGAAAACGATCAATGCAGTGAATTTGGCTTGGAGGCTTTTACCCACTACTGGCCTCCACGCTCGTACCTCTACCTTCAACGTTCACATCAACCCACCACCCCGCCAGCATGTCGTCGATGATGTTGGGGGGTACATCGTACATCACCGACGATGACCTGACCCCGCTCGAGCTGTACTCGCTGCGCCACGACGTCGACGCTGGCTGTCCCGGTTCGCGCCCACCCACAGCTTCGTCACATGATCGGATCGACGGCGGCCGAGCTGTAGCTGCGGCGGGCGCATCGGCTACCTCCGCCAACGCTCACACCCTGCCGACCTCGCCACTGTGCTACAGCGAGAAGCCACTGCCTCCGAGGAAGCATGTGTCGTTCTGCCCCTTGGCGTTGCTGATCGAATGCGCGGCCGACTGCAAGATTACCAAGGCCGCGTCGACGATCCTTTGCGGAGCGGGCGGCAACTCCAGCTCGAATAGTGCGGGGGGGACAGCAGCAGCAGCAGCACCGGCCGGCGCCACCGCGAGCGTCGCCACAAGCACAAACAGCGACTACGCCTCCGCCATAACACCTACATCCCCTGTTATGAGCTCGGCAAACAGGAACAAGTCCCGAATCGGCGTCAAGACGTATTGGTGAGTGCTCTTAATCCACCAAGGGGGCGTGCTTTGTGGGATCCACGCCTGAGGTTCGAGAAGCGCCTGAGCTGACTGTATGCTGTTTCACACCTGCTACTCGGAACCTTCCCTGCCTTCGGGTTACGGGTCTCCCACTCCCTGCGCTCCTCGGTTACCCAATTTGAAAATTTCCACCTCGACCGTGAACGCTTCTCAGCCTCGACCTCCCCAAAGCCTCGAAAGCGACGGCCAAAGCATGGCAGGTGGTCTGTGCAAATTTCTCGACCGGTCTCCAACCGCTCCTCCCCCCTGGCGCTGGGTCTTCCGGATCTAGGAATACGGTCACCTACTCCTCAAACAGAGCAAGACAGTCATCTCCCGAACGTGACCAGGATCGAAGAATGTTTGCCCGGTCGCGCTCGGATTCGGCTTCGTCCCTCGGATCGAGTCGGGGATCATTCTCTTCGACGGGCAAGTACGACCAAGACGACGAGCATGAGGACGAGAGCCGCGGTCGAACAGGGGACGTCAGCCATTTACCCGGTTTCATCCCTAATGCTCCGTCGCGAATCACGATCAAATTGCCCAGTTTGCAGCGGAGAGGGACCTTGCCGTCGTCCGGATCATTGTGTCCCGTCCGGAGCTGTCTCAAAGCACGATCCGCATCAAAGTCATCCTCGAAACCTTGCCAGACCGAGCCCGGCGTCGAATCTCCCACTATCCCTTATCCTTCAAGGCTCTCTACATCCCCAACAACAATTGCATCCCCTGCCTCTTCGCGGACAACGCGCTCGACCCCCTGTATCTCGCCCGTTGACTCTGCCCCGATGGCACATCGAACACTCATGGCCAGCCACCTCTCTCCCGACCGGCACGCCCTGACCATCCCTCTTATCGACTGCTGCGAGCGATGTTCGCGAGCGACCGAAGTCGGCCTGTGCGCTGATGAGGACTACGAAGAGCCGTGGAGCAAAGCCGCGAAGAGGAAGCGCAAGTTTGACGCTAAGCGCAAGGCCGGGGTAGTCAACACGGGCAAAGACGCTACGAAGCACGATGGCACTTCGAAAGAGGTGCTCGTGGACGCTGTTTCGTGTTTGGATGCCGGGTTGGGGTTCAAACGAGCCACTTTGGCGGGACCGACAGACACGACGATGGATTCCGACAAGATAGGCGACGAGGAAGAGGAGGACGTCGGGGTACCGACGCAGGGGTTGATTGCTGCGGCCGTCGTTGACGAGATAGGCAAGAAGGTTGTAGTCGATGAACCGGAAGAGGATGGAGAACCGAACATGGCTTCGGGAGAAGAAGAGGGATCGGGGCTGGACAGCCCTGCAACATCGATCGAGCCACGGTCAGCCGAACCATCTACGGCCAGTGCGGACGAATTTGGCGCCCCGGAGGAGCATCACGTCACTCAGGCCACTACTGCAAGCGTTAAAAAACTCATCACATCGCCTCTCGTCTCCGAGCTCGCTCCTGAGACACCTTTGTCCGAACCGAAATTATTTTCCGCAGCCGACATCCTCCCACCTCAAGTCTCTGTCGTCACACCCAATGGCAACAAGGCATTGGTTTCGTCCTCAAGCACACGGCCGGCTCCAACAAAACGCAAGCTATCACTGTTGAACTTTGGAAAAGGGATCGTCGACGCCGGATTTGTAGCGAATTTTGGCGGTGGATCGTCGAGGCCGTTCGTTTGATTGCTGGGTTCGGGCCCGAGTGTTGTGTACTGTATCCGTTTGGCAGATTAGTGGAGACTCACCACCTATTATATGTTTCATTTCAGAGTGACTTCTATTTCTGCGATTGTTGTGGATCTTTGTATTGAAATAACGTGATGCAGCCTGGATTGTGTCAAAAGTGGCTTTATGATGGGGCGGCATCAGGTATTTCCTCGTCATATTACTCAGATTACCTGGTCGCTGTTGGGGTTTGTGTCGTGGGCGGGCTTTGTGTCGTGGAGCAATGGATTGTAGAGTGACAAAAAACGATGCACGACCACATAGTTCAGCTGGCAGCCCCGAGCTTCGAACGTCCTTCGCTCACTCTCAGTTCGGAGCAGATTCCAGAAGCTCTCCGACCCTATCCAGCCCGCGCCGGAGCACCTTGCGACGCAAGTTTCACCCGGCGAAATCCACTATCACCGAAGCCACCTATAAGCTTTCGCCTTTTAATCTGGTGGCACTGACTGGGTCACCCCGCGCGGTGTGGTACGGCGTCTCCAGGCTCCAGCCCCGGGCCTGTGCTCGTCGCCTTCGCTACCACACACGCTGGGTTAAAGACCTTCTCGCGCTAGAGCACATGTAGTCCATACAAAACAAAGAGGGGAGTATTGAGGAAGTACCGTAAAAATATATCTCGTTTGTCGTAGTGTTGATTGAAATCTGAGAAATCCAAGAAACTTGGTTGGGTGGAGTCTTCCGCGCACCCGAGGATTGCCAAAGTTGCCAAACTGAGAAAGAAGACCAAGCGTCGCGCGCCGCGCGTGGCGTTCTCGACTCTCCTCCGCTCCCGTCCCTGCTCATTCGCCGTGGCCAACTCGCATCCGGCCTCGATCCTACTCCTCTACTTCGATTAAGGGCTTCATCAATAGCCTTCAAAATGACCCAGACGGAGTCCTCCCCATCCACACGTGTGTCCACATGCGTCGGGCCTTGCCAACCCCTCACTGTTGGAGCTCGAGGTCGCCGTACGGTGGCCCTGGTACCCGCCAGCGCCTTGGTCACCAGACGGTCTTGAGTGCATTGTTCGGCTCCTTGACCCTTCTTCGCTGCGTGGAGGGTGCTACCCTTGGCCAGTAGAACCTCGTACCCCGGACACACGCCGGTTGAGGCAAGAAACTCGGTCAGGAGTCGGGATGCCGCCACGTTCGAAACGTACAGCTGAATGTCGTCCGGGGGTAAGCCTCCTTCTTCATCTGCCTGCGAAAAACGCGACGCTGATCCTGGGATTGCTCGCACGAGAGCACGACGTGCTCCAAAGTCTCCGCCGCGCCGCGTGATAGAGCTTAAAGTGGGACGGTCCGGGTGGTGAGTCGTCGAGCTTGCGAAGCTCCGCGCCTGTCTTGCCGTTCTTCCACTCCCTTGCCCACATCTGGCTGAGACGCTCCTTGAAATGTCGTCGCAGTGCCGTCTTCGAAGCCGGAATCGCGTTGGGTCGCTCGATCTCCAGCCCGTCCTTGATCGACTCGGCATCGATCATTTTGGTCGCCTCCTTCGCCGCCTCGTCAGCGAGCTCGTTGCCGTCGATCTCGACGTGCCCTGGGATCCACTGGAGCTTGATCGATGTTGTGAGTCCGAGCTTCTTCTTGAGTTCCAGGTACCGGCGGCGGATCTCGATGCGCTGTTCCTGCCCTGGCCCTCGTCGGGTCGAAGTCGCGGCACGGACGGCGGCCTGGTAGTCGACGCAGATGACGATCCTGCTGGGTCGGGTTGAGGGCGGGGCACGGAGGAGTGTCTGCATGGCGCGCTTAGACCGTTTGCTGCGTGCTGAGCGCGCGTGCCTATGAGAAGTGGACAATCGAGTCCTCAGTTTGCCAGATGACTCGGAGAACTGCTGCTGACCCCATCATCGATCCATCGCTGTAGGCACCCACATCCTCGGGCTCCAGTGAAGCAATGAGCTGGTCGTGGTTTCCGGCCGCCTCGTCCTTTTGATTCTGCGATGCATGTCTCCGGCGGCTCGAACTCGTCCCATGGGGGGGATGGGTCGACCATTTAGATCGTCTCTCAAACCACTAGGTGTCCGTCGTTGTTGCGAAGGTCTGGGAACGCATGGGCAAGCTGGTCGATGGGAGTGGGGTGAATAGCGTGGCCATGACGTCTGGGAAACGTCAGAGCTGCTGCCTCGAGGAACTTTCGCTGCAACGGATGCTCTTGGGGGCCGAGAGCAGCCGTGTAGCCGCGTTGTGCGATCGGTGAGTGATCCTGAGGTGAGTCGGCCGGAGATTTGTCTCGACTTCGGCAGCTGCACCACTCGTGCTCCTCGGTAGTCCGGCGACGCGCTTCGCGGCCTCGGTGTTGACACACTCGAGCAAGGTCCTTGGTCTGGTCGGGCTTGTACCATACCGTCGACGCGTAGTCCGGCCTGGGATGGACACAGGCGACCACGGCTTGTCAACGCATGCGACTAAATGGAAGTTGAGGGGCCACCGTTATGAAGTTGTGACGCCTGCTCAAGCGGTGGTAAGGCTCTGATCGACGGACCAAGGAGACCAGACCAAGAAGTTGCTTGAGCAGGAGAGAGAGAAGCGCGGAGCCAGTTGGCTCGGGCAAGCGCGCGGCTGGGCCAGCCGCCTCTGTCAGGCGCACGGACCCAGCCCAGAAAAGGGAGAGAGCAAGGTGTGGAAAGGCAGGCCAAAATGGAGGTAAGACAAGACAGAGAAAAGGAGACATGATGCGAGAAGGAGACATAGGAGGTTGTCAATCTCACACCCCCCCTACTTCGAGTATCAGGGAGCACAGACTGTAAGGATCTGAACGCCTCCGACTCCTGACACAAGCGACTGCAGGCGCTCTCCTTCGGTCTCGAACAACGCTCTTCTTCCAGGGGTTCAACATGTTGAATTGCATTCTGTCAAGCCTTCGAACACTTCGACTTTGGGCCGCCGTTTGACGGGCTCGTCCGCCTTTCGCCTCACGCCTTCGCCTCACGCCTTCGCCTCGGTGCCTCGCCCCCGCGCGCTTTCGCCTCGGCGCCTCGCTCCGCGCGCCTTCGCCTCCGCAAGCCTCCACCGCGCCCCCCTGTCCCTCGAGCCTCCCTGCGTGATCCTCGCACCCGGCCTCGTCCCTCGACCGATGTACACCGTTCGTCAACTCGTCCACATCTTGGTCCGTCTGCCCGTCATTGCCTGCTCTGCCATGCTATCACGAAGGACAAAGATAGGAGAGGTGAGCCGGACGTAGGGGCTCGAGACGAGGACAAGGGCGAGTGACGAGTTGAGAGATGTTCTAGGGACTTCTCTGGTCTAGTTCCCCATCTCCGTAGCTTACTTCTCTCCTTCCTTTCTGCAACTCGAATCTTGTCAAAGGTCACATCCTTGCACTCGTCCCTCGTCCTCGCCTCTTGTGAGAAGTCGGGGACGAGGTGGCGAGCTTGAGGAGGCGAGGCACGAGGATCACGTAATAGTGTTGAGGCTGGGGATCACGTAATAGAGCTTGGTTGAGGTTCACGTAAAAGTCGGGGGTGAGAGGGTTGTGAGTGTGTAGTCGGAGGAGAAGAGAGCAGTGCAGGTGCCGAAGCGGGGAGAGGAGGTCCGAGGCGCGGGAAGGCCGAAGTCACGCGGATGACAAAGGTGCTGAGAGGCCGAACTCGGAGTGGCGAACTTCCATTCGTGACAGCACCCCCGGGTTTGTTGAGTGGAAGCCGAAAAGGTTTCGGACTTGGGAGTAGCGACCGCTTGGGCTACTAGTGGAGCGTCAACGTGGCTACAGTGTGCGACGGACGGGCCGGGGGGGGAGAAGTCGTGAGGCGGCACGGACGCGGTGCGGCTGGACGATCTGTTCTCTACCAAAGATTAGCGGTCTAGCTAATGTTGGGAAGCGGTAGAGAAGAGGAAGAGAGGCGCGAGGGCGCGCGAGTCGGGTGAGGTTCCAGCAAAGGGCCGCGCTAAGACAAACTGGGCTAACACAATGCGAAGCTTCAAGACCGAACTCCAAGTGGACCATCGAGGCTCTGAGGGGTGCCGTGTTGGACGACGGACACGAGGGGAAACTTATCTACACGATCCAGAGTTGTTGAGTGAGGCGATCCGTGACGACAGGCTTCAGGTTGCGAACCGCGGGCATCATGAGTGGGCGATGTTCTGCATGGCCGATGGGTCATGAGGTCGGCGGTGGCAAACTGGCTGTGGCGAGGCGGAGGCGTTGGCTCGGCTAGGCTGGAGAGTGCGGACTGACTAAGTCCCGGCGTGGAGGCGGCGGCGCGCGAGCGTGAGTTGAGCAGGCTGGCGCGGAAGTCGGAGACAAGGGGGCGGCTTAGCCGCAAAGGCGAAAGGCGCCCGAGGCGAAAGACTGGGGGGGCGGCTTGGCAGCGAGGGCGAAGGCGCGCGGCGGCGAAAAAGGCGCCGAGGCGAAAGGCGCTCGAGGCAAGAAAATGGGCGGGCCGGGTAAGTTGCGGCGCAAGGTTGAAGTGTTCGAAGGATTGTAGTAGAATGAAATTCAACAACAGGCGCGGTCTGACGAGACGGACGCGGTGCGGCTGGACGATCTGTTCTCTACCGAAGATTAGCTGTCTAGCTAATGTTGGGAAGCGGTAGAGAAGAGGAAGAGAGGCGCGAGGGCGCGCGAGTCGGGTGAGGTTCCAGCAAAGGGCCGCGCTAAGACAAACTGGGCTAACACAATGCGAAGCTTCAAGACCGAACTCCAAGTGGACCATCGAGGCTCTGAGGGGTGTCGTGTTGGACAACGGACACGAGGGGAAACTTATCTACACGATCCAGAGTTGTTGAGTGAGGCGATCCGTGACGACAGGCTTCAGGCCGCTTTTATGATCAATCGCGTATGCCCAGAGTTTGCGAGAGTGGTCGTCAAGAAATGTGACAAGGTAGCGCTTCCCGGTCAAGGACGGAGTGGGGAACGAAAGGACATCGCTGTACACGAGGCCAAGTCTTTCGGGGGAATGCGACTCAGA
The DNA here is from genome assembly GCA_003665825.1 of Microbotryum silenes-acaulis. Classification (NCBI taxonomy): domain Eukaryota; kingdom Fungi; phylum Basidiomycota; class Microbotryomycetes; order Microbotryales; family Microbotryaceae; genus Microbotryum; species Microbotryum silenes-acaulis. Next base: position 1,483,506 of record QPFY01000007.1, read on the forward strand.
GTCGGGAAAAGGAAGACGGTGGCCTTTGGAACCAAGGCAAGCATTGCAAACAAACTCCTCTACGTCTTTGTCACTGTACCCGGCCCCAAACCCGTCCAGCAAACCTGCGGCGATCATCTTCTGTATAGAGGATGGGGCAAGATGGCCGAGGCAGCGGTGAAGGGTAAGCAGGGGCACGGTAGACTCAGAACGCGAGAGAAAGGCAAGCTGCTGACACTTGGTGTGATCCGCGTCCAAAAGGTAGAGACCGTCGTTAACCCTGGTACCGTGAGCAATGGCCTGGCCGTCCTTGGCGATGTCGATGCCGTCGCTGGTGAAGGCGAGTCGAATGCGGTCGGTGTCGCAGAGGCGAGAGACGGAGAGGAGGTTGACGTGGAGGCCCGGCGTGTGCAGAACGCCGCGCAGCATGATCGGATGTCCGGTCTTGGCAACGAACGCTACGTCCCCCATACCAATGGCCATGATACCGCCAGCAATGCCGCCGATCTTGGTGTGCGCCGTCTGGCGATAAGCTGTGAATAGAGAGCGATCGGCGACCATGTGTGCCGTGGCGCCCGAGTCGACTACAAAGGTGTCAGTCGGGAGTTGCCGGCGAGCGAACAGGCAGGAGGCGAAATAACCGACGTTAGGCTGTTGAGCGGCGGGGAGAGACATGTCGTCCTGGTTGTCGTTGCCGGTGTGTTTCTGTTCGCTCCGGTGCTTGCAGTCGAGGGCCCAGTGACCTTTCTTGTGGCAGCGGCGGCAGGGGCCGGCGGGCGGGTGTTTCGCCCGTGAGGTGCAGTCGCGCAGGCGGTGGCCGGGGGCGCGGCAGGCGGGACAAGGGGAGGCGATGGCGAGCATGGCCGAGTGTGATGACGAGAGTCCCGCCGAGCGAAGCTGGATGCGAATGCGATCCGTCAGCGTTGTGAGTTCCGGGAGGTCGCGTTGGTTGCGCTGCTCGTCCGTGAACGTGAGTCGGAAGCTGTCGAGGCAAGATGGGACCATGGCGAGCACGTGAGTGGCGAGCACGTCGTTGAGCGAGGTTTTGGCGTCGCGGATTTCCTGCGCGATCGACATGTATTCACGGAGCCAGGTGTCGTACGCCTCGACGGAGGCAGGCATCTTCCTGAAATCCCAAAGGCGGGCGAACAACTCGAGGGTGCGAGTGGCGTCGTCCGGTGCGAAACGAGCCTTGAGTGCGGCGAAGATGCGTGGTGCCGACAGGTCGTCGCTGGGGATGGTGTCGAGGGTGGCTGAGACGTCGGCTGAGTCGATCGAGCCAACGATGATTTCCCGCGCGGCGTCGTCACGGGCGGCACGCTGGTCGGCCGTCCACGTCGGGGGAATGACACCGTCAAGAACGTAACCACGGACTTGATTTGGAAGCGCGAGACGGAGTTGACGTAACCAGTTTGTAAACGACTTAGGCCCGTCAAGACGAGCGTGCTTGGGGAACACAACCTTTGATGCGGTGGCGGTGTTTGCCTGCGTGGCAGTTGTTAAGTCGTATGTCTCGGGAGGGGACTGGATCGGCAACCAGTAAGTACACGAGACACAGTACGAGTTGTGGGAAGTATATTGGAGCGTTAGGGGAAAGACTAAGGAGGCTCGCGGTGCAAGTGCGCGAAATATCTCTAAGTCCAAAAGGGGTCCGAGCGGCGCGCGGCTGGCTAGGCTGGGCGCGGGTTGGAGATCGACCTAAGCAAGAGTGTATGGGAATTCAACACCCCCCCTCGCTCGAAGCTTACTTAGCCTCGGAGACCCAGGTTCTCACGATGAACCTTGAACACTAAAGGCCCAAGTGCCTTGGTGAAGATATCGGCGACCATGGTTTTCGTGTCCACATAGTCGACTCGAATGGTGCCCAGCCTGACCTGGTCGCGTACGAAATGTTCGCGAATGCGAATGTGTCGGGACCGGTGGTGAAGGGTGGGGTTCTTGGCGAGAGCCAGTGCTCCTTGGTTGTCGCCGTAAAGTTGGACGGGAGCTTGGGTGTCGATGCCCAGCTCCATAAGTAGTTCTTGGAGGTGGCCAGCTTCCTTCGAGGCATGCGAGAGGGCGAGGTACTCGGTGTCTGTGGTGGAGTCGGCCACTCGGTTTTGCACTTTGGAGGACCAGGAGATAACGGAGCCAGCCAGGTGGAAGCTGTACCCCATGGTTGACCGTGATGACGTGGTGCAGGTTCCCCAGTCCGCGTCAGAGTAACCCGTGAATCCCGAGAACTTGCCTTGCTCGGAGCTGTAGTGCAGTCCCAGACGTGCGGTTCCACGTAAGTACCGGAAGACAGTCTTGATGGCCGTCCAGTGTTCAGGTGTGGGACTGGCAGAGAAGCGTGCAAGGTATCCGACAGCGTAGGAGATGTCTGGGCGAGTACCAGTGGCGGCGTAGAGGAGGCACCCAATGGCCTGCATGTAGCGCGTCTGAGCGATCTTTGACGGTTCCGCGAGCGAATGCTCGAGCTGGCGGTTTGGGGCCATGGGCGTGGAGGCGGGGCTGCTGTCTGACATGCCAAATCTGCGGAGGATACTTGTGATGTACGCCTCCTGCGACAGGATGATGGATTTGTCGGCCTGTCGTTTGATCTGGATCCCCAAGATGTATTGGGCTGGGCCAAGTCGCTTGATGCCGTATTTTTGCTCCAGGCCGTTGAGGATGCGCTCGATCTCGTCCTCCGAAGGGCTGACCATCAGCAAGTCATCGACGTAGAGGGCAATGTAGTGGTATTGGTCGCCGTCGCGTCGTACGTACACGCAGTGGTCCTTGGCTGTGGCGCGGTAGTTGAGGCTTTTTAGCGTCAAGTCAATGTGCTCGTTCCAGACTCGGCCGGCCTGCTTGAGGCCGTAGATCGATCGATGGAGTTTGAGGACTTTACCGGGCATGTCAACACCTTGTGGGACGCGCATGTAGAGGTCTTCCTTCAGCTCGCCGTGGAGGTATGCCTTGTCAACGTCGGCCTGATGGACATGGAGGTTTTTGGCGGCGGCCAGTGCGATGAGAGCTCGGATTGAGGTGAACTTGGCGACAGGAGCAAACGTCTCATCGTAATCGATACCTGGGCGCTGGGAGAAGCCTTGTGCAACGAGCCGGCCCTTGTGCGAAGTGATCTTGCCAAGTTGATCGCGTTTGGTGCGGAAGATGAACCTGGATCCAAGGACTTTGGCACCGGGGGGCAGTGAGGAGGAGTCGACCGGGGTGAAGCATTTGTACTCGGTGGCAAGGGAGTGAAACTCATCGGCTGCTGCTTGCCTCCAGATCTCCTCTTTACCTGACTTGACCGCCTGCGACCAATTTTGGGGGTCCTCGGTTGGCCCTTCGAGTTCGACGACCGATGAACCAGCGGTGGTGGCGGTGAAGGCAGCGGCGCGAGACGGGCATGACAAGAAGTCGATTGGGTCGGCCGAGTCATCGGTCACGTCCGACGCAGGAGGTGATGGCAAGAACTGAGCCCTGGACATGTCGGACGGTGTGTCAAAGCCATCGTCGGACATGTCGATCGTTGTGTCGTCACTCGCGTTGGTCTCAAGCGCGGCAAATCGATTTTCGTGCACGACAGGTTGGAGGGACGGAGGTGGTGCCGCGCGGGAGCCATGTGCAGCGTCAACAAAGGTCCAGTCGCCAGTGGTGGACATCATGTGAGGTTTCGGTTGGTCGATCAGGGCATCTCGAGCGGGGAAGACTTTCTCATCGAATAGGACATCGCGGCTCTGGAAGAACGAAGTTGTGGCCGGGTCGTAAAGCGTCCAGGCCTTCGATCTGTTATCGATGCCAACAAAGATGAATGGTTTGGCCTTGGGGTCGAGTTTTGCCCGCTTGTGCTGAGGGGTGGTGTGCCAGGCGCGGCATCCGAATACCCTCAGGTTTGCCGTGCTGGGAGGTTTGCCAAACCAGACAGCGTCCGGGATCTTGTGGTCGATGGCGCTGTGCGGGCTGAGGTTCTTGGTGTCAACAACGTACCGGAGGGCCTCTCGCCAGAGTGTCATGGGCAGTCCCGAGTATATAGGTATCATAGGTGGGGTAGAGCCCAATTCCGGGATACATTTTGGAATAGAACCCCAAATTCCCAGTGAAAATGAAAATTGACAGTGCAGGGGAAATTGCTCGTGCACTGCTGAAATCCAGTTATTTGGCAAAACCGCCAAATCGAGGTGCACTGCTGAAATCCACTTTTTCGATGTTGAAGGGCGGCGCGGGTCAAAAACCGTCAAATCGAGGTGCACGGTCGATTGCTCGTGCACTGCTGAAATCCACTTTTTCGATGTTGAAGGGCGGCATGGGTCAAAACCGCCAAATCGTCGACTCTGAAGGGCGGCGCGGGTCAAAAACCGTCAAATCGAGGTGCACGGTCAATTGCTCGTGCACTGCTGAAATCCACTTTTTCGATGTTGAAGGGCGGCGCGGGTCAAAAACCGTCAAATCGAGGTGCACGGTCAATTGCTCGTGCACTGCTGAAATCCACTTTTTCGACACTGAAGGGCGGCACGGGTCAAAACCGCCAAATCGAGGTGCACGGTCAATTGCTCGTGCACTGCTGAAATCCACTTTTTCGATGTTGAAGGGCGGCACAAGTCAAAAACCGCCAAATCGAGGTGCACGGTCAATTGCTCGTGCACTGCTGAAATCCACTTTTTCGACGCTGAAGGGCGGCACGGGTCAAAACCGTCAAATCGAGGTGCACGGTCAATTGCTCGTGCACTGCTGAAATCCACTTTTTCGACGCTGAAGGGCGGCACGGGTCAAAACCGTCAAATCGAAGTGCACGGGGAATTGCTCGTGCACTCATGAAATCCACTATATATATGGGCAAATACCACATGGCACAGACTCCCGAGAGACGCTTGCAAAGAAGCTCGCGCGAGCATCCTGTGGCATTTGAGAGTGGGGTGGTGGGGGGCAGCCGCACTCGTAGCCTTCGGCCACCGGCGCTCGCGATCTCCCATTTCGGGCTTTGGTGTATCGCTGGAGCTGAGGCACGGCAGACTTGAGGACTTGTAGACGTAAATAAGTGTATTGTAACTCTGTCACGATCCCAACTGGTTTGTACATGCCTAATTTGTGCGATTATGCATTGTGCTTTGAGTATACTCAATTACACTAGTTGTTGTGGCCTTGACGACTTTGGGGCGCGCGCGCGGTCCACTGCTTCTGGTCCTCGGGCCAGAACAAATGTACGGACATGTCCGTCCGCTTGATTTTAGATACAGCTGGATCAGATAATACTGATGCTGTCGAACAATTGTATGAGTAGACTCACTATCTGCAAGGAGAACATGATAGCATCTTATAATGATTGGAATTTTCATGTCCGTCCACTTGTCGGTCGCGGTTGCGGACACGGCGGTCTGCGGTACGGACATGGCTGGGAGATGTTCGCACACTGTCATCCGACCCACGCCGCTTCGCTCGCTCCGACATGGTCTGTGACGAGAGACAAGTGGCTGTATGAATTAAATCTTGTTTATACATCATTACATCAAAGAATTTCTAGAGATTGTGAGGAATCCACTCTCCGCTCGGGTCAGGACTTAGGCGCGCGGAGCGAGCCGGGCGCATCGGCTCAGGACTTAGGCGCGCGCAGTGAGCCTGGCACATTGGCTCAGCCCCGAGGCTCGCTGGCTGAGGACTTGGGGCGCGCGGATCCCTTACTGTTAGATTCCTATTCATCACTCTTGGCTATAACTACATTGCTGACGTAGTAGAGTTGATCGAATAGGTATGTTGAAATGACGATTGATCACTCTTGGCTATAACTACATTGCTGACGTAGTAGAGTTGATCGAATAGGTATGTTGAAATGACGATTGATCACTCTTGGCTATAACTACATTGCTGACGTAGTAGAGTTGATCGAATAGGTTATAAGCCCACGAGCCATTGGCCCCGCCGCTTGCAGTTTTTCCCTCGAGCCCAGCCACTCGAGCCGCCCCAGCCCATCGCACCATCGCAGCATGGACAGCTCCCCCGCCCCGCCTTCGCCCCCCAGGGACATCAGCTCCCCTGACCCTTCGATCAGCGTGCAAATCGCCACGCTACAGGCACAGCTTGCCGCTCTACAGGCCTCACAGCCCCCTGCCGCCGCCGCCGCCGCCACCCCGCCCGTCACTGCCACGCAGGCAAACACCGCCACCGCAACAAAAGTCGTGTTCCCCAAGCACGCTCGCCTTGACGGCCCTAAGTCGTTTACAAACTGGTTACGTCAACTCCGTCTCGCGCTTCCAAATCAAGCCCGTGGTTACGTTCTTGACGGTGTCATTTGTTGAATTTCATTCTACTACAATCCTTCGAACACTTCAACCTTGCGCCGCAACTTACCCGGCCCGCCCATTTTCTTGCCTCGAGCGCCTTTCGCCTCGGCGCCTTTTTTGCCGCCGCGCGCCTTCGCCCTCGCTGCCAAGCCGCCCCCCCAGTCTTTCGCCTCGGGCGCCTTTCGCCTTTGCGGCTAAGCCGCCCCCTTGTCTCCGACTTCCGCGCCAGCCTGCTCAACTCACGCTCGCGCGCCGCCGCCTCCACGCCGGGACTTAGTCAGTCCGCACTCTCCAGCCTAGCCGAGCCAACGCCTCCGCCTCGCCACAGCCAGTTTGCCACCGCCGACCTCATGACCCATCGGCCATGCAGAACATCGCCCACTCATGATGCCCGCGGTTTGCAACCTGAAGCCTGTCGTCACGGATCGCCTCACTCAACAACTCTGGATCGTGTAGATAAGTTTCCCCTCGTGTCCGTCGTCCAACACGGCACCCCTCAGAGCCTCGATGGTCCACTTGGAGTTCGGTCTTGAAGCTTCGCATTGTGTTAGCCCAGTTTGTCTTAGCGCGGCCCTTTGCTGGAACCTCACCCGACTTGCGCGCCCTCGCGCCTCTCTTCCTCTTCTCTACCGCTTCCCAACATTAGCTAGATCGCTAATCTTCGGTAGAGAACAGGTTAGTTGCAATCACATCTACCGCTTCCCAACATTAGCTAGATTGCTAATCTTCGGTAGAGAACAGATCGTCCAGCCGCACCGCGTTCGTCTCGTCAGACCGCGCCTGTGCCGCCGCACGACCTCTCCGCCCGGACCGTCCGTCGCAACCCTGCCACGTCGACGCTCCTACAGTAGCCCTAGCGGTCGCTACACCAACCTCCCAAGGTCCTGCAGCCTACATTCAACATCATTCCCCCAACGTGGACGGCCGACCAGCTTGCCGCTCGTGACGACGCCGCGCGGGAAATCATCGTTGGCTCGATCGACTCAACCGACGTCTCAGCCACCCTCGACACCATCCCCAGCGACGACCTGTCGGCACCACGCATCTTCGCCGCACTCAAGGCTCGTTTCGCACCGGACGACGCCACTCGCACCCTCGAGTTGTTCGCCCGCCTTTGGGATTTCAGGAAGATGCCTGCCTCCGTCGAGGCGTACGACACCTGGCTCCGTGAATACATGTCGATCGCGCAGGAAATCCGCGACGCCAAAACCTCGCTCAACGACGTGCTCGCCACTCACGTGCTCGCCATGGTCCCACCTTGCCTCGACAGCTTCCGCCTCACATTCACGGACGAGCAGCGCAACCAACGCGACCTCCCGGAACTCACGACGCTGACGGACCGCATTCGCATCCAGTTTCGCTCGGCGGGACTCTCGTCATCGCACTCGGCCATGCTCGCCACCGCCTCCCCTTGTCCCGCCTGCCGCGCCCCCGGCCACCGTCTGCGCGACTGCACCTCACGGGCGACACACCCGCCCGCCGGCCCCTGCCGCCGCTGCCACAAGAAAGGTCACTGGGCCCTCGACTGCAAGCACCGGGGCGAACAGAAACACACCGGCGACGACAACCAGGACGACATGTCTCTCCCCGCCGCTCAACAGCCTAACGTCGGCTATTTCGCCTCCTGCCTGTTCGCTCGCCGGCAACTCCCGACTGACACCTTTGTAGTCGACTCGGGCGCCACGGCACACATGGTCGCCGATCGCTCTCTATTCACGGCTTATCGCCAGACGGCGCACACCAAGATCGGCGGCATTGCTGGCGGTATCATGGCCATTGGTATGGGGGACGTAGCGTTCGTTGCCAAGACCGGACATCCGATCACGCTGCGTGGCGTTCTGCACACGCCGGGCCTCCACGTCAACCTCCTCTCTGTCTCTCGCCTCTGCGACACCGACCGCGTTCGACTCGCCTTCACCAGCGACGGCATCGACATCGCCAAGGACGGCCAGGCCATTGCTCACGGTACCAGGGTTAACGACGGTCTCTACCTTTTGGACGCGGACCACACCAAGTGTCAGCAGCTTGCCTTTCTCTCGCGTTCTGAGTCGACCGTGCCCCTGCTTACCCTTCACCGCTGCCTCGGCCATCTTGCCCCATCCTCTATACAGAAGATGATCGCCGCAGGTTTGCTGGACGGGTTTGGGGCCGGGTACAGTGACAAAGACGTAGAGGAGTTTGTTTGCAATGCTTGCCTTGGTTCCAAAGGCCACCGTCTTCCTTTTCCCGACTCTGAGTCGCATTCCCCCGAAAGACTTGGCCTCGTGTACAGCAATGTCCTTTCGTTCCCCACTCCGTCCTTGACCGGGAAGCGCTACCTTGTCACATTTCTTGACGACCACTCTCGCAAACTCTGGGCATACGCGATCGATCACAAAAGCGACGTCTTCCCGACCTTCCAGACTTGGCTCGCCGAAGTGGAGTTAGAAACGAACGCGCGTTTAAGGATTCTTCGCACCGACAACGGCGGGGAGTACCGATCGAACGCATTCACGGAGTTCTGCAAGTCCAGGGGCATTCGTCGTCAATACTCTATCCCCTACACACCTCAGCAAAACGGTCGTGCCGAACGTGTCAATCTCTCCATTGTCGAGGGCGTCCTCGCCCTCCTTGCTGACTCCCATCTGCCGGCCACCTTTTGGGATGAAGCGGCTGCGTACTTCGTTTATTGCAAAAACAGGTGCTCACACTCAGCTTTGGCCAAACAGACTCCAGAATCCGTTTGGAACGGCCAACGCACCACCGCCACCGCCCTCCACCCGTTCGGCTGCGCGGCCTGGCTCACGGTCGCGCCGGACCTTCGCAGCAAGCTCGACCCCAAGGCCGCGCGCGTGATCTTCACCGGTTACGACCTCGCCTCCAAGGCTTTCCGTTTCTTCGACCATTCCACCAACAAGGTTGTGATTGGCCGAAATGCCACCTTCCTCGACGACGACTTTCCCGGCCTACCGATCAGCACGCCCGTCGATGCGGACGACACCAAACGCCAGTTCGTCATTCCCGCCGACACGCCCGCCCTGACAGGCGACGTCCGCAGGGATGACGTCGTCTACACGCGTTGGTGCGAGGGGGTGGGATTTCAGGAAGCGTCGGCTGTTGCGGCGGCAGTCGACAGAGGATCAACCGAGGAGGGGAGTCGGTCGAGAGGCTCGCAGGAAATCAAGTATAACGGACTTAATTCCCAAACGATCGACAAGAAGAGGAAGGGCAACCAAACAAGAAGAGCGGACCAAGCTCCGGGGGAAGGTGCTAAGACAAAAAGGAAGGGACTGCTCCAGGCACAGAGGGGACTTAGCCAAATCAACCACTCCAAGAGGTCGCCTCAGGGGTAAAAAGGATTGCTCGCGGGAGCACCGGTAAAAACCCTGAAGCCGCGCCTCGGCTAACAAAAAGATAAAACAAACCAAAAGAAGATTGCGCTCTGGGCGCATCGAACCCTCGACCACCGAGTGCGCGCCCACGCGCCTCACGCCTACGCCATCACGCCGACGATGCTTGAAACAAGGCAAGCATCCGGTCAAGTCAACTCTACCCGCATATAGCCTTGGGGGCTTCCTTCGAGTATTGCTGTCATCCTGACACGCCCCCGCCGTCAAGACGAGGACCCCACTAGTAAGGTCGGCGCACATGGACGTCTCATCCTCTCTTGATGATTCTGCCATGAGCGCCGTTGACGTGGCCCCAGGGTACACTGGCGGATCCTTACTTAATTCTACAGATACCAGCCCCTCGCCGTCCCCGTCGCTTGCCCCGCTTTCGTCGCCCGCCACGTCCTCGGCCGGAGGACCGTCCCTCGATGACTCGGACGATCCGCTTGACCTCCTCAACTCCAACACCGCGGTTCGCCTCAACCTGATGGACGTACATCGATCCGACGACGACACCCTGGTGACGCCCGCACCCGCCATTGCCCCCGCTGAACAGCCCTCCAATGACGACTCCCCTGATGAGATCGATTTCCTCTCTCGCCACCACCGCGCCTTCATCGCCACAGACGACGACGACCCCACCCTCGACGCCATCGAGTGTGAAGAGTCCACTCTCAGCTCGACAGGGGCGCCTCGGTCGTTGCGCGCGCCTGCTAGCCCGCCCCCTGCGGAGGGGACTTAGACGCGCGCGACTGCCTCAGCGCGGCGGCGCCGGCGGATTCGCGCGCGCGCCCGCTAGCCCGCCCCCTGCGGTGGGGACTTAGACGCGCGCGACTGCCTCAGCGCGCCAGCAATTTCACCCGCGCCTGGGCCTATCCCAGAGCGGGCCTCCTTTCTGTTTCTTAGCTTCCTTCTCATCACTTCTGTTCGACTTGCAACCTCTCCTGACAGTAGTGGTGATTGTGAGGAATCCACTCTCCGCTCGGGTCAGGACTTAGGCGCGCGGAGCGAGCCGGGCGCATCGGCTCAGGACTTAGGCGCGCGGAGCGAGCCGGGCACATCGGCCCAGGACTTGGGCGCGCGGAGCGAGCCTGGGACTTAGGCGCGCGCAGCGAGCCTGGCACATTGGCTCAGCCCCGAGGCTCCCTGGCTGAGGACTTGGGGCGCGCGGCTCCCTTACTGTTAGCTTCCTATTCATCACTCTTGGCTATAACTACATCGCTGACGTAGTAGAGTTGATCGAATAGGTATGTTGAAATGAGATTCATCACTCTTGGCTATAACTACATCGCTGACGTAGTAGAGTTGATCGAATAGGTTATAAGCCCACGAGCTACCAGCCCCGCCGCTTGCATTTTCCCTCGAGCCCAGCCACTCGAGCCGCCCCAGCCCATCGCACCATCGCAGCATGGACAGCTCCCCCGCCCCGCCCTCGCCTCCCAGGGACACCAGCTCCCCTGACCCTTCGATCAGCGTGCAAATCGCCACGCTACAGGCACAGCTTGCCGCTCTACAGGCCTCACCGCCCCCTGCCGCCGCCGCCGCCGCCACCCCGCCCGTCACTGCCACGCAGGCAAACACCGCCACCGCATCAAAAGTCGTGTTCCCCAAGCACGCTCGTCTTGACGGGCCTAAGTCGTTTACGAACTGGTTACGTCAACTCCGTCTCGCGCTTCCAAATCAAGTCCGTGGTTACGTTCTTGACGGTGTCATCCCCCCGACATGGACGGCTGACCAGCTTGCCGCCCGTGACGACGCCGCGCGGGAAATCATCGTTGGCTCGATCGACTCCGCCGACGTCTCAGCCACCCTCGACACCATCCCCAGCGACGACCTGTCGGCACCACGCATCTTCGCCGCACTCAAGGCTCGTTTCGCACCGGACGACGCCACTCGCACCCTCGAGTTGTTCGCCCGCCTTTGGGATTTCAGGAAGATGCCTGCCTCCGTCGAGGCGTACGACACCTGGCTCCGCGAATACATGTCGATCGCGCAGGAAATCCGCGACGCCAAAACCTCGCTCAACGACGTGCTCGCCACTCACGTGCTCGCCATGGTCCCACCTTGCCTCGACAGCTTCCGCCTCACATTCACGGACGAGCAGCGCAACCAACGCGACCTCCCGGAACTCACGACGCTGACGGATCGCATTCGCATCCAGCTTCGCTCGGCGGGACTCTCGTCATCACACTCGGCCATGCTCGCCACCGCCTCCCCTTGTCCCGCCTGCCGCGCCCCCGGCCACCGCCTGCGCGACTGCACCTCACGGGCGAAACACCCGCCCGCCGGCCCCTGCCGCCGCTGCCACAAGAAAGGGCACTGGGCCCTCGACTGCAAGCACCGGGGCGAACAAAAACACACCGGCGACGACAACCAGGACGACATGTCTCTCCCCGCCGCTCAACAGCCTAACGTCGGCTATTTCGCCTCCTGCCTGTTCGCTCGCCGGCAACTCCCGACTGATGCCTTTGTAGTCGACTCGGGCGGCACGGCACACATGGTCGCCGATCGTTCTCTATTCACGGCTTATCGCCAGACGGCGCACACCAAGATCGGCGGCATTGCCGGCGGTATCACGGCCATCGGCATGGGGGACGTAGCGTTCGTTGCCAAGACCGGACATCCGATCACGCTGCGTGGCGTTCTGCACACGCCGGGCCTCCACGTCAACCTCCTCTCCGTCTCTCGCCTCTGCGACACCGACCGCGTTCGACTCGCCTTCACCAGCGACGGCATCGACATCGCCAAGGACGGCCAGGCCATTGCTCACGGTACCAGGGTTAACGACGGTCTCTACCTTTTGGACGCGGACCACACCAAGTGTCAGCAGCTTGCCTTTCTCTCGCGTTCTGAGTCGACCGTGCCCCTGCTTACCCTTCACCGCTGCCTCGGCCATCTTGCCCCATCCTCTATACAGAAGATGATCGCCGCAGGTTTGCTGGACGGGTTTGGGGCCGGGTACAGTGACAAAGACGTAGAGGAGTTTGTTTGCAATGCTTGCCTTGGTTCCAAAGGCCACCGTCTTCCTTTTCCCGACTCTGAGTCGCATTCCCCCGAAAGACTCGGCCTCGTGCACAGCGATGTCCTTTCGTTCCCCACTCCGTCCTTGACCGGGAAGCGCTACCTTGTCACATTTCTTGACGACCACTCTCGCAAACTCTGGGCATACGCGATCGATCACAAAAGCGACGTCTTCCCGACCTTCCAGACTTGGCTCGCCGAAGTGGAGTTAGAGACGAACGAGCGTTTAAAAACCCTTCGCACCGACAACGGCGGGGAGTACCAATCGAACGCATTCACGGAGTTCTGCAAGTCCAGGGGTATTCGTCGTCAATATTCTATCCCCTACACACCTCAGCAAAACGGTCGTGCCGAACGTGTCAATCTCTCCATCGTCGAGGGCGTCCTTGCCCTCCTTGCTGACTCCCATCTGCCGGCCACCTTTTGGGATGAAGCGGCTGCATACTTCGTTTATTGCAAAAACAGGTGCTCACACTCAGCTTTGGCCAAACAGACTCCAGAATCCGTTTGGAACGGCCAACGCACCACCGCCACCGCCCTCCACCCGTTCGGCTGCGCGGCCTGGCTCACGGTCGCGCCGAACCTTCGCAGCAAGCTCGACCCCAAGGCCGCGCGCGTGATCTTCACCGGTTACGACCTCGCCTCCAAGGCTTTCCGTTTCTTCGACCATTCTACCAACAAGGTTGTGATTGGCCGAAATGCCACCTTCCTCGACGACGACTTCCCCGGTCTACCAATCAACACGCCCGTCGATGCGGACGACACCGAACGCCAGTTCGTCATTCCCGCCGACACGCCCGCCCCAGCCGTCAAGACGAGGACCCCACTAGTAAGGTCGGCGCACATGGACGTCTCATCCTCTCTTGATGATTCTGCCATGAGCGCCGTTGACGTGGCCCCAGGGTACACTGGCGGATCCTTACTTAATTCTACAGATACCAGCCCCTCGCCGTCCCCGTCGCTTGCCCCGCTTTCGTCGCCCGCCACATCCTCGGCCGGGGGACCGTCCCTCGATGACTCGGACGACCCGCTTGACCTCCTCAACTCCAACACCGCGGTTCGCCTCAACCTGATGGACGTACATCAATCCGACGACGACACCCTGGTGACGCCCGCACCCGCCATGGCCCCCGCTGAACAGCCCTCCGATGACGACTCCCCTGATGAGATCGATTTCCTCTCTCGCCACCACCGCGCCTTCATCGCCGCAGAAGACGACAACCCCGCCCTCGAAGCCATCGAGCCCATCAAATCGATCACTAGCGACCCTCAGACCTGGCGTGAAGCAATGTCCAGCGACGAGCACGACATCTGGGCTCAGGCTGCCGCCGCCGAGTTCACCGCCATGCGCGACGACTTCAAGGTGTTCACCATCGAGCCTCGATCCTCCGTACCGCCGGGCGCCACTATCGTCACCTCCAAATTCGTCTGGAAGACCAAGCGCGATGCACGCGGTGACGTCACAGGGCGGAAGGCACGCCTTGTAGCGCAAGGTAACCGCCAACGCGACGGCATCGATTTCTCGGAGACTTTCGCACCCGTTGCCCGTTTCTCCTCCATTCGCTGCCTCCTTGCCCTCGCCGCTGCCAACGGTTACCACGTTCATCAGGCCGACATCGACAAGGCTTACCTCCACGGCGAGCTCGATCACGATATCTGGATGACAACGCCACGAGGTTTCGACTTCCCGAGCGATAAGGTTCTCCGCCTGCGGCGCTCAATCTACGGTCTCAAGCAGGCCGGTCGCATCTGGAATCGCCACATTGACACATCACTCAGGAGTCTCGGGTACAAGGCAATGGGCACTGATCACTGCATTTACTCTCACATTGATGATCAGCAACGGCCCCATTATATCGCCTTGTATGTCGACGATCTCCTCATTGTCAGCCCCGCCCTCGATGAGATCGAACGCGTCATCTCCGGCCTTGAACAGCGATACGGCGTCAAAAGGCTCGGCCCCGCGGAATACATCCTCGGCATCCAAATCCGCCGCCTGGACGACGGCTCCATTGCCCTATCCCAGGAACGCTACATCATGGACGTGCTCGCCCGGTTTCACTTCGACACCACGACACGCGGCGCTACAGTGCCAATGACGCCCGGCCTCTCGCTCACAGCAGTTCCGGGTCAGGGAACGGAGCGCATTCGATCGTGGTACCTCCAAGCCATCGGCTCCCTCCTGTACATTTCCCTTGGCACTCGACCCGACATTGCCTTCGCCGTCTCGTACTTGTCCCGGTTCGCCAACAACCCTGGCCGTCGTCATTGGATTGCCGTCAAACACGTCCTTCGCTACCTTCGTGCCACGTACCGCGATGAGCTACTCTACGCCCGCGGTCCAGCCAAAGTTACGGGTGTGGTCGGTTATTCCGATGCGAACTGGGGTGCCTGCGTCGACACGTCCATCTCCACAATGGGCTTCGTTTTTTACTTGGCTGGCTCTGCCGTCTCTTGGTCATCGAAACGTCAGACTCGGGTGGCGGATTCCACCACTGATGCCGAATACCTCGCCTTGTCGCACGCTGGTAAGGAAGCGATTTACCTTACGCAACTCCTCTCCGAGCTCCACGTTCGCCCGATCGATGCAGCTCACATCTTCACCGACAACGAGGCCGCGGCCGCCGTCGCTCACGACCCCGTTCGCACCTCCGGCACTCGACACATACGCCTCCGCGAGCATTTTGTCCGCGACATGGTCAACCGAGGCGATATCTCCCTCTCACACGTTGGCACAGCGGACATGGTTGCGGACCTATTCACCAAAGCGCTGGGTCCCAAGATTTTTGGTATACATTGCTATGCTCTAGGCCTCCGGACGCGGCACCCACGGCTCAAGTCTACCTCGCGTTCGCGTGGGGGGGGGTGTGAGGAATCCACTCTCCGCTCGGGTCAGGACTTAGGCGCGCGGAGCGAGCCGGGCGCATCGGCTCAGGACTTAGGCGCGCGGAGCGAGCCGGGCACATCGGCCCAGGACTTGGGCGCGCGGAGCGAGCCTGGGACTTAGGCGCGCGCAGCGAGCCTGGCACATTGGCTCAGCCCCGAGGCTCCCTGGCTGAGGACTTGGGGCGCGCGGCTCCCTTACTGTTAGCTTCCTATTCATCACTCTTGGCTATAACTACATCGCTGACGTAGTAGAGTTGATCGAATAGGTATGTTGAAATGAGATTCATCACTCTTGGCTATAACTACATCGCTGACGTAGTAGAGTTGATCGAATAGTGATCGTCTCATAGGTACGCTGAAATAGATCACTTCTGTTCGACTCTCAACCTCTCCTGACAGTAGTGGTGATCATCTCATAGGTACGCTGAAATAGATCACTTCTGTTCGACTCTCAACCTCTCCTGACAGTAGTGGTGATCATCTCATAGGTTATTAGCCCACGAGCCACCAGCTGGCATGGCCACGACACCACCCCTCGCGACGGGAGCCAACCCGACACTTCCCGCCGACCAGCTTGCCTCCCTTGTCGCGCTGCTGTCGGGTCTCGCCGCCGCAGCCCCTGGCACCGCCACACCCGCCACGTCGACTGGCACCACTCACACCGCCTTTCCCAAGCACGCACGCTTGGACGGGCCCAAGACATTCGCGAACTGGACACGCCAGCTTCGCCTGTGCCTAGCGGACGACATCCGCTCGTACGTCCTCGACGGCGTCATACCCGACGACTGGACACCTTCGCAACGCTCCGCCCGCGACGTTGTGGCTCGCGAGATCCTTGCGAACTCGATCGATTCGGCCGAAGTCTCGGCAGTCCTCGACAAGATCCCTACCGCCGACCTCACAGCGCCCAAGATTTACTCGACGCTGAAATCGCGGTACGCCCCTGACGACGCCACCCGTACACTCGAGCTATTCTCGCGACTCTGGGGTTTCCGCCCCATGCCCGGCACAGTCACCGAATTCGACGGGTGGATGATGGAATTCAAAGCCGTTGTGCAAGAGATCATTGACACCAAGACGACTATCAATGATGTTCTCGCCACACTCCTCCTTTCGATCGCGCACCCGTCCCTCGAGAGTTTCAAGGCGTCATTCACCAATGAACAGCGCACACAACGATCTCTTCCCGGCATCGATTCGCTCGCCGACCGCATGCGAGTCCAACTCCGGTCCACCAACCTCCCCGGCAATCAATCGGCCCTTCTCGCCTCGTCGGCGTTATGAAGTTACGACGACTGCTCAAGCAGTGGTAAGGCTCTGATCGACGGACCAAGGAGACCAGACCAAGAAGTTGCTTGTTACACACCTGCTCAAGCAGTGGTAAGGCTCTGATCGACGGACCAAGGAGACCAGACCAAGAAGTTGCTTGTTACACACCTGCTCAAGCACTACAGTGAGTTATGATAGCTAGTAAAGATAAAGGAAGAAGGAAATGTAGTGCTCACCTGCTCAAGCAGTGGTAAGGCTCTGATCGACGGACCAAGGAGACCAGACCAAGAAGTTGCTTGAGCAGGAGAGAGAGAAGCGCGGAGCCATTTGGCTCGGGTGAGCGCGCGGCTGGGTCTGCCACCTTTGTCAGGCGCACGGACCCAGCCCAGGAAAGGGAGAGAGCCTAGGTGTGGAAGGCAGGCCAAAAAGGAGGTAAGATGAGACCAAGAAAAGGAGGCATGATGCGAGAAGGAAACATAAGAGTTTGTCAATCTCACACCCCCCCTACTTCGAGTATCAGGGAGTGCAGACACCAAGTCGACCGCGGTGCCGAGCGAACAGGTCGCGAGACAAAGCCTTGGTGAAGATATCGGCCGTCATCTCGCCGGTGGCAATGTACTGTACACTGATGTCACCCAGGGAGACCATATCCCGGACGAAGTGTTCGCGGAGCCGAATATGCCGAGTGCGAGCGTGGAAGACCGGATTCTTGGTGAGGGCATTGGCACCTTGGTTGTCGCCATAGATGAGAACCGGCCGAGAGGAGGGAAGCCCAAGCTCACCAAAGAGCTGACGCAGGAAGATAGCCTCCTTGCCAGCGTGCGACAAGGCCAGGTACTCGGCGTCACAAGTAGAGTCGGCAACCCGCGACTGGAGGCGAGATGACCACGAGACGGCCGCGCCTGCGAAGACAAAGGTGTAACCCATGGTCGACTTTGAGGACATGGCGCAGGCACCCCAGTTGCAGTCGGAGTAGCCAACCAAGGGCGCCGGATCCCCGCGGGTGTAGCGTAGGCCGTGAGACAGAGTGCCGGCGAGGTAGCGAAAGGCGTGCTTGACAGCGCCCCAGGCAGCAGCAGACGGGGACTGAGAGAACCGAGCCAAGTAACCGACGGTGTAGGCCAGGTCGGGGCGAGTACCGGTCGAGGCGTACATGAGGGAGCCAATCGCTTGCAGATACCGAGTGCGATCCGGAAAGGGAGTAGGCTGGAGTTCGACTTCAAGGCGAAGGTCGGCCTGCATGGGTGTGGCGACAGGGTGGGCGTCGGACATGCCGAAACGAGCGAGGACGTCCTTGAGGTATTGCTCTTGACTGAGGGAGATGGAGCCGTCGGCAGAACGCCGAATCTGGATACCAAGTACGTATTCCGCCTCACCAAGTCGTTTGACACCATAGCGCTGCTCAAGGCCCTGGAGGGTACGCTCGATCTCTGGGAGGGAAGGGCTGATCATGAGCAAGTCATCGACATAGAGCGCGATATAGTGGCGCTCATCACCGACAGTTCGGACATAAACGCAGTGGTCAGACTCCGTGGCGACGTAGCCAAGAGCCGACAAAGCAGAGTCGATCTCGTCGTTCCAGATACGTCCGGCCTGGCGCAAGCCGTAGAGTGACCGGTGCAGTTGGAGGACCTTGCCGGGCATGTAGATCCCTTCGGGCACGCGAATGTACAGGGGGGTGTCCAGTTTACCGTGGAGATAGGCCTTGTCGATGTCGGCCTGATGGACGTGGTACCCATGAGCGGCTGCAAGGGCCAGGAGTGCGCGAATGGATGTGAACTTAGCGACGGGTGCGAAGGTCTCATCGAAATCAATGCCGGAACGCTGAGAGTCACCACGAGCAACCAGTCGGCCTTTGTAAGACTTGATGTGGCCGTGTTGGTCGCGTTTCGTGCGGAAGACAAAGCGCGAGCCGAGGACTTTGGAATCTGCAGGCACGAGGGACTCATCAATTGGTGTGAAGGCCAAGAAATCCCGGGAGAGCGAGTCGAATTCGGCCTGGGCAGCGAGACGCCACTCGTCTGCTTGCGGGGTTGCCATCGCAGCGCGCCAGTGAGGAGGGTCCCGGGCAGGTGCGATCAGTTCCGTCGGGTCGACGGGCGAGGTTTCGAGCAGAGCAGTGGCGCCAGAGGCGAGGTAGGCAACAGGCGAGGGGGAGTGAAGCGCAGCATCAACGTCGTCAGGGAATTCCTGCGCAAGGCAGAGGGACGCAACATCACCAGAGCGTGGCAAGAGGTCGATGGGATCGGGCGATTCGGATCGAGCGGGCGAGGGTGGCGCGGGTAATGGACGTGGAGCCACCGGTCGCGGGGATGGACAGGGCGTGGAGATGGCCGAGTCGGAGCTGCCTTGGTCAGAGGCGCAGGAGGTTGGGGAATCCCGGTCGGAGTGGTCACCAGTTTGGGATATGGGAGAGCCTTGGTCAGAGGCAGGAGGCGCGCGTGAGTCCTGGTCAGGGATGTCACGGGCCGGGGAGGGACGGCGCAGGCCTTGGTCAGAGGCAGCGGGCACAGGTCCAGGGAGCTCAGCGCGAGGCGCCAGAGAGCGAGGGGAAGCAACGAGCAAAGGCTCAGAGTGGTCTACCTGGTCAGGGTAAATGTCGGCGGCCACAGGAAGCGGAATGGCGCCGGTGTGGGTGTTGGCCACAGGCTGCAGGGCGGGGAACTCAGATTCACGAAAGACGACGTTGCGACTGAGGATAATTTTGCGTGTAGCCGGGTCGAAGAGGCGATAGGCCTTTGCATGGTCGTCGAGCCCTACGAAGATGAGTGGCACGGCCTTGGGGTCGAGGTCGGTGCGCTTAACCGAGGGGAGGCAGTGCCAAGCGCGGCAGCCAAAGGCACGCAGCGAGGAGACATCCGGTGCGACGCCATGCCAGCGAGTGTCGGGAATATCGCCACGGATGCCCGCATGGGGCATCAAGTTCTTGCAGTGCACGAAGTACTTGGCAGCTTCGGCCCAGAGACGTGTATCGGCGCCGGCCGAGTAGAGCAAAGCAAGGATACCCTCTTTGATGGTCCGATTGGTGCGTTCAACACGTCCGTTTTGTTGAGGCGTGTACGGAATAGTGAGTTTGCGACGGATGCCCTTGGTCAAACAGAAGTCGACAAAGTTGCGCAGAGTGAACTCGCCACCATTGTCAGAGCGAATGGTTTTTACCCGATCACCCGTGGTGTTCTCTACCTCAAGAATCCAGTTGCGGAGACGGTGAAAGACGTCGCTCTTGTAAGTGAGGAGGATGCACCAATGTTTGCGGGTGTAGTCGTCGACAATCACAAGCATGTAGCGATGACCGCCGAAGCTGGCTCGAGGCATTTGGGCAACGTCGACATGGACAAGGTCCAGACGGCCAGACGCAATGGACTGGGAACGACTGAAAGGAAGGGCGTGCGCTTTGGAAGCGAGACAAGCATTGCAATTGAAGGACCTAACCTCCTCCTCTGAATATACCCAATCCACCCCAGTGACCAAGCCTTTCTGCACGACGTTCTTGAGTTGCGCAACGGGTAAATGCGCGAAGCGACGGTGCAGAGTCAGCAAGGAAACTCTGTGAGGGGTGGCAAGGAGGGCATTGGGCATACAGGGTGAGGGTGCGACGTTTAACGCGTACAGGTCATTTGCAACGGCTTGAGCAGTGGCAACAACGGTGCCAGAGGAGTTGCTGATCTTGGCGCAGCCGGAGCCAAAGGAGATGCTGAACCCAAGGCGATCCAATCGTCGGACGGACAGCAGGTTGCACGGCAGGGATGGCACCAAGAGGACATCGGTCGCCACGACGGGGCCAGCTGGAGTCGATATGCGGACAGAGCCACAACCGGTGGAGGGGAGGGAACCGGCAACTCCAGCAACAGGCGGGCCGGTGAACGAGCGCAGCGTCGAGAATAGTGAACGGTCGTTGGCCATGTGACGATTTGCACCGGAGTCGAGGAGCCATGCCGATTTGGGAAACGGTGACGGAGTGGCAAGGAGACAGGCGGTGAACGTCGTGGGCTCGGGCATCTCGACAACGGCGGGAGAGGCGACGGCTGGGGTACCCTTCTTACGTCCTCGCGAACTCGCTCCGGTGGAAGCCTTGCGGGCGCGGAAAGCGGCGGCCCAGGCGGTGTCAGGACAATCTCTGAGCCAGTGCAGTTGGCGACATGTTGGGTTGGGGCATGGTCCGGGAACGGCGCGGTGCTGGGGGGTGGCGACAGCGACAGCGGGAGCTTCAGCCGGACGAGCCTTGATCTCCCGATAGATGCGGTCGAGGATGTCGGCCGCGGGAGGTAAGGTACCGGATGTGCCCTGAGCATTCACGAAGGTTGTGCGCCATGCGGAGAGGGACGATGGCATCCTCGCGAGTAGGTGAGACGCAAGCAGGGAATCTGTGGTGACGTTGGAGTCGGCGAGAAGTCGAGAATCGTTGTCAAAGCGATCACGAAACTGGAGGAATGCGTCGGGGCTGTCGGGCATGGGCTCGGGGCTGAAGAGGCGAGCGACGACGGGTAGGAGGTCGACAGCCGAGACGGCGCCATATCGCATGCGGAGAGCCACCCAAATCTTGTGGCCGCTGTGGGCGTCGCCGAAGTAACGAGAGAGACCGGGAAGAACCATCCGTGGGTCGACGGCGGCGCAGATGGAGGCGCGAGCGTAGTGATCCCATAGTGGGACGTAGGACGGGGGCCAAGATGGATGGGGTACACCGGATTGAAGGTATCCGAGGACGTCGGAGGGTAGGCGGGAGCACAGCGTAAGGACCCAGTCCTGGTAGCCGTTGGCGTCGCGGAGGAGATCGGAGGCAGCGAAGGCTGCGACTTGCGTGGGCGGGCGAGGTGGAGGAACCGCGAGCGTCGTGGCGGGGCCTACGGACTTGCTGTCGGCAGGCGCGGACTTGGTGTCGTCAAGCGCAGACATGCTGAGTCGTGCGGAGCGCCGGGCAAAGCCGGGCGGTGCGAAGGACGCAAAGTTCGACAAAGGCGGACACGGGAGTGGCCGCGCTGGTAGGTCGTTCGGGCTTATAACCTATGAAGTTACGACGACTGCTCAAGCAGTGGTAAGGCTCTGATCGACGGACCAAGGAGACCAGACCAAGAAGTTGCTTGTTACACACCTGCTCAAGCAGTGGTAAGGCTCTGATCAACGGACCAAGGAGACCAGACCAAGAAGTTGCTTGTTACACACCTGCTCAAGCACTACAGTGAGTTATGATAGCTAGTAAAGATAAAGGAAGAAGGAAATGTAGTGCTCACCTGCTCAAGCAGTGGTAAGGCTCTGATCGACGGACCAAGGAGACCAGACCAAGAAGTTGCTTGAGCAGGAGAGAGAGAAGCGCGGAGCCATTTGGCTCGGGTGAGCGCGCGGCTGGGTCTGCCACCTTTGTCAGGCGCACGGACCCAGCCCAGGAAAGGGAGAGAGCCTAGGTGTGGAAGGCAGGCCAAAAAGGAGGTAAGATGAGACCAAGAAAAGGAGGCATGATGCGAGAAGGAAACATAAGAGTTTGTCAATCTCACAGGCGTCACGTCCTACCCGTCCCAAGTGTCTCGCCTGTCGCAGCCCTTCGCACCGTGTCGCGGAGTGCCCTACGAGGGCGCAACACCCGCCGCCAGGGCCCTGTCGCTTCTGCAAGAAGAAGGACCACTGGTCTCTCGACTGCAAGAAGGCTCTCGGGGACGGGAAAACGCCCGACACCGCCGACTCGACCGTCGACTCGCAACACCATGTCGGATGTCTCGCCACCGGTCTTCTCGCTCGTCGCCGCCAGCTTCGCAACAACTCCTTCGTCGTTGATTCGGGCGCCACCTCGCACATGGTCTCAGACAAGTTGTTAAACCGTATGTCTCGAGAGGGGACTGGATCGGCAACCAGTAAGTACACGAGACAGAGTACGGGTTGTAAGGGAGTAGTTTGGAGCGTTAGGGGGAAGACTAAAGAGGCGCGCAGTGCGAGTGTGCGAAATATCTCTAAGTCCAAAGAGAGGTCCAAGCGGCGCGGCTAGCCAGGCGCGGCGCGGATTGGAGATTGATCTAAGCAAGAGTGTATGGAATTCAACACCCCCCCTCGCTCGAAGCTTACTTAGCCTCGGAGACCCAGGTTCTCACGATGAACCTTGAACACTAAAGGCCCAAGTGCCTTGGTGAAGATATCGGCGACCATGGTTTTCGTGTCCACATAGTCGACTCGAATGGTGCCCAGCCTGACCTGGTCGCGTACGAAATGTTCGCGAATGCGAATGTGTCGGGACCGGTGGTGAAGGGTGGGGTTCTTAGCGAGAGCCAGTGCTCCTTGGTTGTCGCCGTAAAGTTGGACGGGAGCTTGAGTGTCGATGCCCAGCTCCATAAGTAGTTCTTGGAGGTGGCCAGCTTCCTTCGAGGCATGCGAGAGGGCGAGGTACTCGGCGTCTGTGGTGGAGTCGGCCACTCGGTTTTGCACTTTGGAGGACCAGGAGATAACGGAGCCAGCCAGGTGGAAGCTGTACCCCATGGTTGACCGTGATGACGTGGTGCAGGTTCCCCAGTCCGCGTCAGAGTAACCCGTGAATCCCGAGAACTTGCCTTGCTCGGAGCTGTAGTGCAGGCCAAGGCGTGCAGTTCCGCATAAGTACCGAAAGACGGTCTTGATGGCGGTCCAGTGTTCAGGTGTGGGACTGGCAGAGAAACGTGCGAGGTATCCAACGGCGTAGGAGATGTCTGGGCGAGTACCAGTGGCGGCGTAGAGGAGGCACCCAATGGCCTGCATGTAGCGCGTCTGAGCGATCTTTGACGGTTCCGCGAGCGAATGCTCGAGCTGGCGGTTTGGGGCCATGGGCGTGGAGGCGGGGCTGCTGTCTGACATTCCAAATCTGCGGAGGATACTTGTGATGTACGCCTCCTGCGACAGGATGATGGACTTGTCGGCCTGTCGTTTGATCTGGATCCCCAAGATGTATTGGGCTGGGCCAAGTCGCTTGATGCCGTATTTTTGCTCCAGGCCGTTGAGGATGCGCTCGATCTCGTCCTCCGAAGGGCTGACCATCAGCAAGTCATCGACGTAGAGGGCGATGTAGTGGTATTGGTCGCCGTCGCGTCGTACGTACACGCAGTGGTCCTTGGCTGTGGCGCGGTAGTTGAGGTTCTTCAGCGTCAAGTCAATGTGCTCATTCCAGACTCGGCCGGCCTGCTTGAGGCCGTAGATCGATCGATGGAGTTTGAGGACTTTACCGGGCATGTCAACACCTTGTGGGACGCGCATGTAGAGGTCTTCCTTCAGCTCGCCGTGGAGGTATGCCTTGTCAACGTCGGCCTGATGGACGTGGAGGTTCTTGGCGGCGGCCAGTGCGATGAGAGCTCGGATTGAGGTGAACTTGGCGACAGGAGCAAACGTCTCATCGTAATCGATACCTGGGCGCTGGGAGAAGCCCTGTGCAACGAGCCGGCCCTTGTGCGAAGTGATCTTGCCAAGTTGATCGCGTTTGGTGCGGAAGATGAACCTGGATCCAAGGACTTTGGCACCGGGGGGCAGTGAGGAGGAGTTGACCGGGGTGAAGCATTTGTACTCGGTGGCAAGGGAGTGAAACTCATCGGCTGCTGCTTGCCTCCAGATCTCCTCTTTACCTGACTTGACCGCCTGCGACCAATTTTGGGGGTCCTCGGTTGGCCCTTCGAGTTCGACGACTGATGAACCAGCGGTGGTGGCGGCGAAGGCAGCGGCGCGAGACGGGCATGACAAGAAGTCGATTGGGTCGGCCGAGTCATCGGTCACGTCCGACGCAGGAGGTGATGGCGAGAACTGAGCCCTGGACATGTCGGACGGTGTGTCAAAGCCATCGTCGGACATGTCGATCGTTGTGTCGTCACTCGCGTTGGTCTCAAGCGCGGCAAATCGATTTTCGTGCACGACAGGTTGGAGGGACGGAGGTGGTGCCGCGCGGGAGCCATGTGCAGCGTCAACAAAGGTCCAGTCGCCAGTGGTGGACGTCATGTGAGGTTTCGGTTGGTCGATCGGGGCATCTCGAGCGGGGAAGACTTTCTCATCGAATAGGACGTCGCGGCTCTGGAAGAACGAAGTTGTGGCCGGGTCGTAAAGCGTCCAGGCCTTCGATCTGTTATCGATGCCAACGAAGATGAATGGTTTGGCCTTGGGGTCGAGTTTTGCTCGCTTGTGCTGAGGGGTGGTGTGCCAGGCGCGGCATCCGAATACCCTCAGGTTTGCCGTGCTGGGAGGTTTGCCAAACCAGACAGCGTCCGGGATCTTGTGGTCGATGGCGCTGTGCGGGCTGAGGTTCTTGGTGTCAACAACGTACCGGAGGGCCTCTCGCCAGAGTGTCATGGGCAGTCCCGAGTGCTGGAGCAGGGCGATCGTCCCCTCGATGATCGTGCGGTTTGTCCTTTCGGCTCGGCCGTTCTGCTCCGGGGTGTACGGGATTGTGAGCTGCCTGGTAATGCCGTGGTGAGAGCAGTACTCAATGAAGGCTTTGGACGTGTATTCGCCGCCATTGTCCGTTCGTAACGTGCGGAGCTTGAGGCCCGTTGAGCGTTCAATCATGGTGTGCCAACGCTGGAAGGTGTCGAAGACTTGACTCTTGTTTCTCAGCGCGCTGACCCACGTCTTTCGGGAGAAATCGTCGATGAAGGTGACAACATATCGTTCCCCGTCGGTGGCTGGTTCGGGCAGAGTGAGGACATCGGAGTGAACCAGTTCGAGTGGTTGCGAAGCGCGAGAGTCCGATGTTGGGAAAGGTGTCCTGGTTGCCTTTGCCGCTTTGCAGGTGTCGCAGGAGAAGGCCTTGCATTCGGCCGCCGAGTACGTCCATGTTTGACCTTGTAGTTGACCCGACGAGACTGCCCTTCGCAGGTTGGGAAGGGATAGGTGGCCGAATCGTTGGTGCAAAGTTAGGAGAGGGATGGCGGCTGCTGCAACCGGTGATACCTTGGTGCGGATTGGGGTGGCGTCCAGTGTCGACAATTTGTTCGCAATGAGGGATGCGACACCTATGAGGTGACCTTGTGACCGGAGCTCGATGGTCTTGCCAAAGTGGGTGTAAATGCGCTCGCGGCGCAGCTGCATGACCGAGATCAGGTTTGCCGGAAGGTCGGGAACGTAGTAGACGTTGCAGAGCTTGATCGTTCGTTGTTTCGACGTTCGTATCGTGATCGAGCCGGTTCCTTGGGCCATGAGTGATCCACCAGCGCCATCAACGGCGATGTGCGACCGTGTGTGCCAGACGTCGAAGAGAGACGCGTCCTTGACCATATGGTGGGAGGCGCCCGAGTCGAGTACAAGAGTGTCGTTGGGAAGGTGGAGTTCACGGTTCGGTTGTAGACGACCTAGGAGTGCGGCGACGTTCACGCTGGGCCGAACTGTCACGCTCACAGTTGGGTCCAGGTGCGACGTGTCAAGTTGCGTCATGGTGCGGTAACGGCCTGTCGCATGGGCGAGGGCGGTCGTAACAGTGTGGTACAGGGCGATGAAGATGACGAAGACGATCATGACGGTCGCAAGTGACGATGGTGGTGGTGGCATCGTGGAGCAGCTTTAGCTCGGGCTCATAACCTGTTAAACCGTATGTCTCGAGAGGGGACTGGATCGGCAACCAGTAAGTACACGAGACAGAGTACGGGTTGTAAGGGAGTAGTTTGGAGCGTTAGGATTGCAACTAACCTGGATCGGCAACCAGTAAGTACACGAGACAGAGTACGGGTTGTAAGGGAGTAGTTTGGAGCGTTAGGGGGAAGACTAAAGAGGCGCGCAGTGCGAGTGTGCGAAATATCTCTAAGTCCAAAGAGAGGTCCAAGCGGCGCGGCTAGCCAGGCGCGGCGCGGATTGGAGATTGATCTAAGCAAGAGTGTATGGAATTCAACACAAGTCGCTGTTCACGACCTATCGTCACATCGCTCCTACGAAGATTGGTGGTATTGCAGGGGGTATCAACGCCATCGGGACGGGAAATATCGCCTTCGTTGCCGCCTCGGGTCATCCGATCACGCTTACCGACGTGCTGCACACTCCGGGCCTGCCTGTCAACCTTCTCTCGGTCTCACGTCTCTGCGACAGCGACAACGTCCGCGTCGCTTTCACAAAACACGGCATACACATTGACAAAGACGGCAACAACATCGCTGAAGGCGCGAGGCTTGACGAAGGGCTCTACTTGCTGGACGCTGATCATTCCAAATGTCAGCATCTTGCTCTCCTTTCTCGCTCACAGTCTTCCGTGCCCCTACTGACCCTCCACCGCTGCCTCGGCCATCTCGCACCGTCCTCCATACAGAAGATGGCTGCCGCTGGTTTGCTGGAGGGTCTCGGGGCCGGATATAGTGACGAAGAGGTAGAGAAGTTTGTCTGCAATGCTTGCCTCAGCGCAAAGGGCCATCGTCTTCCTTTTCCCGATTCGGATTCGCACTCCTCCGAGAGACTCGGCCTTGTCCACAGCGATGTTCTTTCCCTCCCCGAGCGGTCCTTGACTGGCAAACGGTATCTTGTCACGTTCCTCGACGATTACTCCCGCAAACTCTGGGCCTACGCGATCGGACACAAAAGCGAAGTCTTCGGCGTGTTCAAGACTTGGCTTGCCGAGGTCGAGCTCGAGACAGGTGCGACGCTGAAGGTCCTCCGAACCGACAACGGTGGCGAATATTGTTCGAGAGCGTTCACGGAGTTCTGCAAGGCACGCGGCACACGGCGACAATACTCTATCCCACGCACGCCTCAACAGAACGGTCGTGCGGAGCGGGTCAATCGGTCCATCGTCGAAGGCGTTCTTGCGCTTCTTGCGGACGCCCACCTACCCAAGACATTCTGGGAGGAGGCCGCAGCCTATTTCGTATACTGCAAGAACCTGTGTCAACACTCGGCCCTGGACAAGGCAACACCGAACTCCGTCTGGCAGGGCGACCGCGCCAACGCCTCGGCGCTTCACCCGTTCGGCTGCACAGCTTGGCTCACGGTCGCGCCCGAACTTCGCTCGAAACTCGACCCGAAAGCGGTTCGCGCTCTCTTCACCGGCTACGACCTGGCTTCTAAAGCCTTCCGTTTCTACGACACTACGACAAAGAAGATCGTTCTGGGCAGAAATGCCACGTTCCTCGACACTGAATTCCCCGGGCTACCTGGCGACTCCACCGAGCACGAAGTCGACACGCACTTCGCCAGCGCTCCCATCGTCGACCTTCAAGACACTGTCAAGACATGGACCCCACTAGTAAGGTCGGCGCACATGGACGTCTCATCCCCCCTTGATGATTCTGCCATGAGCGCCGTTGACGTGGCCCCAGGGTACACTGGCGGAACCTTACTTAACTCCACAGATGCCGAATCGTCCTCGTCACCGTCTCCTGCGCCGCCCTCGTCACCATCGCCTGCGCTCTCACCGTCGCTGGCGGCGTCATCGTCATTCTCGGCCTTACCGACTGACTCTGAAGGCTCGGCCGATCCTCTCGACCTCATCGGCTCACGGCCCCAGGCTCGCCTCGACCCACTGGACTTGCACCGCCCGGACTTCAGCACGTACCGCGAGCCCACATCGGCTGAGGAGTCGCCCGACGAACTCGACCTCCTTGGGCGCCACTCTCGCGACGACTCGCCGGACGAAATCGATTTCCTCACCCGACACCACCGCGCTTTCATCGCGACCGACGACGACACCTCTGACGCTGAGGCCATCCAGCCAGTCAAGTCCATCACGAGCGACCTACAGACCTGGCGCGAGGCGATGTCGAGCGACAAACGTGAGGTATGGGCCAAAGCCGCCACCGACGAGTTCAATTCCATGCGCGATGACTTCAAGGTCTTCACCATCGACGAACGCTCTACGGTACCCGCGGGTGCGACCATCGTTACGTCCAAGTTCGTCTGGAAAACAAAACGGAACGCACTCGGCGAGATCACCGGCCACAAGGCACGGCTCGTGGCGCAAGGCAACCGCCAACGCGACGGCATCGACTTTACCGAAACCTTCGCACCGGTCGCACGCTTCTCCTCGCGCTGGCGGCCGCCAACGGCCTGCATGTGCACCAAGCGGACATCGACAAAGCCTACCTTCACGGCGACCTCGACCACGACATCTGGATGACGGCACCGCGAGGCTTCGATCTTCCTGGCGACAAAGTGCTTCGCCTGCGACGTTCCATCTACGGGCTCAAACAGGCTGGCCGCATCTGGAATCGACACATCGATGCTTCGCTTCGCAACCTCGGTTACACGGCGACGGGCACCGATCACTGCGTGTACTCTCGGCTCGACGATCAGCAACGCCCACACTATATTGCGCTGTACGTCGACGACCTTCTGATGATCAGCCCGGACCTGGCCGAAATCGAACGTGTCATCTCGGGCCTCGAACAACGCTACGGAGTCAAGCGCCTCGGCCCGGCAGAGTACATCCTCGGCATCCAGATCAGGCGGCTCGACGACGGTTCTATCGCCCTGTCCCAGGAGCGGTACATCATGGACGTGCTCGCTCGGTTCCACTTCGACACCACAACTCGCGGCACTACAGTCCCGATGACTCCTGGCCTTTCGCTCACCGCCATCCCGGGTCAAGGCACCGAACGGATCCGGTCATGGTATCTGCAGGCTATTGGCTCACTCCTCTACATCTCGCTTGGCACCCGCCCCGACATCGCCTTCGCCGTGTCCTACCTGGCCCGCTTCGCCAACAACCCCGGACGTCGTCATTGGATTGCGGTCAAGCACATCCTACGCTACCTCCGGGCCACGTATCGCGACGAACTGGTATATGCTCGCGGCCAGGCTTGCATCACGGGTGTGGTAGGCTACTCCGATGCGAACTGGGGGGCCTGCGTCGATACATCGGTCTCCACCATGGGTTACGTCTTTTACATCGCCGGATCCGCCGGATCCTGGTCGTCCAAGCGTCAATCTCGAGTCGCCGATTCCACCACCGACGCTGAATACCTCGCCCTCTCGCATGCTGGCAAGGAAGGGATTTACCTCAGTCAACTGCTCGAAGAGCTCCATGTCCACCCTGTTGCACCGGCTCACATATATACTGACAACGAAGCTGCTGCAGCAGTCGCCCACGACCCTGTCCGCGTCTCTGGCACTCGACACATACGCTTGCGCGAACACTTCGTTCGGGACATGGTGAATCGGGGCGACATCTCACTCTCGCATGTGGGAACTAGCGACATGGTGGCCGACATCTTCACCAAGGCCCTCGGCCCGAAGGTTTTCTCGACGCACTGCTACGCACTTGGCCTTCGCACTCGACACCCGCGGCTTGGGTCTGCCTCGCATTCGCGTGGGGGGGGGTGTGAAGAGTCCACTCTCAGCTCGACAGGGGCGCCTCGGTCGTTGCGCGCGCCCGCTAGCCCGCCCCCTGCGGAGGGGACTTAGACGCGCGCGACTGCCTCAGCGCGCCGGCGCCGGCGGATTCAGGCGCGCGACCACTAGCCCGCCCCCCTGCGGTGGCGACTTGGACACGCGCGACTGTCTTAGCGCGCCAGCGATTTCACCCGCGTCTGGGCCTATCCCAGCGCAGGCCCCCTTTCTGTTTCTTAGTTTCCTTCTCATCACTTCTGTTCGACTCTCAACCTCTCCTGACAGTAGTGGTGATCATCTCATAAAGAGATCATTGATACCAAAACGACGATCAACGACGTCCTTGCCACACTCCTCCTCGCGATCGCCCACCCGTCACTCGAGAGCTTCAAGGCGACGTTCACCGACGAACAACGCACGCAACGAACTCTCCCTGACATTGATTCGCTTGCTGACCGCATGCGAGTTCAACTCCGGTCAACGAACCTCTCCAGCGACCAATCGGCCCTTCTTGCCTCGTCGTCGCCACATCCCACCCGCCCCAAGTGTCTCGCCTGCCGCAGTCCTTCTCACCGTGTCGTGGAGTGCCCTACGAGGGCGCAACATCCGCCGCCAGGACCCTGTCGCTTCTGCAAGAAGAAGGATCACTGGTCTCTCGACTGCAAGAAGGCTCTCGGCGACGGGAAAATGCCCAACACCTCCGACTCGCAACACCATGTCGGATGTCTCGCCACCGGTCTTCTCGCACGTCGTCGTCAGCTTCGCAACAACTCTTTCGTTGTTGACTCGGGCGCCACTTCGCACATGGTCTCGGACAAGTCGCTGTTCACGACCTATCGCCACATCGCTCCTACGAAGATTGGTGGTATTGCAGGGGGTATCAACGCCATCGGAACGGGAAACATCGCCTTTGTTGCCGCCTCGGGTCATCCGATCACGCTTATCGGTGTGCTGCACACTCCGGGCCTACCTGTCAACCTTCTCTCGGTCTCACGTCTCTGCGACACCGACAACGTCCGCGTCGCTTTCACAAAACACGGCATACGCATTGACAAAGACGGCAACGACATCGCTGAAGGCGCAAGGCTGGACGAAGGGCTCTACTTGCTGGACGCTGATCATTCCAAATGTCAGCATCTTGCTCTCCTTTCTCGCTCACGGTCTTCCGTGCCCCTGCTGACTCTCCACCGCTGCCTCGGCCATCTCGCACCGTCCTCCATACAGAAGATGGTTGCCGCTGGTTTGCTGGAGGGTCTCGGGGCCGGATATAGTGACGAAGAGGTAGAGAAGTTTGTCTGCAATGCTTGCCTCAGCGCAAAGGGCCATCGTCTTCCTTTTCCCGATTCGGATTCGCACTCCTCCGAGAGACTCGGCCTTGTCCACAGCGATGTTCTTTCCCTCCCCGAGCGGTCCTTGACTGGCAAACGGTATCTTGTCACGTTCCTCGACGATTACTCCCGCAAACTGTGGGCCTACGCGATCGGACACAAAAGCGAAGTCTTCGGCGTGTTCAAGACTTGGCTTGCCGAGGTCGAGCTCGAGATATTCGATCAACTCTACTACGTCAGCGATGTAGTTATAGCCAAGAGTGATGAATCTCATTTCAACATACCTATTCGATCAACTCTACTACGTCAGCGATGTAGTTATAGCCAAGAGTGATGAATCTCATTTCAACATACCTATTCGATCAACTCTACTACGTCAGCGATGTAGTTATAGCCAAGAGTGATGAATAGGAAGCTAACAGTAAGGGAGCCGCGCGCCCCAAGTCCTCAGCCAGGGAGCCTCGGGGCTGAGCCAATGTGCCAGGCTCGCTGCGCGCGCCTAAGTCCCAGGCTCGCTCCGCGCGCCCAAGTCCTGGGCCGATGTGCCCGGCTCGCTCCGCGCGCCTAAGTCCTGAGCCGATGCGCCCGGCTCGCTCCGCGCGCCTAAGTCCTGACCCGAGCGGAGAGTGGATTCCTCACACCCCCCCCACGCGAACGCGAGGTAGACTTGAGCCGTGGGTGCCGCGTCCGGAGGCCTAGAGCATAGCAATGTATACCAAAAATCTTGGGACCCAGCGCTTTGGTGAATAGGTCCGCAACCATGTCCGCTGTGCCAACGTGTGAGAGGGAGATATCGCCTCGGTTGACCATGTCGCGGACAAAATGCTCGCGGAGGCGTATGTGTCGAGTGCCGGAGGTGCGAACGGGGTCGTGAGCGACGGCGGCCGCGGCCTCGTTGTCGGTGAAGATGTGAGCTGCATCGATCGGGCGAACGTGGAGCTCGGAGAGGAGTTGCGTAAGGTAAATCGCTTCCTTACCAGCGTGCGACAAGGCGAGGTATTCGGCATCAGTGGTGGAATCCGCCACCCGAGTCTGACGTTTCGATGACCAAGAGACGGCAGAGCCAGCCAAGTAAAAAACGAAGCCCATTGTGGAGATGGACGTGTCGACGCAGGCACCCCAGTTCGCATCGGAATAACCGACCACACCCGTAACTTTGGCTGGACCGCGGGCGTAGAGTAGCTCATCGCGGTACGTGGCACGAAGGTAGCGAAGGACGTGTTTGACGGCAATCCAATGACGACGGCCAGGGTTGTTGGCGAACCGGGACAAGTACGAGACGGCGAAGGCAATGTCGGGTCGAGTGCCAAGGGAAATGTACAGGAGGGAGCCGATGGCTTGGAGGTACCACGATCGAATGCGCTCCGTTCCCTGACCCGGAACTGCTGTGAGCGAGAGGCCGGGCGTCATTGGCACTGTAGCGCCGCGTGTCGTGGTGTCGAAGTGAAACCGGGCGAGCACGTCCATGATGTAGCGTTCCTGGGATAGGGCAATGGAGCCGTCGTCCAGGCGGCGGATTTGGATGCCGAGGATGTATTCCGCGGGGCCGAGCCTTTTGACGCCGTATCGCTGTTCAAGGCCGGAGATGACGCGTTCGATCTCATCGAGGGCGGGGCTGACAATGAGGAGATCGTCGACATACAAGGCGATATAATGGGGCCGTTGCTGATCATCAATGTGAGAGTAAATGCAGTGATCAGTGCCCGTTGCCTTGTACCCGAGACTCCTGAGTGATGTGTCAATGTGGCGATTCCAGATGCGACCGGCCTGCTTGAGACCGTAGATTGAGCGCCGCAGGCGGAGAACCTTATCGCTCGGGAAGTCGAAACCTCGTGGCGTTGTCATCCAGATATCGTGATCGAGCTCGCCGTGGAGGTAAGCCTTGTCGATGTCGGCCTGATGAACGTGGTAACCGTTGGCAGCGGCGAGGGCAAGGAGGCAGCGAATGGAGGAGAAACGGGCAACGGGTGCGAAAGTCTCCGAGAAATCGATGCCGTCGCGTTGGCGGTTACCTTGCGCTACAAGGCGTGCCTTCCGCCCTGTGACGTCACCGCGTGCATCGCGCTTGGTCTTCCAGACGAATTTGGAGGTGACGATAGTGGCGCCCGGCGGTACGGAGGATCGAGGCTCGATGGTGAACACCTTGAAGTCGTCGCGCATGGCGGTGAACTCGGCGGCGGCAGCCTGAGCCCAGATGTCGTGCTCGTCGCTGGACATTGCTTCACGCCAGGTCTGAGGGTCGCTAGTGATCGATTTGATGGGCTCGATGGCTTCGAGGGCGGGGTTGTCGTCTTCTGCGGCGATGAAGGCGCGGTGGTGGCGAGAGAGGAAATCGATCTCATCAGGGGAGTCGTCATCGGAGGGCTGTTCAGCGGGGGCCATGGCGGGTGCGGGCGTCACCAGGGTGTCGTCGTCGGATTGATGTACGTCCATCAGGTTGAGGCGAACCGCGGTGTTGGAGTTGAGGAGGTCAAGCGGGTCGTCCGAGTCATCGAGGGACGGTCCCCCGGCCGAGGATGTGGCGGGCGACGAAAGCGGGGCAAGCGACGGGGACGGCGAGGGGCTGGTATCTGTAGAATTAAGTAAGGATCCGCCAGTGTACCCTGGGGCCACGTCAACGGCGCTCATGGCAGAATCATCAAGAGAGGATGAGACGTCCATGTGCGCCGACCTTACTAGTGGGGTCCTCGTCTTGACGGCTGGGGCGGGCGTGTCGGCGGGAATGACGAACTGGCGTTCGGTGTCGTCCGCATCGACGGGCGTGTTGATTGGTAGACCGGGGAAGTCGTCGTCGAGGAAGGTGGCATTTCGGCCAATCACAACCTTGTTGGTAGAATGGTCGAAGAAACGGAAAGCCTTGGAGGCGAGGTCGTAACCGGTGAAGATCACGCGCGCGGCCTTGGGGTCGAGCTTGCTGCGAAGGTTCGGCGCGACCGTGAGCCAGGCCGCGCAGCCGAACGGGTGGAGGGCGGTGGCGGTGGTGCGTTGGCCGTTCCAAACGGATTCTGGAGTCTGTTTGGCCAAAGCTGAGTGTGAGCACCTGTTTTTGCAATAAACGAAGTATGCAGCCGCTTCATCCCAAAAGGTGGCCGGCAGATGGGAGTCAGCAAGGAGGGCAAGGACGCCCTCGACGATGGAGAGATTGACACGTTCGGCACGACCGTTTTGCTGAGGTGTGTAGGGGATAGAATATTGACGACGAATACCCCTGGACTTGCAGAACTCCGTGAATGCGTTCGATTGGTACTCCCCGCCGTTGTCGGTGCGAAGGGTTTTTAAACGCTCGTTCGTCTCTAACTCCACTTCGGCGAGCCAAGTCTGGAAGGTCGGGAAGACGTCGCTTTTGTGATCGATCGCGTATGCCCAGAGTTTGCGAGAGTGGTCGTCAAGAAATGTGACAAGGTAGCGCTTCCCGGTCAAGGACGGAGTGGGGAACGAAAGGACATCGCTGTGCACGAGGCCGAGTCTTTCGGGGGAATGCGACTCAGAGTCGGGAAAAGGAAGACGGTGGCCTTTGGAACCAAGGCAAGCATTGCAAACAAACTCCTCTACGTCTTTGTCACTGTACCCGGCCCCAAACCCGTCCAGCAAACCTGCGGCGATCATCTTCTGTATAGAGGATGGGGCAAGATGGCCGAGGCAGCGGTGAAGGGTAAGCAGGGGCACGGTCGACTCAGAACGCGAGAGAAAGGCAAGCTGCTGACACTTGGTGTGGTCCGCGTCCAAAAGGTAGAGACCGTCGTTAACCCTGGTACCGTGAGCAATGGCCTGGCCGTCCTTGGCGATGTCGATGCCGTCGCTGGTGAAGGCGAGTCGAACGCGGTCGGTGTCGCAGAGGCGAGAGACGGAGAGGAGGTTGACGTGGAGGCCCGGCGTGTGCAGAACGCCACGCAGCGTGATCGGATGTCCGGTCTTGGCAACGAACGCTACGTCCCCCATGCCGATGGCCGTGATACCGCCGGCAATGCCGCCGATCTTGGTGTGCGCCGTCTGGCGATAAGCCGTGAATAGAGAACGATCGGCGACCATGTGTGCCGTGCCGCCCGAGTCGACTACAAAGGCATCAGTCGGGAGTTGCCGGCGAGCGAACAGGCAGGAGGCGAAATAGCCGACGTTAGGCTGTTGAGCGGCGGGGAGAGACATGTCGTCCTGGTTGTCGTCGCCGGTGTGTTTTTGTTCGCCCCGGTGCTTGCAGTCGAGGGCCCAGTGCCCTTTCTTGTGGCAGCGGCGGCAGGGGCCGGCGGGCGGGTGTTTCGCCCGTGAGGTGCAGTCGCGCAGGCGGTGGCCGGGGGCGCGGCAGGCGGGACAAGGGGAGGCGGTGGCGAGCATGGCCGAGTGTGATGACGAGAGTCCCGCCGAGCGAAGCTGGATGCGAATGCGATCCGTCAGCGTCGTGAGTTCCGGGAGGTCGCGTTGGTTGCGCTGCTCGTCCGTGAATGTGAGGCGGAAGCTGTCGAGGCAAGGTGGGACCATGGCGAGCACGTGAGTGGCGAGCACGTCGTTGAGCGAGGTTTTGGCGTCGCGGATTTCCTGCGCGATCGACATGTATTCGCGGAGCCAGGTGTCGTACGCCTCGACGGAGGCAGGCATCTTCCTGAAATCCCAAAGGCGGGCGAACAACTCGAGGGTGCGAGTGGCGTCGTCCGGTGCGAAACGAGCCTTGAGTGCGGCGAAGATGCGTGGTGCCGACAGGTCGTCGCTGGGGATGGTGTCGAGGGTGGCTGAGACGTCGGCGGAGTCGATCGAGCCAACGATGATTTCCCGCGCGGCGTCGTCACGGGCGGCAAGCTGGTCAGCCGTCCATGTCGGGGGGATGACACCGTCAAGAACGTAACCACGGACTTGATTTGGAAGCGCGAGACGGAGTTGACGTAACCAGTTCGTAAACGACTTAGGCCCGTCAAGACGAGCGTGCTTGGGGAACACGACTTTTGATGCGGTGGCGGTGTTTGCCTGCGTGGCAGTGACGGGCGGGGTGGCGGCGGCGGCGGCGGCAGGGGGCGGTGAGGCCTGTAGAGCGGCAAGCTGTGCCTGTAGCGTGGCGATTTGCACGCTGATCGAAGGGTCAGGGGAGCTGGTGTCCCTGGGAGGCGAGGGCGGGGCGGGGGAGCTGTCCATGCTGCGATGGTGCGATGGGCTGGGGCGGCTCGAGTGGCTGGGCTCGAGGGAAAATGCAAGCGGCGGGGCTGGTAGCTCGTGGGCTTATAACCTATTCGATCAACTCTACTACGTCAGCGATGTAGTTATAGCCAAGAGTGATGAATCTCATTTCAACATACCTATTCGATCAACTCTACTACGTCAGCGATGTAGTTATAGCCAAGAGTGATGAATAGGAAGCTAACAGTAAGGGAGCCGCGCGCCCCAAGTCCTCAGCCAGGGAGCCTCGGGGCTGAGCCAATGTGCCAGGCTCGCTGCGCGCGCCTAAGTCCCAGGCTCGCTCCGCGCGCCCAAGTCCTGGGCCGATGTGCCCGGCTCGCTCCGCGCGCCTAAGTCCTGAGCCGATGCGCCCGGCTCGCTCCGCGCGCCTAAGTCCTGACCCGAGCGGAGAGTGGATTCCTCACACGAGACAGGTGCGACGCTGAAGGTCCTCCGAACCGACAACGGTGGCGAATATTGTTCGAGAGCGTTCACGGAGTTCTGCAAGGCACGCGGCACACGGCGACAATACTCTATCCCACGCACGCCTCAACAGAACGGTCGTGCGGAGCGGGTCAATCGTGTTGAATTCCATACACTCTTGCTTAGATCAATCTCCAATCCGCGCCGCGCCTGGCTAGCCGCGCCGCTTGGACCTCTCTTTGGACTTAGAGATATTTCGCACACTCGCACTGCGCGCCTCTTTAGTCTTCCCCCTAACGCTCCAAACTACTCCCTTACAACCCGTACTCTGTCTCGTGTACTTACTGGTTGCCGATCCAGGTTAGTTGCAATCCAAACGCTCCAAACTACTCCCTTACAACCCGTACTCTGTCTCGTGTACTTACTGGTTGCCGATCCAGTCCCCTCTCGAGACATACGGTTTAACAGGTTATGAGCCCGAGCTAAAGCTGCTCCACGATGCCACCACCACCATCGTCACTTGCGACCGTCATGATCGTCTTCGTCATCTTCATCGCCCTGTACCACACTGTTACGACCGCCCTCGCCCATGCGACAGGCCGTTACCGCACCATGACGCAACTTGACACGTCGCACCTGGACCCAACTGTGAGCGTGATGTTAAGTCGTATGTCTCGAGAGGGGACTGGATCGGCAACCAGTAAGTACACGAGACAGAGTACGGGTTGTAAGGGAGTAGTTTGGAGCGTTAGGGGGAAGACTAAAGAGGCGCGCAGTGCGAGTGTGCGAAATATCTCTAAGTCCAAAGAGAGGTCCAAGCGGCGCGGCTAGCCAGGCGCGGCGCGGATTGGAGATTGATCTAAGCAAGAGTGTATGGAATTCAACACCCCCCCTCGCTCGAAGCTTACTTAGCCTCGGAGACCCAGGTTCTCACGATGAACCTTGAACACTAAAGGCCCAAGTGCCTTGGTGAAGATATCGGCGACCATGGTTTTCGTGTCCACATAGTCGACTCGAATGGTGCCCAGCCTGACCTGGTCGCGTACGAAATGTTCGCGAATGCGAATGTGTCGGGACCGGTGGTGAAGGGTGGGGTTCTTAGCGAGAGCCAGTGCTCCTTGGTTGTCGCCGTAAAGTTGGACGGGAGCTTGAGTGTCGATGCCCAGCTCCATAAGTAGTTCTTGGAGGTGGCCAGCTTCCTTCGAGGCATGCGAGAGGGCGAGGTACTCGGCGTCTGTGGTGGAGTCGGCCACTCGGTTTTGCACTTTGGAGGACCAGGAGATAACGGAGCCAGCCAGGTGGAAGCTGTACCCCATGGTTGACCGTGATGACGTGGTGCAGGTTCCCCAGTCCGCGTCAGAGTAACCCGTGAATCCCGAGAACTTGCCTTGCTCGGAGCTGTAGTGCAGGCCAAGGCGTGCAGTTCCGCATAAGTACCGAAAGACGGTCTTGATGGCGGTCCAGTGTTCAGGTGTGGGACTGGCAGAGAAACGTGCGAGGTATCCAACGGCGTAGGAGATGTCTGGGCGAGTACCAGTGGCGGCGTAGAGGAGGCACCCAATGGCCTGCATGTAGCGCGTCTGAGCGATCTTTGACGGTTCCGCGAGCGAATGCTCGAGCTGGCGGTTTGGGGCCATGGGCGTGGAGGCGGGGCTGCTGTCTGACATTCCAAATCTGCGGAGGATACTTGTGATGTACGCCTCCTGCGACAGGATGATGGACTTGTCGGCCTGTCGTTTGATCTGGATCCCCAAGATGTATTGGGCTGGGCCAAGTCGCTTGATGCCGTATTTTTGCTCCAGGCCGTTGAGGATGCGCTCGATCTCGTCCTCCGAAGGGCTGACCATCAGCAAGTCATCGACGTAGAGGGCGATGTAGTGGTATTGGTCGCCGTCGCGTCGTACGTACACGCAGTGGTCCTTGGCTGTGGCGCGGTAGTTGAGGTTCTTCAGCGTCAAGTCAATGTGCTCATTCCAGACTCGGCCGGCCTGCTTGAGGCCGTAGATCGATCGATGGAGTTTGAGGACTTTACCGGGCATGTCAACACCTTGTGGGACGCGCATGTAGAGGTCTTCCTTCAGCTCGCCGTGGAGGTATGCCTTGTCAACGTCGGCCTGATGGACGTGGAGGTTCTTGGCGGCGGCCAGTGCGATGAGAGCTCGGATTGAGGTGAACTTGGCGACAGGAGCAAACGTCTCATCGTAATCGATACCTGGGCGCTGGGAGAAGCCCTGTGCAACGAGCCGGCCCTTGTGCGAAGTGATCTTGCCAAGTTGATCGCGTTTGGTGCGGAAGATGAACCTGGATCCAAGGACTTTGGCACCGGGGGGCAGTGAGGAGGAGTTGACCGGGGTGAAGCATTTGTACTCGGTGGCAAGGGAGTGAAACTCATCGGCTGCTGCTTGCCTCCAGATCTCCTCTTTACCTGACTTGACCGCCTGCGACCAATTTTGGGGGTCCTCGGTTGGCCCTTCGAGTTCGACGACTGATGAACCAGCGGTGGTGGCGGCGAAGGCAGCGGCGCGAGACGGGCATGACAAGAAGTCGATTGGGTCGGCCGAGTCATCGGTCACGTCCGACGCAGGAGGTGATGGCGAGAACTGAGCCCTGGACATGTCGGACGGTGTGTCAAAGCCATCGTTGGACATGTCGATCGTTGTGTCGTCACTCGCGTTGGTCTCAAGCGCGGCAAATCGATTTTCGTGCACAACAGGTTGGAGGGACGGAGGTGGTGCAGCGCGGGAGCCATGGGCAGTGTCAACAAAGGTCCAGTCGCCAGTGGTGGACGTCATGGGAGGTTTCGGTTGGTCGATCGGGGCATCTCGAGCGGGGAAGACTTTCTCATCGAATAGGACGTCGCGGCTCTGGAAGAACGAAGTTGTGGCCGAGTCGTACAGCGTCCAGGCCTTGGATTTGTTATCGATGCCAACGAAGATGAATGGTTTGGCCTTGGGGTCGAGTTTTGCCCGCTTGTGCTGAGGGGTGGTGTGCCAGGCGCGGCAGCCGAATACCCTCAGGTTTGCCGTGCTGGGAGGTTTGCCATACCAGACAGCGTCCGGGATCTTGTGGTCGATGGCGCTGTGCGGGCTGAGGTTCTTGGTGTCAACAACGTACCGGAGGGCCTCTCGCCAGAGTGTTGTGGGCAGTCCCGAGTGCTGGAGCAGGGCGATCGTCCCCTCGACGATCGTGCGGTTTGTCCTTTCGGCTCGGCCGTTCTGCTCCGGGGTGTACGGGATTGTGAGCTGCCTGGTAATGCCGTGGTGAGAGCAGTACTCAATGAAGGCTTTGGACGTGTATTCGCCGCCATTGTCCGTTCGTAACGTGCGGAGCTTGAGGCCCGTTGAGCGTTCGATCATGGTGTGCCAACGCTGGAAGGTGTCGAAGACTTGACTCTTGTTTCTCAGCGCGCTGACCCACGTCTTTCGGGAGAAATCATCGATGAAGGTGACAACATATCGTTCCCCGTCGGTGGCTGGTTCGGGCAGAGTGAGGACATCGGAGTGGACCAGTTCAAGTGGTTGCGAAGCGCGAGAGTCCGATGTTGGGAAAGGTGTCCTGGTTGCCTTTGCCGCTTTGCAGGTGTCGCAGGAGAAGGCCTTGCATTCGGCCGCCGAGTATGTCCATGTTTGACCTTGTAGTTGACCCGACGAGACTGCCCTTCGCAGGTTGGGGAGGGACAGGTGGCCGAATCGTTGATGCAGAGTCAGGAGAGGGATGGCGGCGGCTGCAACCGGTGACGGTGTGCAGCGGATTGGGGTGGCGTCCAGTGTCGACAATTGGTTTGCAATGAGGGATGCGACGCCTATGAGGTGACCTTGTGACCGGAGTTCAATGGTCTTGCCAAAGTGGGTGTAAATGCGCTCGCGGCGCAGCTGCATGACCGAGATCAGGTTGGCCGGAAGGTCGGGAACGTAGTAGACGTTGCAGAGCTTGATCGTTCGTTGTTTCGACGTTCGTATCGTGATCGAGCCGGTTCCTTGTGCCATCAGTGATCCACCAGCGCCATCAACAGCGATGTGCGACCGTGTGTGCCAGACGTCGAAGAGAGACGCGTCCTTGACCATGTGGTGGGAGGCGCCCGAGTCGAGTACAAGAGTGTCGTTGGGAAGGTGAAGCTCCCGGTTCGAGTTCAGACGACCTAGGAGTGCGACGACGTTCACGCTGGGCCGAACTGTCACGCTCACAGTTGGGTCCAGGTGCGACGTGTCAAGTTGCGTCAAGGTGCGGTAACGGCCGGTCGCATGGGCGAGGGCGGTTGCAACAGTATGGTATAGGGCGATGATGATGACGAAGACGGTCATGATGGTCGCAAGTGACGATGGTGGTGGTGGCATCGTGGAGCAGCTGGTAGCTCGTTGGGCTCATAACCTGTTAAGTCGTATGTCTCGAGAGGGGACTGGATCGGCAACCAGTAAGTACACGAGACAGAGTACGGGTTGTAAGGGAGTAGTTTGGAGCGTTAGGGGGAAGACTAAAGAGGCGCGCAGTGCGAGTGTGCGAAATATCTCTAAGTCCAAAGAGAGGTCCAAGCGGCGCGGCTAGCCAGGCGCGGCGCGGATTGGAGATTGATCTAAGCAAGAGTGTATGGAATTCAACACGTGACAGTTCGGCCCAGCGTGAACGTCGCCGCACTCCTAGGTCGTCTACAACCGAACCGTGAACTCCACCTTCCCAACGACACTCTTGTACTCGACTCGGGCGCCTCCCACCATATGGTCAAGGACGCGTCTCTCTTCGACGTCTGGCACACACGGTCGCACATCGCCGTTGATGGCGCTGGTGGATCACTCATGGCCCAAGGAACCGGCTCGATCACGATACGAACGTCGAAACAACGAACGATCAAGCTCTGCAACGTCTACTACGTTCCCGACCTTCCGGCCAACCTGATCTCGGTCATGCAGCTGCGCCGCGAGCGCATTTACACCCACTTTGGCAAGACCATTGAACTCCGGTCACAAGGTCACCTCATAGGCGTCGCATCCCTCATTGCAAACCAATTGTCGACACTGGACGCCACCCCAATCCGCTGCACACCGTCACCGGTTGCAGCCGCCGCCATCCCTCTCCTGACTCTGCATCAACGATTCGGCCACCTGTCCCTCCCCAACCTGCGAAGGGCAGTCTCGTCGGGTCAACTACAAGGTCAAACATGGACATACTCGGCGGCCGAATGCAAGGCCTTCTCCTGCGACACCTGCAAAGCGGCAAAGGCAACCAGGACACCTTTCCCAACATCGGACTCTCGCGCTTCGCAACCACTCGAACTGGTTCACTCCGATGTCCTCACTCTGCCCGAACCAGCCACCGACGGGGAACGATATGTTGTCACCTTCATCGACGATTTCTCCCGAAAGACGTGGGTCAGCGCGCTGAGAAACAAGAGTCAAGTCTTCGACACCTTCCAGCGTTGGCACACCATGATTGTATGAAGTTACGACGACTGCTCAAGCAGTGGTAAGGCTCTGATCGACGGACCAAGGAGACCAGACCAAGAAGTTGCTTGTTACACACCTGCTCAAGCAGTGGTAAGGCTCTGATCGACGGACCAAGGAGACCAGACCAAGAAGTTGCTTGTTACACACCTGCTCAAGCAGTGGTAAGGCTCTGATCGACGGACCAAGGAGACCAGACCAAGAAGTTGCTTGAGCAGGAGAGAGAGAAGCGCGGAGCCATTTGGCTCGGGTGAGCGCGCGGCTGGGTCTGCCACCTTTGTCAGGCGCACGGACCCAGCCCAGGAAAGGGAGAGAGCCTAGGTGTGGAAGGCAGGCCAAAAAGGAGGTAAGATGAGACCAAGAAAAGGAGGCATGATGCGAGAAGGAAACATAAGAGTTTGTCAATCTCACACCCCCCCTACTTCGAGTATCAGGGAGTGCAGACACCAAGTCGACCGCGGTGCCGAGCGAACAGGTCGCGAGACAAAGCCTTGGTGAAGATATCGGCCGTCATCTCGCCGGTGGCAATGTACTGTACACTGATGTCACCCAGGGAGACCATATCCCGGACGAAGTGTTCGCGGAGCCGAATATGCCGAGTGCGAGCGTGGAAGACCGGATTCTTGGTGAGGGCATTGGCACCTTGGTTGTCGCCATAGATGAGAACCGGCCGAGAGGAGGGAAGCCCAAGCTCACCAAAGAGCTGACGCAGGAAGATAGCCTCCTTGCCAGCGTGCGACAAGGCCAGGTACTCGGCGTCACAAGTAGAGTCGGCAACCCGCGACTGGAGGCGAGATGACCACGAGACGGCCGCGCCTGCGAAGACAAAGGTGTAACCCATGGTCGACTTTGAGGACATGGCGCAGGCACCCCAGTTGCAGTCGGAGTAGCCAACCAAGGGCGCCGGATCCCCGCGGGTGTAGCGTAGGCCGTGAGACAGAGTGCCGGCGAGGTAGCGAAAGGCGTGCTTGACAGCGCCCCAGGCAGCAGCAGACGGGGACTGAGAGAACCGAGCCAAGTAACCGACGGTGTAGGCCAGGTCGGGGCGAGTACCGGTCGAGGCGTACATGAGGGAGCCAATCGCTTGCAGATACCGAGTGCGATCCGGAAAGGGAGTAGGCTGGAGTTCGACTTCAAGGCGAAGGTCGGCCTGCATGGGTGTGGCGACAGGGTGGGCGTCGGACATGCCGAAACGAGCGAGGACGTCCTTGAGGTATTGCTCTTGACTGAGGGAGATGGAGCCGTCGGCAGAACGCCGAATCTGGATACCAAGTACGTATTCCGCCTCACCAAGTCGTTTGACACCATAGCGCTGCTCAAGGCCCTGGAGGGTACGCTCGATCTCTGGGAGGGAAGGGCTGATCATGAGCAAGTCATTGACATAGAGCGCGATATAGTGGCGCTCATCACCGACAGTTCGGACATAAACGCAGTGGTCAGACTCCGTGGCGACGTAGCCAAGAGCCGACAAAGCAGAGTCGATCTCGTCGTTCCAGATACGTCCGGCCTGGCGCAAGCCGTAGAGTGACCGGTGCAGTTGGAGGACCTTGCCGGGCATGTAGATCCCTTCGGGCACGCGAATGTACAGGGGGGTGTCCAGTTTACCGTGGAGATAGGCCTTGTCGATGTCGGCCTGATGGACGTGGTACCCATGAGCGGCTGCAAGGGCCAGGAGTGCGCGAATGGATGTGAACTTAGCGACGGGTGCGAAGGTCTCATCGAAATCAATGCCGGAACGCTGAGAGTCACCACGAGCAACCAGTCGGCCTTTGTAAGACTTGATGTGGCCGTGTTGGTCGCGTTTCGTGCGGAAGACAAAGCGCGAGCCGAGGACTTTGGAGTCTGCAGGCACGAGGGACTCATCAATTGGTGTGAAGGCCGAGAAATCCCGGGAGAGCGAGTCGAATTCGGCCTGGGCAGCGAGACGCCACTCGTCTGCTTGCGGGGTTGCCATCGCAGCGCGCCAGTGAGGAGGGTCCCGGGCAGGTGCGATCAGTTCCGTCGGGTCGACGGGCGAGGTTTCGAGCAGAGCAGTGGCGCCAGAGGCGAGGTAGGC
The DNA here is from genome assembly GCA_003665825.1 of Microbotryum silenes-acaulis. NCBI lineage: Eukaryota > Fungi > Basidiomycota > Microbotryomycetes > Microbotryales > Microbotryaceae > Microbotryum > Microbotryum silenes-acaulis. The sequence goes on from QPFY01000007.1 coordinate 1,527,888, forward strand.
AACAGGCGAGGGGGAGTGAAGCGCAGCATCAACGTCGTCAGGGAATTCCTGCGCAAGGCAGAGGGACGCAACATCACCAGAGCGTGGCAAGAGGTCGATGGGATCGGGCGATTCGGATCGAGCGGGCGAGGGTGGCGCGGGTAATGGACGTGGAGCCACCGGTCGCGGGGATGGACAGGGCGTGGAGATGGCCGAGTCGGAGCTGCCTTGGTCAGAGGCGCAGGAGGTTGGGGAATCCCGGTCGGAGTGGTCACCAGTTTGGGATATGGGAGAGCCTTGGTCAGAGGCAGGAGGCGCGCGTGAGTCCTGGTCAGGGATGTCACGGGCCGGGGAGGGACGGCGCAGGCCTTGGTCAGAGGCAGCGGGCACAGGTCCAGGGAGCTCAGCGCGAGGCGCCAGAGAGCGAGGGGAAGCAACGAGCAAAGGCTCAGAGTGGTCTACCTGGTCAGGGTAAATGTCGGCGGCCACAGGAAGCGGAATGGCGCCGGTGTGGGTGTTGGCCACAGGCTGCAGGGCGGGGAACTCAGATTCACGAAAGACGACGTTGCGACTGAGGATAATTTTGCGTGTAGCCGGGTCGAAGAGGCGATAGGCCTTTGCATGGTCGTCGAGCCCTACGAAGATGAGTGGCACGGCCTTGGGGTCGAGGTCGGTGCGCTTAACCGAGGGGAGGCAGTGCCAAGCGCGGCAGCCAAAGGCACGCAGCGAGGAGACATCCGGTGCGACGCCATGCCAGCGAGTGTCGGGAATATCGCCACGGATGCCCGCATGGGGCATCAAGTTCTTGCAGTGCACGAAGTACTTGGCAGCTTCGGCCCAGAGACGTGTATCGGCGCCGGCCGAGTAGAGCAAAGCAAGGATACCCTCTTTGATGGTCCGATTGGTGCGTTCAACACGTCCGTTTTGTTGAGGCGTGTACGGAATAGTGAGTTCGCGACGGATGCCCTTGGTCAAACAGAAGTCGACAAAGTTGCGCAGAGTGAACTCGCCACCATTGTCAGAGCGAATGGTTTTTACCCGATCACCCGTGGTGTTCTCTACCTCAAGAATCCAGTTGCGGAGACGGTGAAAGACGTCGCTCTTGTAAGTGAGGAGGATGCACCAATGTTTGCGGGTGTAGTCGTCGACAATCACAAGCATGTAGCGATGACCGCCGAAGCTGGCTCGAGGCATTTGGGCAACGTCGACATGGACAAGGTCCAGACGGCCAGACGCAATGGACTGGGAACGACTGAAAGGAAGGGCGTGCGCTTTGGAAGCGAGACAAGCATTGCAATTGAAGGACCTAACCTCCTCCTCTGAATATACCCAATCCACCCCAGTGACCAAGCCTTTCTGCACGACGTTCTTGAGTTGCGCAACGGGTAAATGCGCGAAGCGACGGTGCAGAGTCAGCAAGGAAACTCTGTGAGGGGTGGCAAGGAGGGCATTGGGCATACAGGGTGAGGGTGCGACGTTTAACGCGTACAGGTCATTTGCAACGGCTTGAGCAGTGGCAACAACGGTGCCAGAGGAGTTGCTGATCTTGGCGCAGCCGGAGCCAAAGGAGATGCTGAACCCAAGGCGATCCAATCGTCGGACGGACAGCAGGTTGCACGGCAGGGATGGCACCAAGAGGACATCGGTCGCCACGACGGGGCCAGCTGGAGTCGATATGCGGACAGAGCCACAACCGGTGGAGGGGAGGGAACCGGCAACTCCAGCAACAGGCGGGCCGGTGAACGAGCGCAGCGTCGAGAATAGTGAACGGTCGTTGGCCATGTGACGATTTGCACCGGAGTCGAGGAGCCATGCCGATTTGGGAAACGGTGACGGAGTGGCAAGGAGACAGGCGGTGAACGTCGTGGGCTCGGGCATCTCGACAACGGCGGGAGAGGCGACGGCTGGGGTACCCTTCTTACGTCCTCGCGAACTCGCTCCGGTGGAAGCCTTGCGGGCGCGGAAAGCGGCGGCCCAGGCGGTGTCAGGACAATCTCTGAGCCAGTGCAGTTGGCGACATGTTGGGTTGGGGCATGGTCCGGGAACGGCGCGGTGCTGGGGGGTGGCGACAGCGACAGCGGGAGCTTCAGCCGGACGAGCCTTGATCTCCCGATAGATGCGGTCGAGGATGTCGGCCGCGGGAGGTAAGGTACCGGATGTGCCCTGAGCATTCACGAAGGTTGTGCGCCATGCGGAGAGGGACGATGGCATCCTCGCGAGTAGGTGAGACGCAAGCAGGGAATCTGTGGTGACGTTGGAGTCGGCGAGAAGTCGAGAATCGTTGTCAAAGCGATCACGAAACTGGAGGAATGCGTCGGGGCTGTCGGGCATGGGCTCGGGGCTGAAGAGGCGAGCGACGACGGGTAGGAGGTCGACAGCCGAGACGGCGCCATATCGCATGCGGAGAGCCACCCAAATCTTGTGGCCGCTGTGGGCGTCGCCGAAGTAACGAGAGAGACCGGGAAGAACCATCCGTGGGTCGACGGCGGCGCAGATGGAGGCGCGAGCGTAGTGATCCCATAGTGGGACGTAGGACGGGGGCCAAGATGGATGGGGTACACCGGATTGAAGGTATCCGAGGACGTCGGAGGGTAGGCGGGAGCACAGCGTAAGGACCCAGTCCTGGTAGCCGTTGGCGTCGCGGAGGAGATCGGAGGCAGCGAAGGCTGCGACTTGCGTGGGCGGGCGAGGTGGAGGAACCGCGAGCGTCGTGGCGGGGCCTACGGACTTGCTGTCGGCAGGCGCGGACTTGGTGTCGTCAAGCGCAGACATGCTGAGTCGTGCGGAGCGCCGGGCAAAGCCGGGCGGTGCGAAGGACGCAAAGTTCGACAAAGGCGGACACGGGAGTGGCCGCGCTGGTAGGTCGTTCGGGCTTATAACCTATGAAGTTACGACGACTGCTCAAGCAGTGGTAAGGCTCTGATCGACGGACCAAGGAGACCAGACCAAGAAGTTGCTTGTTACACACCTGCTCAAGCAGTGGTAAGGCTCTGATCGACGGACCAAGGAGACCAGACCAAGAAGTTGCTTGTTACACACCTGCTCAAGCACTACAGTGAGTTATGATAGCTAGTAAAGATAAAGGAAGAAGGAAATGTAGTGCTCACCTGCTCAAGCAGTGGTAAGGCTCTGATCGACGGACCAAGGAGACCAGACCAAGAAGTTGCTTGAGCAGGAGAGAGAGAAGCGCGGAGCCATTTGGCTCGGGTGAGCGCGCGGCTGGGTCTGCCACCTTTGTCAGGCGCACGGACCCAGCCCAGGAAAGGGAGAGAGCCTAGGTGTGGAAGGCAGGCCAAAAAGGAGGTAAGATGAGACCAAGAAAAGGAGGCATGATGCGAGAAGGAAACATAAGAGTTTGTCAATCTCACAGATTGAACGCTCAACGGGCCTCAAGCTCCGCACGTTACGAACGGACAATGGCGGCGAATACACGTCCAAAGCCTTCATTTATTCGATCAACTCTACTACGTCAGCGATGTAGTTATAGCCAAGAGTGATCAATATCATTTCAACATACCTATTCGATCAACTCTACTACGTCAGCGATGTAGTTATAGCCAAGAGTGATGAATAGGAATCTAACAGTAAGGGAGCCGCGCGCCCCAAGTCCTCAGCCAGCGAGCCTCGGGGCTGAGCCAATGTGCCAGGCTCGCTGCGCGCGCCTAAGTCCTGGGCCGATGCGCCCGGCTCGCTCCGCGCGCCTAAGTCCTGGGCCGATGCGCCCGGCTCGCTCCGCGCGCCTAAGTCCTGACCCGAGCGGAGAGTGGATTCCTCACACCCCCCCCCACGCGAACGCGAGGTAGACTTGAGCCGTGGGTGCCGCGTCCGGAGGCCTAGAGCATAGCAATGTATACCAAAAATCTTGGGACCCAGCGCTTTGGTGAATAGGTCCGCAACCATGTCCGCTGTGCCAACGTGTGAGAGGGAGATATCGCCTCGGTTGACCATGTCGCGGACAAAATGCTCGCGGAGGCGTATGTGTCGAGTGCCGGAGGTGCGAACGGGGTCGTGAGCGACGGCGGCCGCGGCCTCGTTGTCGGTGAAGATGTGAGCTGCATCGATCGGGCGAACGTGGAGCTCGGAGAGGAGTTGCGTAAGGTAAATCGCTTCCTTACCAGCGTGCGACAAGGCGAGGTATTCGGCATCAGTGGTGGAATCCGCCACCCGAGTCTGACGCTTCGATGACCAAGAGACGGCGGAGCCGGCCAAGTAAAAGACGAAGCCCATTGTGGAGATGGACGTGTCGACGCAGGCACCCCAGTTCGCATCGGAATACCCAACCACACCCGTAACTTTGGCTGGACCGCGGGCGTAGAGTAGCTCATCGCGGTACGTGGCGCGAAGGTAGCGAAGGACGTGTTTGACGGCAATCCAATGACGGCGGCCAGGGTTGTTGGCGAACCGGGACAAGTACGAGACGGCGAAGGCAATGTCGGGTCGAGTGCCAAGGGAAATGTACAGGAGGGAGCCAATGGCTTGTAGGTACCACGATCGAATGCGCTCCGTTCCTTGACCCGGAACTGCCGTGAGCGAGAGGCCGGGCGTCATTGGCACCGTAGCGCCGCGTGTCGTGGTGTCGAAGTGAAACCGGGCGAGCACGTCCATGATGTAGCGTTCCTGGGATAGGGCAATGGAGCCGTCGTCCAGGCGGCGGATTTGGATGCCGAGGATGTATTCCGCGGGGCCGAGTCGTTTGACGCCGTATCGTTGTTCGAGGCCGGAGATGACGCGTTCGATCTCGTCGAGGGCGGGGCTGACAATGAGGAGATCGTCGACATACAAGGCGATATAATGGGGCCGTTGCTGATCATCAATGTGAGAGTAAATGCAGTGATCAGTGCCCGTTGCCTTGTACCCGAGACTCCTGAGTGATGTGTCAATGTGGCGATTCCAGATGCGACCGGCCTGCTTGAGACCGTAGATTGAGCGCCGCAGGCGGAGAATCTTATCACTTGGGAAGTCGAAACCTCGTGGCGTCGTCATCCAGATATCGTGATCGAGCTCGCCGTGGAGGTAAGCCTTGTCGATGTCGGCCTGATGAACGTGGTAACCATTGGCAGCGGCGAGGGCAAGGAGGCAGCGAATGGAGGAGAACCGGGCGACGGGTGCGAAAGTCTCCGAGAAGTCGATGCCGTCGCGTTGTCGGTTACCTTGCGCTACGAGACGTGCCTTGTGCCCCGTGACTTCGCCGCGTGCGTCGCGTTTGGTCTTCCAGACGAACTTGGAGGTGACGATAGTGGCGCCCGGTGGTACGGAGGATCGAGGCTCGATGGTGAACACCTTGAAGTCGTCGCGCATGGCGGTGAACTCGGCGGCGGCAGCCTGAGCCCAGATGTCGTGCTCGTCGCTGGACATTGCTTCGCGCCAGGTCTGAGGATCGCTAGTAATCGACTTGACGGGCTCGATGGCGTCGAGGGTGGGGTCGTCGTCGTCTGTGGCGATGAAGGCGCGGTGGTGGCGAGAGAGGAAATCGATCTCATCAGGGGAGTCGTCATCGGAGGGCTGTTCAGCGGGGGCAATGGCGGGTGCGGGCGTCACCAGGGTGTCGTCGTCGGATCGATGTACGTCCATCAGGTTGAGGCGAACCGCGGTGTTGGAGTTGAGGAGGTCAAGCGGGTCGTCCGAGTCATCGAGGGACGGTCCTCCGGCCGAGGACGTGGCGGGCGACGAAAGCGGGACAAGCGACGGGGACGGCGAGGGGCTGATATCTGTAGAATTAAGTAAGGATCCGCCAGTGTACCCTGGGGCCACGTCAACGGCGCTCATGGCAGAATCATCAAGAGAGGATGAGACGTCCATGTGCGCCGACCTTACTAGTGGGGTCCTCGTCTTGACGGCGGGGGCGGGCGTGTCGGCGGGAATGACGAACTGGCGTTCGGTGTTGTCCACATCGACGGGCGTGTTGATTGGGAGGCCGGGGAAGTCGTCGTCGAGGAAGGTGGCATTTCGGCCAATCACAACCTTGTTGGTATAATGGTCGAAGAAACGGAAAGCCTTGGAGGCGAGGTCGTAACCGGTGAAGATCACGCGCGCGGCCTTGGGGTCGAGCTTGCTGCGAAGGTCCGGCGCGACCGTGAGCCAGGCCGCGCAGCCGAACGGGTGGAGGGCGGTGGTGGTGGTGCGTCGGCCGTTCCAAACGGATTCTGGAGTCTGTTTGGCCAAAGCTGAGTGTGAGCACCTGTTTTTGCAATAAACGAAGTACGCAGCCGCTTCATCCCAAAAGGTGGCCGGCAGATGGGAGTCAGCAAGGAGGGCGAGGATGCCCTCGACAATGGAGAGATTGACACGTTCGGCACGACCGTTTTGCTGAGGTGTGTAGGGGATAGAGTATTGACGACGAATGCCCCTGGACTTGCAGAACTCCGTGAATGCGTTCGATCGGTACTCCCCGCCGTTGTCAGTGCGAAGGGTTTTTAAACGCGCGTTCGTCTCTAACTCCACTTCGGCGAGCCAAGTCTGGAAGGTCGGGAAGACGTCGCTTTTGTGATCGATCGCGTATGCCCAGAGTTTGCGAGAGTGGTCGTCAAGAAATGTGACAAGGTAGCGCTTCCCGGTCAAGGACGGAGTGGGGAACGAAAGGACATCGCTGTGCACGAGGCCGAGTCTCTCGGGGGAATGCGACTCAGAGTCGGGAAAAGGAAGACGGTGGCCTTTGGAACCAAGGCAAGCATTGCAAACAAACTCCTCTACGTCTTTGTCACTGTACCCGGCCCCAAACCCGTCCAGCAAACCTGCGGCGATCATCTTCTGTATAGAGGATGGGGCAAGATGGCCGAGGCAGCGGTGAAGGGTAAGCAGGGGCACGGTAGACTCAGAACGCGAGAGAAGGGCAAGCTGCTGACACTTGGTGTGATCCGCGTCCAAAAGGTAGAGACCGTCGTTAACCCTGGTACCGTGAGCAATGGCCTGGCCGTCCTTGGCGATGTCGATGCCGTCGCTGGTGAAGGCGAGTCGAACGCGGTCGGTGTCGCAGAGGCGAGAAACAGAGAGGAGGTTGACGTGGAGGCCCGGCGTGTGCAGAACGCCACGCAGCGTGATCGGATGTCCGGTCTTGGCAACGAACGCTACGTCCCCCATACCAATGGCCGTGATACCGCCGGCGATGCCGCCGATCTTGGTGTGCGCCGTCTGGCGATAAGCCGTGAATAGAGAGCGATCGGCGACCATGTGTGCCGTGGCGCCCGAGTCGACTACAAAGGCGTCAGTCGGGAGTTGCCGGCGAGCGAACAGGCAGGAGGCGAAATAGCCGATGTTAGGCTGTTGAGCGGCGGGGAGAGACGTGTCGTCCTGGTTGTCGTCGCCGGTGTGTTTCTGTTCGCCCCGGTGCTTGCAGTCGAGGGCCCAGTGACCTTTCTTGTGGCAGCGGCGGCAGGGGCCGGCGGGCGGGTGTGTCGCCCGTGAGGTGCAGTCGCGCAGACGGTGGCCGGGGGCGCGGCAGGCGGGACAAGGGGAGGCGGTGGCGAGCATGGCCGAGTGCGATGACGAGAGTCCCGCCGAGCGAAGCTGGATGCGAATGCGATCCGTCAGCGTCGTGAGTTCCGGGAGGTCGCGTTGGTTGCGCTGCTCGTCCGTGAACGTGAGTCGGAAGCTGTCGAGGCAGGGTGGGACCATGGCGAGCACGTGAGTGGCGAGCACGTCGTTGAGCGAGGTTTTGGCGTCGCGGATTTCCTGCGCGATCGACATGTATTCACGGAGCCACGTGTCGTACGCCTCGACGGAGGCAGGCATCTTCCTGAAGTCCCAAAGGCGGGCGAACAACTCGAGGGTACGAGTGGCGTCGTCCGGTGCGAAACGAGCCTTGAGTGCGGCGAAGATGCGTGGTGCCGACAGGTCGTCGCTGGGGATGGTGTCGAGGGTGGCTGAGACGTCGGCTGAGTCGATCGAGCCAACGATGATTTCACGCGCGGCGTCGTCACGGGCGGCAAGCTGGTCGGCCGTCCACGTCGGGGGAATGACACCGTCAAGAACGTAACCACGGGCTTGATTTGGAAGCGCGAGACGGAGTTGACGTAACCAGTTTGTAAACGACTTAGGGCCGTCAAGGCGAGCGTGCTTGGGGAACACGACTTTTGATGCGGTGGCGGTGTTTGCCTGCGTGGCAGTGACGGGCGGGGAGGCGGCGGCGGCGGCAGGGGGCTGTGAGGCCTGTAGAGCGGCAAGCTGTGCCTGTAGCGTGGCGATTTGCACGCTGATCGAAGGGTCAGGGGAGCTGATGTCCCTGGGGGGCGAAGGCGGGGCGGGGGAGCTGTCCATGCTGCGATGGTGCGATGGGCTGGGGCGGCTCGAGTGGCTGGGCTCGAGGGAAAAATTTCAAGCGGCGGGGCTGGTAGCTCGTGGGCTTATAACCTATTTGATCAACTCTACTACGTCAGCGATGTAGTTATAGCCAAGAGTGATCAATATCATTTCAACATACCTATTCGATCAACTCTACTACGTCAGCGATGTAGTTATAGCCAAGAGTGATGAATAGGAATCTAACAGTAAGGGAGCCGCGCGCCCCAAGTCCTCAGCCAGCGAGCCTCGGGGCTGAGCCAATGTGCCAGGCTCGCTGCGCGCGCCTAAGTCCTGGGCCGATGCGCCCGGCTCGCTCCGCGCGCCTAAGTCCTGGGCCGATGCGCCCGGCTCGCTCCGCGCGCCTAAGTCCTGACCCGAGCGGAGAGTGGATTCCTCACATCATTGAGTACTGCTCTCACCACGGCATTACCAGGCAGCTCACAATCCCGTACACCCCGGAGCAGAACGGCCGAGCCGAAAGGACAAACCGCACGATCATCGAGGGGACGATCGCCCTGCTCCAGCACTCGGGACTGCCCATGACACTCTGGCGAGAGGCCCTCCGGTACGTTGTTGACACCAAGAACCTCAGCCCGCACAGCGCCATCGACCACAAGATCCCGGACGCTGTCTGGTTTGGCAAACCTCCCAGCACGGCAAACCTGAGGGTATTCGGATGCCGCGCCTGGCACACCACCCCTCAGCACAAGCGAGCAAAACTCGACCCCAAGGCCAAACCATTCATCTTCGTTGGCATCGATAACAGATCGAAGGCCTGGACGCTTTACGACCCGGCCACAACTTCGTTCTTCCAGAGCCGCGACGTCCTATTCGATGAGAAAGTCTTCCCCGCTCGAGATGCCCCGATCGACCAACCGAAACCTCACATGACGTCCACCACTGGCGACTGGACCTTTGTTGACGCTGCACATGGCTCCCGCGCGGCACCACCTCCGTCCCTCCAACCTGTTGTGCACGAAAATCGATTTGCCGCGCTTGAGACCAACGCGAGTGACGACACAACGATCGACATGTCCAACGATGGCTTTGACACACCGTCCGACATGTCCAGGGCTCAGTTCTCGCCATCACCTCCTGCGTCGGACGTGACCGATGACTCGGCCGACCCAATCGACTTCTTGTCATGCCCGTCTCGCGCCGCTGCCTTCGCCGCCACCACCGCTGGTTCATCAGTCGTCGAACTCGAAGGGCCAACCGAGGACCCCCAAAATTGGTCGCAGGCGGTCAAGTCAGGTAAAGAGGAGATCTGGAGGCAAGCAGCAGCCGATGAGTTTCACTCCCTTGCCACCGAGTACAAATGCTTCACCCCGGTCAACTCCTCCTCACTGCCCCCCGGTGCCAAAGTCCTTGGATCCAGGTTCATCTTCCGCACCAAACGCGATCAACTTGGCAAGATCACTTCGCACAAGGGCCGGCTCGTTGCACAGGGCTTCTCCCAGCGCCCAGGTATCGATTACGATGAGACGTTTGCTCCTGTCGCCAAGTTCACCTCAATCCGAGCTCTCATCGCACTGGCCGCCGCCAAGAACCTCCACGTCCATCAGGCCGACGTTGACAAGGCATACCTCCACGGCGAGCTGAAGGAAGACCTCTACATGCGCGTCCCACAAGGTGTTGACATGCCCGGTAAAGTCCTCAAACTCCATCGATCGATCTACGGCCTCAAGCAGGCCGGCCGAGTCTGGAATGAGCACATTGACTTGACGCTGAAGAACCTCAACTACCGCGCCACAGCCAAGGACCACTGCGTGTACGTACGACGCGACGGCGACCAATACCACTACATCGCCCTCTACGTCGATGACTTGCTGATGGTCAGCCCTTCGGAGGACGAGATCGAGCGCATCCTCAACGGCCTGGAGCAAAAATACGGCATCAAGCGACTTGGCCCAGCCCAATACATCTTGGGGATCCAGATCAAACGACAGGCCGACAAGTCCATCATCCTGTCGCAGGAGGCGTACATCACAAGTATCCTCCGCAGATTTGGAATGTCAGACAGCAGCCCCGCCTCCACGCCCATGGCCCCAAACCGCCAGCTCGAGCATTCGCTCGCGGAACCGTCAAAGATCGCTCAGACGCGCTACATGCAGGCCATTGGGTGCCTCCTCTACGCCGCCACTGGTACTCGCCCAGACATCTCCTACGCCGTTGGATACCTCGCACGTTTCTCTGCCAGTCCCACACCTGAACACTGGACCGCCATCAAGACCGTCTTTCGGTACTTATGCGGAACTGCACGCCTTGGCCTGCACTACAGCTCCGAGCAAGGCAAGTTCTCGGGATTCACGGGTTACTCTGACGCGGACTGGGGAACCTGCACCACGTCATCACGGTCAACCATGGGGTACAGCTTCCACCTGGCTGGCTCCGTTATCTCCTGGTCCTCCAAAGTGCAAAACCGAGTGGCCGACTCCACCACAGACGCCGAGTACCTCGCCCTCTCGCATGCCTCGAAGGAAGCTGGCCACCTCCAAGAACTACTTATGGAGCTGGGCATCGACACTCAAGCTCCCGTCCAACTTTACGGCGACAACCAAGGAGCACTGGCTCTCGCTAAGAACCCCACCCTTCACCACCGGTCCCGACACATTCGCATTCGCGAACATTTCGTACGCGACCAGGTCAGGCTGGGCACCATTCGAGTCGACTATGTGGACACGAAAACCATGGTCGCCGATATCTTCACCAAGGCACTTGGGCCTTTAGTGTTCAAGGTTCATCGTGAGAACCTGGGTCTCCGAGGCTAAGTAAGCTTCGAGCGAGGGGGGGTGTTGAATTCCATACACTCTTGCTTAGATCAATCTCCAATCCGCGCCGCGCCTGGCTAGCCGCGCCGCTTGGACCTCTCTTTGGACTTAGAGATATTTCGCACACTCGCACTGCGCGCCTCTTTAGTCTTCCCCCTAACGCTCCAAACTACTCCCTTACAACCCGTACTCTGTCTCGTGTACTTACTGGTTGCCGATCCAGTCCCCTCTCGAGACATACGGTTTAACAAATCGGTCCATCGTCGAAGGCGTTCTTGCGCTTCTTGCGGACGCCCACCTACCCAAGACATTCTGGGAGGAGGCCGCAGCCTATTTCGTATACTGCAAGAACCTGTGTCAACACTCGGCCCTGGACAAGGCAACACCGAACTCCGTCTGGCAGGGCGACCGCACCAAAGCCTCGGCGCTTCATCCGTTCGGCTGTGCGGCTTGGCTCACGGTCGCGCCTGAACTTCGCTCGAAACTTGACCCGAAAGCGGTTCGCGTTCTCTTCACCGGCTACGACCTGGCTTCTAAAGCCTTCCGTTTCTACGACACTACGACAAAGAAGATCATTCTGGGCAGAAATGCCACGTTCCTCGACACTGAATTCCCCGGGTTACATGGCGACTCCACCGAGCACGACGTCGACACGCACTTCGCCAGCGCTCCCATCGCCGACCTTCAAGACACTGTCAAGACATGGACCCCACTAGTAAGGTCGGCGCACATGGACGTCTCATCCCCCCTTGATGATTCTGCCATGAGCGCCGTTGACGTGGCCCCAGGGTACACTGGCGGAACCTTACTTAACTCCACAGATGCCGAATCGTCCTCGTCACCGTCGCCTGCGCCGTCCTCGTCACCGTCTCCTGCGCCGCCCTCGTCACCGTCGCCTGCGCCATCGCCTGCGCTCTCACCGGCGTTGGCGGCGTCATCGTCACCCTCGGCCTTCCCAACCGACTCTGAAGACTCCACCGATCCTCTCGACCTCATTGGCTCACAGACCCAGGTTCGCCTCGACCTACTGGACATGCACCGCCCGGACTTCAGCACGTACCGCGAGGCCGCATCGGCTGAGGAGTCGCCCGACGAACTCGACCTCATTGGGCGCCACTCTCGCGATGAATCGCCGGACGAAATCGATTTCCTTACCCGACACCACCGCACCTTCATCGCAACAGACGACGACATCTCTGACACAGAGGCCATTCAGCCAGTTAAGTCTATCACTAGCGATCCACAGACCTGGCGCGAGGCGATGTCGAGCGACAAACGTGAGGTATGGGCCAAGGCCGCCACCGACGAGTTCAATTCCATGCGTGATGACTTCAAGGTCTTCACCATCGACGACCGCTCTACGGTACCCGCGGGTGCGACCATCGTTACGTCCAAGTTCGTCTGGAAAACAAAACGGAACGCACTCGGCGAGATCACCGGCCACAAGGCACGGCTGGTGGCGCAAGGCAACCGCCAACGCGACGGCATCGACTTCACCGAAACCTTCGCACCGGTCGCACGCTTCTCCTCGATACGCTCACTCCTCGCGCTGGCGGCCGCCAACGGCCTGCATGTGCACCAAGCGGACATCGACAAAGCCTACCTTCACGGCGATCTCGATCACGACATCTGGATGACGGCACCGCAAGGCTTCGATCTTCCTGGCAACAAAGTGCTTCGCCTGCGACGTTCCATCTACGGGCTCAAACAGGCTGGCCGCATCTGGAATCGACACATCGATGCTTCACTTCGCAACCTCGGTTACATGGCGACGGGCACCGATCACTGCGTGTACTCTCGGCTCGACAATCAGCAACGCCCACACTATATTGCGCTATACGTCGACGACCTTCTGATGATCAGCCCGGACCTGGCCGAAATCGAACGTGTCATCTCGGGCCTCGAACAACGCTACGGAGTCAAGCGCCTCGGCCCGGCAGAGTACATCCTCGGCATCCAGATCAGGCGGCTCGACGACGGTTCTATCGCCCTGTCCCAGGAGCGGTACATCATGGACGTGCTCGCTCGGTTCCACTTCGACACCACAACTCGCGGCACTACAGTCCCGATGACTCCTGGCCTTTCGCTCACCGCCATCCCGGGTCAAGGCACCGAACGGATCCGGTCATGGTATCTGTGAGGAATCCACTCTCCGCTCGGGTCAGGACTTAGGCGCGCGGAGCGAGCCGGGCGCATCGGCCCAGGACTTAGGCGCGCGGAGCGAGCCGGGCGCATCGGCCCAGGACTTAGGCGCGCGCAGCGAGCCTGGCACATTGGCTCAGCCCCGAGGCTCGCTGGCTGAGGACTTGGGGCGCGCGGCTCCCTTACTGTTAGATTCCTATTCATCACTCTTGGCTATAACTACATCGCTGACGTAGTAGAGTTGATCGAATAGGTATGTTGAAATGATATTGATCACTCTTGGCTATAACTACATCGCTGACGTAGTAGAGTTGATCGAATAGGTTATAAGCCCACGAGCTACCAGCCCCGCCGCTTGAAATTTTTCCCTCGAGCCCAGCCACTCGAGCCGCCCCAGCCCATCGCACCATCGCAGCATGGACAGCTCCCCCGCCCCGCCTTCGCCCCCCAGGGACATCAGCTCCCCTGACCCTTCGATCAGCGTGCAAATCGCCACGCTACAGGCACAGCTTGCCGCTCTACAGGCCTCACAGCCCCCTGCCGCCGCCGCCGCCTCCCCGCCCGTCACTGCCACGCAGGCAAACACCGCCACCGCATCAAAAGTCGTGTTCCCCAAGCACGCTCGCCTTGACGGCCCTAAGTCGTTTACAAACTGGTTACGTCAACTCCGTCTCGCGCTTCCAAATCAAGCCCGTGGTTACGTTCTTGACGGTGTCATTCCCCCGACGTGGACGGCCGACCAGCTTGCCGCCCGTGACGACGCCGCGCGTGAAATCATCGTTGGCTCGATCGACTCAGCCGACGTCTCAGCCACCCTCGACACCATCCCCAGCGACGACCTGTCGGCACCACGCATCTTCGCCGCACTCAAGGCTCGTTTCGCACCGGACGACGCCACTCGTACCCTCGAGTTGTTCGCCCGCCTTTGGGACTTCAGGAAGATGCCTGCCTCCGTCGAGGCGTACGACACGTGGCTCCGTGAATACATGTCGATCGCGCAGGAAATCCGCGACGCCAAAACCTCGCTCAACGACGTGCTCGCCACTCACGTGCTCGCCATGGTCCCACCCTGCCTCGACAGCTTCCGCCTCACATTCACGGACGAGCAGCGCAACCAACGCGACCTCCCGGAACTCACGACGCTGACGGATCGCATTCGCATCCAGCTTCGCTCGGCGGGACTCTCGTCATCACACTCGGCCATGCTCGCCACCGCCTCCCCTTGTCCCGCCTGCCGCGCCCCCGGCCACCGTCTGCGCGACTGCACCTCACGGGCGACACACCCGCCCGCCGGCCCCTGCCGCCGCTGCCACAAGAAAGGTCACTGGGCCCTCGACTGCAAGCACCGGGGCGAACAGAAACACACCGGCGACGACAACCAGGACGACACGTCTCTCCCCGCCGCTCAACAGCCTAACATCGGCTATTTCGCCTCCTGCCTGTTCGCTCGCCGGCAACTCCCGACTGACGCCTTTGTAGTCGACTCGGGCGCCACGGCACACATGGTCGCCGATCGCTCTCTATTCACGGCTTATCGCCAGACGGCGCACACCAAGATCGGCGGCATCGCCGGCGGTATCACGGCCATTGGTATGGGGGACGTAGCGTTCGTTGCCAAGACCGGACATCCGATCACGCTGCGTGGCGTTCTGCACACGCCGGGCCTCCACGTCAACCTCCTCTCTGTTTCTCGCCTCTGCGACACCGACCGCGTTCGACTCGCCTTCACCAGCGACGGCATCGACATCGCCAAGGACGGCCAGGCCATTGCTCACGGTACCAGGGTTAACGACGGTCTCTACCTTTTGGACGCGGATCACACCAAGTGTCAGCAGCTTGCCCTTCTCTCGCGTTCTGAGTCTACCGTGCCCCTGCTTACCCTTCACCGCTGCCTCGGCCATCTTGCCCCATCCTCTATACAGAAGATGATCGCCGCAGGTTTGCTGGACGGGTTTGGGGCCGGGTACAGTGACAAAGACGTAGAGGAGTTTGTTTGCAATGCTTGCCTTGGTTCCAAAGGCCACCGTCTTCCTTTTCCCGACTCTGAGTCGCATTCCCCCGAGAGACTCGGCCTCGTGCACAGCGATGTCCTTTCGTTCCCCACTCCGTCCTTGACCGGGAAGCGCTACCTTGTCACATTTCTTGACGACCACTCTCGCAAACTCTGGGCATACGCGATCGATCACAAAAGCGACGTCTTCCCGACCTTCCAGACTTGGCTCGCCGAAGTGGAGTTAGAGACGAACGCGCGTTTAAAAACCCTTCGCACTGACAACGGCGGGGAGTACCGATCGAACGCATTCACGGAGTTCTGCAAGTCCAGGGGCATTCGTCGTCAATACTCTATCCCCTACACACCTCAGCAAAACGGTCGTGCCGAACGTGTCAATCTCTCCATTGTCGAGGGCATCCTCGCCCTCCTTGCTGACTCCCATCTGCCGGCCACCTTTTGGGATGAAGCGGCTGCGTACTTCGTTTATTGCAAAAACAGGTGCTCACACTCAGCTTTGGCCAAACAGACTCCAGAATCCGTTTGGAACGGCCGACGCACCACCACCACCGCCCTCCACCCGTTCGGCTGCGCGGCCTGGCTCACGGTCGCGCCGGACCTTCGCAGCAAGCTCGACCCCAAGGCCGCGCGCGTGATCTTCACCGGTTACGACCTCGCCTCCAAGGCTTTCCGTTTCTTCGACCATTATACCAACAAGGTTGTGATTGGCCGAAATGCCACCTTCCTCGACGACGACTTCCCCGGCCTCCCAATCAACACGCCCGTCGATGTGGACAACACCGAACGCCAGTTCGTCATTCCCGCCGACACGCCCGCCCCCGCCGTCAAGACGAGGACCCCACTAGTAAGGTCGGCGCACATGGACGTCTCATCCTCTCTTGATGATTCTGCCATGAGCGCCGTTGACGTGGCCCCAGGGTACACTGGCGGATCCTTACTTAATTCTACAGATATCAGCCCCTCGCCGTCCCCGTCGCTTGTCCCGCTTTCGTCGCCCGCCACGTCCTCGGCCGGAGGACCGTCCCTCGATGACTCGGACGACCCGCTTGACCTCCTCAACTCCAACACCGCGGTTCGCCTCAACCTGATGGACGTACATCGATCCGACGACGACACCCTGGTGACGCCCGCACCCGCCATTGCCCCCGCTGAACAGCCCTCCGATGACGACTCCCCTGATGAGATCGATTTCCTCTCTCGCCACCACCGCGCCTTCATCGCCACAGACGACGACGACCCCACCCTCGACGCCATCGAGCCCGTCAAGTCGATTACTAGCGATCCTCAGACCTGGCGCGAAGCAATGTCCAGCGACGAGCACGACATCTGGGCTCAGGCTGCCGCCGCCGAGTTCACCGCCATGCGCGACGACTTCAAGGTGTTCACCATCGAGCCTCGATCCTCCGTACCACCGGGCGCCACTATCGTCACCTCCAAGTTCGTCTGGAAGACCAAACGCGACGCACGCGGCGAAGTCACGGGGCACAAGGCACGTCTCGTAGCGCAAGGTAACCGACAACGCGACGGCATCGACTTCTCGGAGACTTTCGCACCCGTCGCCCGGTTCTCCTCCATTCGCTGCCTCCTTGCCCTCGCCGCTGCCAATGGTTACCACGTTCATCAGGCCGACATCGACAAGGCTTACCTCCACGGCGAGCTCGATCACGATATCTGGATGACGACGCCACGAGGTTTCGACTTCCCAAGTGATAAGATTCTCCGCCTGCGGCGCTCAATCTACGGTCTCAAGCAGGCCGGTCGCATCTGGAATCGCCACATTGACACATCACTCAGGAGTCTCGGGTACAAGGCAACGGGCACTGATCACTGCATTTACTCTCACATTGATGATCAGCAACGGCCCCATTATATCGCCTTGTATGTCGACGATCTCCTCATTGTCAGCCCCGCCCTCGACGAGATCGAACGCGTCATCTCCGGCCTCGAACAACGATACGGCGTCAAACGACTCGGCCCCGCGGAATACATCCTCGGCATCCAAATCCGCCGCCTGGACGACGGCTCCATTGCCCTATCCCAGGAACGCTACATCATGGACGTGCTCGCCCGGTTTCACTTCGACACCACGACACGCGGCGCTACGGTGCCAATGACGCCCGGCCTCTCGCTCATGGCAGTTCCGGGTCAAGGAACGGAGCGCATTCGATCGTGGTACCTACAAGCCATTGGCTCCCTCCTGTACATTTCCCTTGGCACTCGACCCGACATTGCCTTCGCCGTCTCGTACTTGTCCCGGTTCGCCAACAACCCTGGCCGCCGTCATTGGATTGCCGTCAAACACGTCCTTCGCTACCTTCGCGCCACGTACCGCGATGAGCTACTCTACGCCCGCGGTCCAGCCAAAGTTACGGGTGTGGTTGGGTATT
Source organism: Microbotryum silenes-acaulis (assembly GCA_003665825.1). Taxonomy (NCBI): domain Eukaryota; kingdom Fungi; phylum Basidiomycota; class Microbotryomycetes; order Microbotryales; family Microbotryaceae; genus Microbotryum; species Microbotryum silenes-acaulis. The sequence goes on from QPFY01000007.1 coordinate 1,545,455, forward strand.
CCGATGCGAACTGGGGTGCCTGCGTCGACACGTCCATCTCCACAATGGGCTTCGTCTTTTACTTGGCCGGCTCCGCCGTCTCTTGGTCATCGAAGCGTCAGACTCGGGTGGCGGATTCCACCACTGATGCCGAATACCTCGCCTTGTCGCACGCTGGTAAGGAAGCGATTTACCTTACGCAACTCCTCTCCGAGCTCCACGTTCGCCCGATCGATGCAGCTCACATCTTCACCGACAACGAGGCCGCGGCCGCCGTCGCTCACGACCCCGTTCGCACCTCCGGCACTCGACACATACGCCTCCGCGAGCATTTTGTCCGCGACATGGTCAACCGAGGCGATATCTCCCTCTCACACGTTGGCACAGCGGACATGGTTGCGGACCTATTCACCAAAGCGCTGGGTCCCAAGATTTTTGGTATACATTGCTATGCTCTAGGCCTCCGGACGCGGCACCCACGGCTCAAGTCTACCTCGCGTTCGCGTGGGGGGGGGTGTGAGGAATCCACTCTCCGCTCGGGTCAGGACTTAGGCGCGCGGAGCGAGCCGGGCGCATCGGCCCAGGACTTAGGCGCGCGGAGCGAGCCGGGCGCATCGGCCCAGGACTTAGGCGCGCGCAGCGAGCCTGGCACATTGGCTCAGCCCCGAGGCTCGCTGGCTGAGGACTTGGGGCGCGCGGCTCCCTTACTGTTAGATTCCTATTCATCACTCTTGGCTATAACTACATCGCTGACGTAGTAGAGTTGATCGAATAGGTATGTTGAAATGATATTGATCACTCTTGGCTATAACTACATCGCTGACGTAGTAGAGTTGATCGAATAGTATCTGCAGGCTATTGGCTCACTCCTCTACATCTCGCTTGGCACCCGCCCCGACATCGCCTTCGCCGTGTCCTACCTGGCCCGCTTCGCCAACAACCCCGGACGTCGTCATTGGATTGCGGTCAAGCACATCCTACGCTACCTCCGGGCCACGTATCGCGACGAACTGGTATATGCTCGCGGCCAGGCTTGCATCACGGGTGTGGTAGGCTACTCCGATGCGAACTGGGGGGCCTGCGTCGATACATCGGTCTCCACCATGGGTTACGTCTTTTACATCGCCGGATCCGCCGTATCCTGGTCGTCCAAGCGTCAATCTCGAGTCGCCGATTCCACCACCGACGCTGAATACCTCGCCCTCTCGCATGCTGGCAAGGAAGGGATTTACCTCAGTCAACTGCTCGAAGAGCTCCATGTCCACCCTGTTGCACCGGCTCACATATATACTGACAACGAAGCTGCTGCAGCAGTCGCCCACGACCCTGTCCGCGTCTCTGGCACTCGACACATACGCTTGCGCGAACACTTCGTTCGGGACATGGTGAATCGGGGCGACATCTCACTCTCGCATGTGGGAACTAGCGACATGGTGGCCGACATCTTCACCAAGGCCCTCGGCCCGAAGGTTTTCTCGACGCACTGCCACGCCCTCGGCCTTCGCACTCGACACCCGCGGCTTGGGTCTGCCTCGCATTCGCGTGGGGGGGGGTGTGAAGAGTCCACTCTCAGCTCGACAGGGGCGCCTCGGTCGTTGCGCGCGCCTGCTAGCCCGCCCCCTGCGGAGGGGACTTAGACGCGCGCGACTGCCTCAGCGCGGCGGCGCCGGCGGATTCGCGCGCGCGCCCGCTAGCCCGCCCCCTGCGGTGGGGACTTAGACGCGCGCGACTGCCTCAGCGCGCCAGCAATTTCACCCGCGCCTGGGCCTATCCCAGAGCGGGCCTCCTTTCTGTTTCTTAGCTTCCTTCTCATCACTTCTGTTCGACTTGCAACCTCTCCTGACAGTAGTGGTGATCGTCTCATAGGTACGCTGAAATAGATCACTTCTGTTCGACTTGCAACCTCTCCTGACAGTAGTGGTGATCGTCTCATATCGAGCCCGTCAAATCGATTACTAGCGATCCTCAGACCTGGCGCGAAGCCATGTCCAGCGACGAGCACGACATCTGGGCTCAGGCTGCCGCCGCCGAGTTCACCGCCATGCGCGACGACTTCAAGGTGTTCACCATCGAGCCTCGATCCTCCGTACCGCCGGGCGCCACTATCGTCACCTCCAAGTTCGTCTGGAAGACCAAACGCGACGCACGTGGCGAAGTCACGGGGCACAAGGCACGCCTTGTAGCGCAAGGTAACCGCCAACGCGACGGCATCGATTTCTCGGAGACTTTCGCACCCGTCGCCCGTTTCTCCTCCATTCGCTGCCTCCTTGCCCTCGCCGCTGCCAATGGTTACCACGTTCATCAGGCCGACATCGACAAGGCTTACCTCCACGGCGAGCTCGATCACTATGAGACGATCACCACTACTGTCAGGAGAGGTTGCAAGTCGAACAGAAGTGATATATTTCAGCGTACCTATGAGACGATCACCACTACTGTCAGGAGAGGTTGCAAGTCGAACACAAGTGATGAGAAGGAAGCTAAGAAACAGAAAGGAGGCCCGCTCTGGGATAGGCCCAGGCGCGGGTGAAATTGCTGGCGCGCTGAGGCAGTCGCGCGCGTCTAAGTCCCCACCGCAGGGGGCGGGCTAGCGGGCGCGCGCGCGAATCCGCCGGCGCCGCCGCGCTGAGGCAGTCGCGCGCGTCTAAGTCCCCTCCGCAGGGGGCGGGCTAGCAGGCGCGCGCAACGACCGAGGCGCCCCTGTCGAGCTGAGAGTGGACTCTTCACAATCACGATATCTGGATGACGACGCCACGGGGTTTCGACTTCCCGAGCGATAATGACAGGCGACGTCCGCAGGGATGACGTCGTCTACACGCGTTGGTGCGAGGGGGTGGGATTTCAGGAAGCGTCGGCTGTTGCGGCGGCAGTCGACAGAGGATCAACCGAGGAGGGGAGTCGGTCGAGAGGCTCGCAGGAAATCAAGTATAACGGACTTAATTCCCAAACGATCGACAAGAAGAGGAAGGGCAACCAAACAAGAAGAGCGGACCCAGCTCCGGGGGAAGGTGCTAAGACAAAAGGAAGGGACTGCTCCAGGCACAGAGGGGACTCAGCCAAATCAACCACTCCAAGAGGTCGCCTCAGGGGAAAAAAGGATTGCTCGCGGGAGCACCGGTAAAAACCCTGAAGCCGCGCCTCGGCTAACAAAAAGATAAAACAAACCAAAAGAAGATTGCGCTCTGGGCGCATCGAACCCTCGACCACCGAGTGCGCGCCCACGCGCCTCACGCCTACGCCATCACGCCGACGATGCTTGAAACAAGGCAAGCATCCGGTCAAGTCAACTCTACCCGCATATAGCCTTGGGGGCTTCCTTCGAGTATTGCTGTCATCCTGACACTGTCCCCCCCAGAAGGAAGTCTACCGTGCGATGAGGCGGCGGTTCGAGCGATCGAGGCGTGCAAAGTAGGCGTCGAGGACGGACGGATGGTCCAGGCGAAGGGACTGCTCCGACATCCAAGTATCGTTGGTGTCGTTACGGCCTACCCATCGAACCAAGAACGAACGAGCCCCCCGAGCGTTCCGCCGATCGCGAACAATCCGTTCCGGAATCGCAGAGTTGTCGGCCGCGTCGGCTACATCTTCGACAAAAAGAACTGCGGGGTCACGCCCAGGGAACCTTTCAGCATCATTCTCAATGTAAGGCCGAAGGAGTCGAGCATGGAAGCGATTGTGCACTCGCGACATCGCTGGAGGGAGCTCGAGGTCGTAGCTGGATGTTGCCGGAATTGCCGCTCGAATACGGAAAGGGCCGATGTAGCGCGGCAACAACTTCGACTTCATCCCTTCAGGAACTGCCAGATTCTTTGTCGAAAGGTAGACGTAACTGCCGGTCCGAAAGGCGGGGTCATCCGGGCGTCGACGCTTGTTGGCCTGATATGACTGGTCGAGGCGTGCTCCAATGATCGCATCCGTCACATCGAGGTTCCGTAATTGTCGGATCCGAGCAAACGCTTCCGCACGAGGGACATCCGAAACAGGCCAGGAATCGGTGGGCCATTGTCGAGGAAGGTAGCCGTAGGTCGCCTCAAAAGCCGACAGAGACGTGGACACAGCAACAGAAGAGTTAAGAGCGAACTCAGCTTCAACAAGACGAGATGCCCAAGCCTCGTGGTTTGACGACACCATGATCCGCAGCGTTTGGGTGACCATCTTGATCCGATTCTCGCTCGATCCGTCCGTCTCGGGGTGTGCCGCGGTTGACATTCGCAAGACGGCGCCAACCTTTGCCTGCAATGCCCGCCAAAACTGCGAGGTGAACTTGGGATCGCGGTCGGAAACGATGGCTGAAGGCGTCCCATGCAGTCGAAAGATGGTGGCGTAGTACTTCTCGGCAACGAGCTCAGAGTCGGCGTCGGCTGGGAGGGGAATTAGGTGGACCATTTTTCCCCAAGTGTCAGTGACCACCATGATTTGAGCGACCATCATTCCTTCGCACTCGACCGGAGGCAGTCCTGTCATGAAGTCGATCGCCACTTGTTCCCAAGGACCCGAAGGGATCGGCATCGGATGCAGTCGGCCATAGGGGACTTGAGTGGATGCCTTGCCTCGGGCACAGTCTTCGCATGAACGGCAGAACTCGGCGCAATCGGCAGACATGGACGACCACCAGTACAAAGGACGTATGGCGGCCAAGGTGATGCGATGTCCAGCGTGCCCGACGCTCCGATGAATCTCCGAAAGCACGAGCTCGCGCAGCGAAGGGACCTTGTCGGAGTTGACGACGCCGGTAGCAAGACCACGAGGCACAAACAGGGAAAGAGACTCATCTGGATGTACACGCAAGATCCTCCCTTCCTCGGTCACCCGAAACATAGGCCATGATATCGGGTCGGTAATGATGACCTGGGCTTGCGAATCGTTGGCGTATGCTCGGATGATGGTGTCGAGGAAGGGTTGGGGCAGTGGATCAGGCGGCCGATGGACTACAGGGGCTTCATTGACCTCATCGGTGGCGACTCCCAACAAATCGAGTTCGTCGGCGTCGGCATCGACCGGAATGGGCGGGTCGTTGGCGGGGGCCGCAGCGATAGCGTGAACTCGATTGACAGCGATGGGAGGGGAGAGGGGACCGGTAGACAAGTCGACAGCGTCCATTATGTTCTCGGCGAGGTGATGGGAACCGGGAGAGCCTGCATTGTAACCGTGTCCCCAGGGCCCGAAGGCACAATCAACAGCCGGCAACCGATCATGCGAAGGTGAGGTGTAAGGACGTTCCTCGAGGAGGCTCTCACCGGGCGTAGTGAACTCGTGGCATTCTTCCTTCAAGAACAAATTCCCTAATTCCTGTCCATTCACGTCCTCGTCTTGCGATTCCTCCTTGAACGCGTAGTATCCGGGAGAACCTGCCTCACCATCCTGGCCTTGGGGCCCGAGGGCAAAATCAACAGGAGGCAACCGATCGGGAGATGGTGAGGTGGGAGGACGTTCCTCGGGGAGGCTCTCACCGGGTGTAGTGAATTCGTGGCGTTCTCCATCAAAGAACATGTCCTCCAACTCATTCTCCTTGACCTGATCCTCGTGTGAACCCTCCTTGACCTCCCACAGACGCGACAACGAATCGGCTAAGGAATTGTTTTTGCCCGCGATGAATTCGAATTCGAAGTCGAAACGGCTGAGTTCGAGACACATGCGGATGTGCCGAGGCGTCTGGCGCAGTTTTTGGGTTTTTATCGTGCGAAGGGCCTGATGGTCGGTGACGATGACAAAGGGATAACCGATCAAGTGCTGCTCAAACGCCCGACACACCGAGACGACAGCCAAGAACTCTTTATCAGTGACATGATAGTTGAGCTGAGCGCCGTTGAACTTAGCGGAAAAGAATCGCGTAGGAACGGCCTGCGAACGGGTGGGACCGGACGCCAGACAAGCGCCAATGCCAACCCGACTGGCATCCGTGAACAGGTACATCTTGTGCTCGCCCGAGGTGATCTTGGCGCCATCGATCGGTCGTAGGGTGGCGGGCACCAGGGACTTGACGGTATCGAAAGCCTGCTGTTCTCGCTCGTTCCAACGCCACGACGTCGATTGCGCCAACAACGCGGTGATTGGCTCCAAGATCGTCGAGAGGTGCGATAGGTGATCTCGCATCCAATTGACGGTGCCGAGGAAACGCTGGATGTCGCACTTGTTGCAAGGGATCGGCCACTGACGGATACGCGCCCACTTGGCGGGGTCGACTTCGATGCCGTCGTCGGAGATGATGGTGCCCAAGGAATCCAACGACTTTGAGAACCACTCGGATTTCTTGGATCCTAAGTAGAACCGGTAGTGTCTCAAGGTCATCAGCAGGATCTCGATGTGTCTCAAGTGCGCGCGACGGGTATTGGAATGGACGTGAACATCGTCGAAAAAGATCTTGGCGAACGAGAGACACGGTTGGAACATCGCCGAGGTCAAGAGGTTAAGGGTATTGGGCGCATTGGTGTCACCAAACTGCATGACCCGCGACATGTACGTGCCTGTCACCGTTGCGAAGCCGGTGCGATCGACGTGCTCCGGTATGACCCGAACCTGCTCAAATGCCGCGGCCACGTCGAATTTGGACCGATAGCGCGATCGAGCCACCTCGTATCGAACATTGGTCATGTCCGGGATGGGCGAAAAACGCTTGGCGGTGTTGCTGTTGCGCGCGCGGAGGTCGATCACGAAACGAGCCGTCTGGGAGTTCTTCTTCGGAATCGCAAAGACCGGAGCCGCAGAATCGATCGGACCCGAAACCCAAAATCGACCACGAGTGTACTTAGCTGAGTGTTCCGCCCACTGGCTCCGATATTTGTCGGCAAGGGGGTACACCCGGGGCTTGACCTTTTCGGTGGGATCGATCAACGGGATCTCGTGGTTAACTGGCCGGTACGGTGGGAGTCGATCCATTGGTAGCGAATCTACGAACACATCAGAAAATTTATCGAGTAAGGCAGACAATCGTGTTCGTGCTTCGGACTCAGACAAATCCTCGAGGGCCGGATCGTCCACGACGTCGAGCATCGGGTTGTGCGGCTCGAGACCAATGATCTCGTCGTCGGGGAGCAACCCAGGGTGATTGCAGCCAAGGGCAGAACCGGATAAGATAGGTGCTACGGTGACGGCTCGATCCCATTCGTGCATACCCTGGGCGACGGGTTGCGAAGGCCCGGGGCGCGCGACGGTGAAGGCGCCCCAACCCACGAGCATGCCTGTATCCTTAAGAAACGGCAGCCCCAAGATGGCGTCGTACGCAGTTACACGGCAAACGAAGAACGGTCGCAAACCGAGGTCGAGGGCGCCGGACAAAAAGAAGGCGGTGGCAAACACGGCACATCGGTCGGACTTATCGTGGGTGCCGAGGCGCAAGTGCAGCGGCGCGGTCAAGCGAGCCGTCGCGAAGCTCGTGTCGGCCCGCACCACCTCCTGGTCCACCAAGTCCACCTCGGACCCAGAATCGATCAAACATCGCAAGACCCGTCCGGAAGGCAGCGTCCACGCGATGACATTGCGGGCGCGCGCAATGGCTGGCTCGACAGGTCGGTCGGGTTTGTCGATGTCGCTCAGGGACGCAGCGGACGCCAAGAGAGACACACCCGACGGTACAGGAATCTGGAGAGAGCTCACCGAAGCAGTCCTTTCCGCCTTGCGAGACGACACCACTTCCGGCCCCCAATAACGACACAAGCGCGACGCGGCATCAGCGTAAGACAAGACATCTTCCACCGCGTCAAACGCGATGTCAGCCCGGCTATCGTCGAGACGATGTCGATCTGCATCATTTGCCGGCACGGTTGGAGGCGAGCTACTTGATGAAGTCTGAACTTCAAAAGAAGAAAAGGCGACGTCTTTCGCTCGTCCAACTAGGTCTGCGGGTGGGCAAGATCGGTGCGTCACTAAGGCGGATGAGGAACTCGACGGTCGAGTCAAATCAGGCTCGAGGAGAAGGGGGAATCTCACCTGGGGGTCCTCAACGTCACCTGAGGCCGACGACCATTCGTCCTCGTCCATGTCGGCAAAGGTGATCGCTGATATTTGGACGGTCGAGGGGGATTGTCGCTCCGCTGTACAATGCTGCGAGAAATGGCCGGCTTGACCGCAATTAAAACATGCCATGCTGGCGGGTACCCCACCCGATGCCGGCGAGAACCACGTCTTCCGATCCTTCCACAGGTGGGCCTGTTGCCATTTACCGGCGCGGTCCATCCATCGAGCTCGACGGATCTGGGTACGCTCGTCGTCGTTTGCCGTGGACGGGGCGGTGCGTGGCGTTTTCGCAATTGCTCCATAAGTCGCAGTACGAATCGGCGGGGTTGCCACTGATGTCGTACTGGTGTCGTCGGCAATGGCGGCCCAATCGGTAACCTCATCGAGGGACGGGACAGTTCGTCCGAACCTCCCTATAGTCACAAGTGAGTTATCCCGATATTCCCGTAGCATACCGGCCCGCACTTCCCGCTTAGCCCCATCACTCAGCGATTGATAAAAGGTGGTGGCGAGTTGAAGGGCCGAGAGGCTGAAGCTGGTGTTATTGTGCATAAACGCTCGGTACCGAGCACGCCATTCGCCCACATGGTCATAGGCGCGAGACGCAGACTGACGGCACCCGTAGAAATCTTGGGACACTCGGTCGGCAAAGCCGGGATCCGGCCAACGACGTCCTACTGCTGTCATCAGTGACGTCCAGCAATGAGGTCGCTCGTCCCGGACCGCATCCGTCATCGTATCAACGGCCCAGTCGTGCGGAGACTGACGGCGCTGGGGCGATGTTGAACGAACGAATAAAGTCGCCACGAGCTGGATGACCCGGTCGGTGGTCAAAATGTCGCAAAGTAGAGACAAGTACGACTTCCCAAATGTAGTGAAAGTGACCAACCTATCCGGGTTATCCCCGGTCCAGAGCCCTTCCCGGTCGGGTAATGTCCCTCTCCAACGAGAGCTAATCACCGCCGGGGAAGGGCCGTCCCTTCGTGCGCTGTAAGATTCCCCCCCAGGGGTACGAGCAAGGGGGTCAGCGGTATTGCCTGAACGTCCCGAAAATGTGTGCGGGGGGACGTCCAGGGGGACCGATCTCACCGGCGTAAACTCCCCGGCCCGAGCTGCGGCTGGTTCAGAGAATCCGGCCCGCGCCACAGCTGGTTCAGGTGAGCTTTTCAGTAAACTCTCCACCAACTTCTCCAAGTGCTGAACGCATTCCTCGGAGTCGATACGACGTGCTTCGGATTCCTCGAGGCGGGTTTCGAGGGATGAGAGGGCGGTGGCGGTGTGGTACGCGTGTGGTGGCGGGGACTTAGGCGGTTTCGCGCGCCCGGGGTCTTCGTCGCGGAGAGGAGCGTCTCGATCATCGGCGGCGGCGTGGGACATGTCGCGCTCGTCGGCCATGGCGATCTCGTGGCTCAACCGTCGGCGATTACGGGGCGAACGAAGACGAGCACGAGACGGTTGGCGGAAAGGGTAGGAAGGATAAACGCGTTCGTCGTCGGACTCTGTAAAGGAAGTCGGGAAGGACAGCGACGCGTTCGTCGCGGATGAGTTCGGCAACGGAGAGGAGGCTGACGACTCAGGGTCAGAGAGTGGGTGTGAATGCTCGTCCAGGGCGGGGGACGAAGCGGTTGTAGAGGTACGGATCGTTGTCGGCAATGCCGAACTTGAAAAAAGTGACAGGCGACGTCCGCAGGGATGACGTCGTCTACACGCGTTGGTGCGAGGGGGGGATTTCAGGAAGCGTCGGCTGTTGCGGCGGCAGTCGACAGAGGAGCAACCAAGGAGGGGAGTCGGTCGAGAGGCTCGCAGGAAATCAAGTATAACGGACTTAATTCCCAAACGATCGACAAGAAGAGGAAGGGCAACAAAACAAGAAGAGCGGACCAAGCTCCGGGGGAAGGTGCTAAGACAAAAAGGAAGGGACTGCTCCAGGCACAGAGGGGACTTAGCCAAATCAACCACTCCAAGAGGTCGCCTCAGGGGTAAAAAGGATTGCTCGCGGGAGCACCGGTAAAAACCCTGAAGCCGCGCCTCGGCTAACAAAAAGATAAAACAAACCAAAAGAAGATTGCGCTCTGGGCGCATTGAACCCTCGACCACCGAGTGCGCGCCCACGCGCCTCACGCCTACGCCATCACGCCGACGATGCTTGAAACAAGGCAAGCATCCGGTCAAGTCAACTCTACCCGCATATAGCCTTGGGGGCTTCCTTCGAGTATTGCTGTCATCCTGACAGCTCAAGTCTACCTCGCGTTCGCGTGGGGGGGGGGTGTGAGGAATCCACTCTCCGCTCGGGTCAGGACTTAGGCGCGCGCAGTGAGCCTGGCACATTGGCTCAGCCCCGAGGCTCGCTGGCTGAGGACTTGGGGCGCGCGGATCCCTTACTGTTAGATTCCTATTCATCACTCTTGGCTATAACTACATTGCTGACGTAGTAGAGTTGATCGAATAGAGATCATCCTCGAGTGGTGATTTTGCAAGTCAAAGGCCATGTATAGTACTAGAAAGCCATGAACGTCGGACGATCGAGTGTTGTCGCCGACAGTGCTAACGCGGCCAAGTTTCTCTGGGCACCATCACCCTATCCCTTTACTATTTCAAAGGAAGACCTTTTAACCGACCAAGAGTCGTCAGATCGACCTCACAGAGCACTGCAATGTCCGCAAACGAAGTGTTAATCGTATGTCTCGAGAGGGGACTGGATCGGCAACCAGTAAGTACACGAGACAGAGTACGGGTTGTAAGGGAGTAGTTTGGAGCGTTAGGGGGAAGACTAAAGAGGCGCGCAGTGCGAGTGTGCGAAATATCTCTAAGTCCAAAGAGAGGTCCAAGCGGCGCGGCTAGCTAGGCGCGGCGCGGATTGGAGATTGATCTAAGCAAGAGTGTATGGAATTCAACACCCCCCCTCGCTCGAAGCTTACTTAGCCTCGGAGACCCAGGTTCTCACGATGAACCTTGAACACTAAAGGCCCAAGTGCCTTGGTGAAGATATCGGCGACCATGGTTTTCGTGTCCACATAGTCGACTCGAATGGTGCCCAGCCTGACCTGGTCGCGTACGAAATGTTCGCGAATGCGAATGTGTCGGGACCGGTGGTGAAGGGTGGGGTTCTTGGCGAGAGCCAGTGCTCCTTGGTTGTCGCCGTAAAGTTGGACGGGAGCTTGGGTGTCGATGCCCAGCTCCATAAGTAGTTCTTGGAGGTGGCCAGCTTCCTTCGAGGCATGCGAGAGGGCGAGGTACTCGGTGTCTGTGGTGGAGTCGGCCACTCGGTTTTGCACTTTGGAGGACCAGGAGATAACGGAGCCAGCCAGGTGGAAGCTGTACCCCATGGTTGACCGTGATGACGTGGTGCAGGTTCCCCAGTCCGCGTCAGAGTAACCGGTGAAGCCGGAGAACTTGCCTTGTTCAGAGCTGTAGTGCAGTCCCAGACGTGCGGTTCCACGTAAGTACCGGAAGACAGTCTTGATGGCCGTCCAGTGTTCAGGTGTGGGACTGGCAGAGAAGCGTGCAAGGTATCCAACGGCGTAGGAGATGTCTGGGCGAGTACCAGTGGCGGCGTAGAGGAGGCACCCAATGGCCTGCATGTAGCGCGTCTGAGCGATCTTTGACGGTTCCGCGAGCGAATGCTCGAGCTGGCGGTTTGGGGCCATGGGCGTGGAGGCGGGGCTGCTGTCTGACATTCCAAATCTGCGGAGGATACTTGTGATGTACGCCTCCTGCGACAGGATGATGGATTTGTCGGCCTGTCGTTTGATCTGGATCCCCAAGATGTATTGGGCTGGGCCAAGTCGCTTGATGCCGTATTTTTGCTCCAGGCCGTTGAGGATGCGCTCGATCTCGTCCTCCGAAGGGCTGACCATCAGCAAGTCATCGACGTAGAGGGCGATGTAGTGGTATTGGTCGCCGTCGCGTCGTACGTACACGCAGTGGTCCTTGGCTGTGGCGCGGTAGTTGAGGCTCTTCAGCGTCAAGTCAATGTGCTCATTCCAGACTCGGCCGGCCTGCTTGAGGCCGTAGATCGATCGATGGAGTTTGAGGACTTTACCGGGCATGTCAACACCTTGTGGGACGCGCATGTAGAGGTCTTCCTTCAGCTCGCCGTGGAGGTATGCCTTGTCAACGTCGGCCTGATGGACGTGGAGGTTCTTGGCGGCGGCCAGTGCGATGAGAGCTCGGATTGAGGTGAACTTGGCGACAGGAGCAAATGTCTCATCGTAATCGATACCTGGGCGCTGGGAGAAGCCTTGTGCAACGAGCCGGCCCTTGTGCGAAGTGATCTTGCCAAGTTGATCGCGTTTGGTGCGGAAGATGAACCTGGATCCAAGGACTTTGGCACCGGGGGGCAGTGAGGAGGAGTTGACCAGGGTGAAGCATTTGTACTCGGTGGCAAGGGAGTGAAACTCATCGGCTGCTGCTTGCCTCCAGATCTCCTCTTTACCTGACTTGACCGCCTGCGACCAATTTTGGGGGTCCTCGGTTGGCCCTTCGAGTTCGACGACCGGTGAACCAGCAGTGGTGGCGGCGAAGGCAGCGGCGCGAGACGGGCATGACAAGAAGTCGATTGGGTCGGCTGAGTCGTCGGTCACGTCCGACGCAGGAGGTGATGGCGAGAACTGAGCCCTGGACATGTCGGACGGTGTGTCAAAGCCATCGTCGGACATGTCGATTGTTGTGTCGTCACTCGCGTTGGTCTCAAGCGCGGCAAATCGATTTTCGTGCACGACAGGCTGGAGGGACGGAGGTGGTGCAGCGCGGGAGCCATGGGCAGCGTCAACAAAGGTCCAGTCGCCAGTGGTGGACGTCATGGGAGGTTTCGGTTGGTCGATCGGGGCATCTCGAGCGGGGAAGACTTTCTCATCGAATAGGACGTCGCGACTCTGGAAGAACGAAGTTGTGGCCGAGTCGTACAGCGTCCAGGCCTTGGATTTGTTATCGATGCCAACAAAGATGAATGGTTTGGCCTTGGGGTCGAGTTTTGCCCGCTTGTGCTGAGGGGTGGTGTGCCAGGCGCGGCAGCCAAATACCCTCAGGTTTGCCGTGCTGGGAGGTTTGCCAAACCAGACAGCGTCCGGGATCTTGTGGTCGATGGCGCTGTGCGGGCTGAGGTTCTTGGTGTCAACAACGTACCTGAGGGCCTCTCGCCAGAGTGTCATGGGCAGTCCCGAGTGCTGGAGCAGGGCGATCGTCCCCTCGATGATCGTGCGGTTTGTCCTTTCGGCTCGGCCGTTCTGCTCCGGGGTGTACGGGATTGTGAGCTGCTTGGTAATGCCGTGGTGAGAGCAGTACTCAATGAAGGCTTTGGACGTGTATTCGCCGCCATTGTCTGTTCGTAACGTGCGGAGCTTGAGGCCCGTTGAGCGTTCGATCATGGTGTGCCAACGCTGGAAGGTGTCGAATACTTGACTCTTGTTTCTCAGCGCGCTGACCCACGTCTTTCGGGAGAAATCGTCGATGAAGGTGACAACATATCGTTCCCCGTTGGTGGCTGGTTCGGGCAGAGTGAGGACATCGGAGTGGACCAGTTCGAGTGGTTGCGAAGCGCGAGAGTCCGACGTTGGGAAAGGTTTCCTGGTTGCCTTTGCCGCTTTGCAGGTGTCGCAGGAGAAGGCCTTGCATTCGGCCGCCGAGTACGTCCATGTTTGACCTTGTAGTTGACCCGACGAGACTGCCCTTCGCAGGTTGGGAAGGGACAGGTGGCCGAATCGTTGATGCAGAGTCAGGAGAGGGATGGCGGCGGCTGCAACCGGTGACGGTGTGCAGCGGATTGGGGTGGCGTCCAGTGTCGACAATTGGTTTGCAATGAGGGATGCGACGCCTATGAGGTGACCTTGTGACCGGAGCTCGATGGTCTTGCCAAAGTGGGTGTAAATGCGCTCGCGGCGCAGCTGCATGACCGAGATCAGGTTGGCCGGAAGGTCGGGAACGTAGTAGACGTTGCAGAGCTTGATCGTTCGTTGTTTCGACGTTCGTATCGTGATCGAGCCGGTTCCTTGGGCCATGAGTGATCCACCAGCGCCATCAACGGCGATGTGCGACCGAGTGTGCCAGACGTCGAATAGAGACGCGTCCTTGACCATGTGGTGGGAGGCGCCCGAGTCGAGTACGAGGGTGTCGTTGGGGAGGTGAAGCTCCCGGTTCGAGTTCAGACGACCTAGGAGTGCAACGACGTTCACGCTGGGCCGAACTGTCACGCTCACAGTCGGGTCCAGGTGCAACGTGTCAAGTTGCGTCAAGGTGCGGTAACGGCCGATTGCGTGGGCGAGGGCGGTTGCAAGGGTGTGGCACAGTGCGATGATGATGATGAAGACGATCATGATGGTCGCGAATGACGTCAGTGGAGCTGTCATTGTTGGAGCAGCTTTAGCTCGGGCTCATAACCTGTTAATCGTATGTCTCGAGAGGGGACTGGATCGGCAACCAGTAAGTACACGAGACACAGTACTAGTGGTAGGAAGTATATTGGAGCGTTAGGGGGAAGACTAAAGAGGCTCGCAGTTCGAATGCGCGAAATATCTCTAAGTCCAAAAGGGGTCCGAGCGGCGCGCGGCTGGCAAGGCTGGGCGTGTTGAATTTCATTCTACTACAATCCTTCGAACACTTCAACCTTGCGCCGCAACTTACCCGGCCCGCCCATTTTCTTGTCTCGAGCGCCTTTCGCCTCGGCGCACTCTCGCCTCGAGCGCTTTTTCGCCTCGGCGCGTTCTCGTCTCGGGCGCTGGCAGGCGACGTCCGCAGGGATGACGTCGTCTACACGCGTTGGTGCGAGGGGGGGGATTTCAGGAAGCGTCGGCTGTTGCGGCGGCAGTCGACAGAGGAGCAACCGAGGAGGGGAGTCGGTCGAGAGGCTCGCAGGAAATCAAGTATAACGGACTTAATTCCCAAACGATCGACAAGAAGAGGAAGGGCAACAAAACAAGAAGAGCGGACCAAGCTCCGGGGGAAGGTGCTAAGACAAAAAGGAAGGGACTGCTCCAGGCACAGAGGGGACTTAGCCAAATCAACCACTCCAAGAGGTCGCCTCAGGGGTAAAAAGGATTGCTCGCGGGAGCACCGGTAAAAACCCTGAAGCCGCGCCTCGGCTAACAAAAAGATAAAACAAACCAAAAGAAGATTGCGCTCTGGGCGCATTGAACCCTCGACCACCGAGTGCGCGCCCACGCGCCTCACGCCTACGCCATCACGCCGACGATGCTTGAAACAAGGCAAGCATCCGGTCAAGTCAACTCTACCCGCATATAGCCTTGGGGGCTTCCTTCGAGTATTGCTGTCATCCTGACAACTTAGGCGCGCGCAGTGAGCCTGGCACATATTCGATCAACTCTACTACGTCAGCAATGTAGTTATAGCCAAGAGTGATGAATAGGAATCTAACAGTAAGGGATCCGCGCGCCCCAAGTCCTCAGCCAGCGAGCCTCGGGGCTGAGCCAATGTGCCAGGCTCACTGCGCGCGCCTAAGTCCTGAGCCGATGCGCCCGGCTCGCTCCGCGCGCCTAAGTCCTGTGTCAGGATGACAGCGGTACACTGACAGCAGGACTCAAAGGAAGTCTTCCCCGAGGTTGTGTGCAGGTAGCGATGACTTGACCCAATGGCGGATTCGTTTCAAGCAGCGCGGGCGTCGTGGTGTAGCCGTTTGGCGCGTGGGCGCGCACTCGCTGGTTGCAGGTTCGATGCGTTGCGAGCGCAATCTTCTTTCGATTTGTTTTATCTTTTTTGCTAGCTGAGGCGCGGCCTCAGGGTTTTTACCGGTGCTCCCGCGAGCAATCCTTTTTACCCCTGAGGCGACCTCTTGGAGTAGTTTGATTTGGCTGAGTTCCCTCGGCGCCTGGGCAGTCCCTCCCTTCGGTTTCGACACCTTCCGCGGGAGCCTGGTCCGCTCATCATCTTATTGGCCCCCCCCCTCTCCTTGCCGATCGTTGGAATAAAGTCCGTTATACTTGACTTCCCGCGAGCTTTTCGGTCGACACCCCTCTTCGATCGCTCCCTCGCCGACTGCCGCCACCACAGCCGATACTCCTCGACACCCCCGTCCTTCGTCGTGTAGACGACGTCATCCTCGCCGACGTCGCCTGTCATCCTGACCCGAGCGGAGAGTGGATTCCTCACACCCCCCCCCACGCGAACGCGAGGTAGACTTGAGCCGTGGGTGCCGCGTCCGGAGGCCTAGAGCATAGCAATGTATACCAAAAATCTTGGGACCCAGCGCTTTGGTGAATAGGTCCGCAACCATGTCCGCTGTGCCAACGTGTGAGAGGGAGATATCGCCTCGGTTGACCATGTCGCGGACGAAATGCTCGCGGAGGCGTATGTGTCGAGTGCCGGAGGTGCGAACAGGGTCGTGAGCGACGGCGGCCGCGGCCTCGTTGTCGGTGAAGATGTGAGCTGCATCGATCGGGCGAACGTGGAGCTCGGAGAGGAGTTGCGTAAGGTAAATCGCTTCCTTACCAGCGTGCGACAAGGCGAGGTATTCGGCATCAGTGGTGGAATCCGCCACCCGAGTCTGACGCTTCGATGACCAAGAGACGGCGGAGCCAGCCAAGTAAAAGACGAAGCCCATTGTGGAGATGGACGTGTCGACGCAGGCACCCCAGTTTGCATCGGAATAACCAACCACGCCCGTAACTTTGGCTGGACCGCGGGCGTAGAGTAGCTCATCGCGGTACGTGGCGCGAAGGTAGCGAAGGACGTGTTTGACGGCAATCCAATGACGGCGGCCAGGGTTGTTGGCAAACCGGGACAAGTACGAGACGGCGAAAGCAATGTCGGGTCGAGTGCCAAGGGAAATGTACAGGAGTGAGCCAATGGTGACAGGCGACGTCCGCAGGGATGACGTCGTCTACACGCGTTGGTGCGAGGGGGTGGGATTTCAGGAAGCGTCGGCTGTTGCGGCGGCAGTCGACAGAGGATCAACCGAGGAGGGGAGTCGGTCGAGAGGCTCGCAGGAAATCAAGTATAACGGACTTAATTCCCAAACGATCGACAAGAAGAGGAAGGGCAACAAAACAAGAAGAGCGGACCAAGCTCCGGGGGAAGGTGCTAAGACAAAAAGGAAGGGACTGCTCCAGGCACAGAGGGGACTTAGCCAAATCAACCACTCCAAGAGGTCGCCTCAGGGGTAAAAAGGATTGCTCGCGGGAGCACCGGTAAAAACCCTGAAGCCGCGCCTCGGCTAACAAAAAGATAAAACAAACCAAAAGAAGATTGCGCTCTGGGCGCATCGAACCCTCGACCACCGAGTGCGCGCCCACGCGCCTCACGCCTACGCCATCACGCCGACGATGCTTGAAACAAGGCAAGCATCCGGTCAAGTCAACTCTACCCGCATATAGCCTTGGGGGCTTCCTTCGAGTATTGCTGTCATCCTGACAGGGTGTGTCTCTCTTGGCGTCCGCTGCGTCCCTGAGCGACATCGACAAACCCGACCGACCTGTCGAGCCAGCCATTGCGCGCGCCCGCAATGTCATCGCGTGGACGCTGCCTTCCGGACGGGTCTTGCGATGTTTGATCGATTCTGGGTCCGAGGTGGACTTGGTGGACCAGGAGGTGGTGCGGGCCGACACGAGCTTCGCGACGGCTCGCTTGACCGCGCCGCTGCACTTGCGCCTCGGCACCCACGATAAGTCCGACCGATGTGCCGTGTTTGCCACCGCCTTCTTTTTGTCCGGCGCCCTCGACCTCGGTTTGTGACCGTTCTTCGTTTGCCGTGTAACTGCGTACGACGCCATCTTGGGGCTGCCGTTTCTTAAGGATACAGGCATGCTCGTGGGTTGGGGCGCCTTCACCGTCGCGCGCCCCGGGCCTTCGCAACCCGTCGCCCAGGGTATGCACGAATGGGATCGAGCCGTCACCGTAGCACCTATCTTATCCGGTTCTGCCCTTGGCTGCAATCACCCTGGGTTGCTCCCCGACGACGAGATCATTGGTCTCGAGCCGCACAACCCGATGCTCGACGTCGTGGACGATCCGGCCCTCGAGGATTTGTCTGAGTCCGAAGCACGAACACGATTGTCTGCCTTACTCGATAAATTTTCTGATGTGTTCGTAGATTCGCTACCAATGGATCGACTCCCACCGTACCGGCCAGTTAACCACGAGATCCCGTTGATCGATCCCACCGAAAAGGTCAAGCCCCGGGTGTACCCCCTTGCCGACAAATATCGGAGCCAGTGGGCGGAACACTCAGCTAAGTACACTCGTGGTCGATTTTGGGTTTCGGGTCCGATCGATTCTGCGGCTCCGGTCTTTGCGATTCCGAAGAAGAACTCCCAGACGGCTCGTTTCGTGATCGACCTCCGCGCGCGCAACAGCAACACCGCCAAGCGTTTTTCGCCCATCCCGGACATGACCAATGTTCGATACGAGGTGGCTCGATCGCGCTATCGGTCCAAATTCGACGTGGCCGCGGCATTTGAGCAGGTTCGGGTCATACCGGAGCACGTCGATCGCACCGGCTTCGCAACGGTGACAGGCACGTACATGTCGCGGGTCATGCAGTTTGGTGACACCAATGCGCCCAATACCCTTAACCTTGTTGAATTGCATTCTGTCAAGCCTTCGAACACTTCGACATCGGACCGCCGTTTGACGGACTTGCCCGCCTTTCGCCTCGGCGCCTCGCTCCGCGCGTCTTCGCCTCCGCAAGCCTCCACCGCGCCCCCTGTCCCTCGAGCCTCGCTGCATGATCCTCGCACCCGGCCTCGTCCCTCGACCGATGTGCACCGCTCGTCAACTTGTCCACATCCCGGTCCGTCTGCCCGTCGTTGCCAGCTTTGCCTACTCTGCCATGCTCGCCACCACGCGCCTTTGCCTCTTGGCACTTTCACCTCGGCGCCTTTTTCGCCGCCGCGCGCCTTCGCAGCCAAGCCGCCCCCTTGTTCACCGCCCAGTTTTCGCCTCGGCGCCTCTTTCGCCGCCGCGCGCCTTCGCCTCGGCGCCTTCGCCCTCGCTGCCAAGCCGCCCCCCAGTCTTTCGCCTAGGCGCCTTCGCCTTCGCCGCCTTCGCCGCCCCCCCCCTCCAGTCTTTCGCCTAGGCGCCTTCGCCTTCGCAGCCAAGCCGCCCCCTTGTCTCCGCCTCCGCGCCAGCCTGCTCAACTCACGCTCGCGCGCCGCTGCCTCCACGCCGGGACTTAGTCAGTCCGCACTCTCCAGCCTAGCCGAGCCAACGCCTCCGCCTCGCCACAGCCAGTTTGCCACCGCCGACCTCATGACCCATCGGCCATGCAGAACATCGCCCACTCATGATGCCCGCGGTTCGCAACCTGAAGCCTGTCGTCACGGATCGCCTCACTCAACAACTCTGGATCGTGTAGATAAGTTTCCCCTCGTGTCCGTCGTCCAACACAACACCCCTCAGAGCCTCGATGGTCCACTTGGAGTTCGGTCTTGAAGCTTCGCATTGTGTTAGCCCAGTTTGTCTTAGCGCGGCCCTTTGCTGGAACCTCACCCGACTCGCGCGCCCTCGCGCCTCTCTTCCTCTTCTCTACCGCTTCCCAACATTAGCTAGACCGCTAATCTTCGGTAGAGAACAGGTTAGTTGCAATCACATCGACCGCTTCCCAACATTAGCTAGACCGCTAATCTTCGGTAGAGAACAGATCGTCCAGCCGCACCGTGTCCGTCTCGTCAGACTGCGTCCGTGCCGCCTCACGACTTCTCCCCCCGGCCCGTCCGTCGCACACTGTAGCCACGTCGACGCTCCGCCAGTAGCCCAAGCGGTCGCTACTCCCAAGTCCGAAACCTTTTCGGCTTCCACTCAACAAACCTCTTGACCTCGGCGATGTTCCAACCGTGTCTCTCGTTCGCCAAGATCTTTTTCGACGATGTTCACGTCCATTCCGATACCCGTCGCGCGCACTTGAGACACATCGAGATCCTGCTGATGACCTTGAGACACTACCGGTTCTACTTAGGATCCAAGAAATCCGAGTGGTTCTCAAAGTCGTTGGATTCCTTGGGCACCATCATCTCCGACGACGGCATCGAAGTCGACCCCGCCAAGTGGGCGCGTATCCGTCAGTGGCCGATCCCTTGCAACAAGTGCGACATCCAGCGTTTCCTCGGCACCGTCAATTGGATGCGAGATCACCTATCGCACCTCTCGACGATCTTGGAGCCAATCACCGCGTTGTTGGCGCAATCGACGTCGTGGCGTTGGAACGAGCGAGAACAGCAGGCTTTCGATACCGTCAAGTCCCTGGTGCCCGCCACCCTACGACCGATCGATGGCGCCAAGATCACCTCGGGCGAGCACAAGATGTACCTGTTCACGGATGCCAGTCGGGTTGGCATTGGCGCTTGTCTGGCGTCCGGTCCCACCCGTTCGCAGGCCGTTCCTACGCGATTCTTTTCCGCTAAGTTCAACGGCGCTCAGCTCAACTATCATGTCACTGATAAAGAGTTCTTGGCTGTCGTCTCGGTGTGTCGGGCGTTCGAGCAGCACTTGATCGGTTATCCCTTTGTCATCGTCACCGACCATCAGGCCCTTCGCACGATAAAAACCCAAAAACTGCGCCAGACGCCTCGGCACATCCGCATGTGTCTCGAACTCAGCCGTTTCGACTTCGAATTCGAATTCATCGCGGGCAAAAACAATTCCTTAGCCGATTCGTTGTCGCGTCTGTGGGAGGTCAAGGAGGGTTCACACGAGGATCAGGTCAAGGAGAATGAGTTGGAGGACATGTTCTTTGATGGAGAACGCCACGAATTCACTACACCCGGTGAGAGCCTCCCCGAGGAACGTCCTCCCACCTCACCATCTCCCGATCGGTTGCCTCCTGTTGATTTTGCCCTCGGGCCCCAAGGCCAGGATGGTGAGGCAGGTTCTCCCGGATACTACGCGCTCAAGGAGGAATCGCAAGACGAGGACGTGAATGGACAGGAATTAGGGAATTTGTTCTTGAAGGAAGAATGCCACGAGTTCACTACGCCCGGTGAGAGCCTCCTCGAGGAACGTCCTTACACCTCACCTTCGCACGATCGGTTGCCGGCTGTTGATTGTGCCTTCGGGCCCTGGGGACACGGTTACAATGCAGGCTCTCCCGGTTCCCATCACCTCGCCGAGAACATAATGGACGCTGTCGACTTGTCTACCGGTCCCCTCTCCCCTCCCATCGCTGTCAATCGAGTTCACGCTATCGCTGCGGCCCCCGCCAACGACCCGCCCATTCCGGTCGATGCCGACGCCGACGAACTCGATTTGTTGGGAGTCGCCACCGATGAGGTCAATGAAGCCCCTGTAGTCCATCGGCCGCCTGATCCACTGCCCCAACCCTTCCTCGACACCATCATCCGAGCATACGCCAACGATTCGCAAGCCCAGGTCATCATTACCGACCCGATATCATGGCCTATGTTTCGGGTGACCGAGGAAGGGAGGATCTTGCGTGTACATCCAGATGAGTCTCTTTCCCTGTTTGTGCCTCGTGGTCTTGCTACCGGCGTCGTCAACTCCGACAAGGTCCCTTCGCTGCGCAAGCTCGTGCTTTCGGAGATTCATCGGAGCGTCGGGCACGCTGGACATCGCATCACCTTGGCCGCCATACGTCCTTTGTACTGGTGGTCGTCCATGTCTGCCGATTGCGCCGAGTTCTGCCGTTCATGCGAAGACTGTGCCCGAGGCAAGGCATCCACTCAAGTCCCCTATGGCCGACTGCATCCGATGCCGATCCCTTCGGGTCCTTGGGAACAAGTGGCGATCAACTTCATGACAGGACTGCCTCCGGTCGAGTGCGAAGGAATGATGGTCGCTCAAATCATGGTGGTCACTGACACTTGGGGAAAAATGGTCCACCTAATTCCCCTCCCAGCCGACGCCGACTCTGAGCTCGTTGCCGAGAAGTACTACGCCACCATCTTTCGACTGCATGGGACACCTTCAGCCATCGTTTCCGACCGCGATCCCAAGTTCACCTCGCAGTTTTGGCGGGCATTGCAGGCAAAGGTTGGCGCCGTCTTGCGAATGTCAACCGCGGCACACCCCGAGACGGACGGATCGAGCGAGAATCGGATCAAGATGGTCACCCAAACGCTGCGGATCATGGTGTCGTCAAACCACGAGGCTTGGGCATCTCGTCTTGTTGAAGCTGAGTTCGCTCTTAACTCTTCTGTTGCTGTGTCCACGTCTCTGTCGGCTTTTGAGGCGACCTACGGCTACCTTCCTCGACAATGGCCCACCGATTCCTGGCCTGTTTCGGATGTCCCTCGTGCGGAAGCGTTTGCTCGGATCCGACAATTACGGAACCTCGATGTGACGGATGCGATCATTGGAGCACGCCTCGACCAGTCATATCAGGCCAACAAGCGTCGACGCCCGGATGACCCCGCCTTTCGGACCGGCAGTTACGTCTACCTTTCGACAAAGAATCTGGCAGTTCCTGAAGGGATGAAGTCGAAGTTGTTGCCGCGCTACATCGGCCCTTTCCGTATTCGAGCGGCAATTCCGGCAACATCCAGCTACGACCTCGAGCTCCCTCCAGCGATGTCGCGAGTGCACAATCGCTTCCATGCTCGACTCCTTCGGCCTTACATTGAGAATGATGCTGAAAGGTTCCCTGGGCGTGACCCCGCAGTTCTTTTTGTCGAAGATGTAGCCGACGCGGCCGACAACTCTGCGATTCCGGAACGGATTGTTCGCGATCGGCGGAACGCTCGGGGCGCTCGTTCGTTCTTGGTTCGATGGGTAGGCCGTAACGACACCAACGATACTTGGACGTCGGAGCAGTCCCTTCGCCTGGACCATCCGTCCGTCCTATTCGATCAACTCTACTACGTCAGCGATGTAGTTATAGCCAAGAGTGATGAATATCATTTCAACATACCTATTCGATCAACTCTACTACGTCAGCGATGTAGTTATAGCCAAGAGTGATGAATAGGAATCTAACAGTAAGGGAGCCGCGCGCCCCAAGTCCTCAGCCAGCGAGCCTCGGGGCTGAGCCAATGTGCCAGGCTCGCTGCGCGCGCCTAAGTCCTGGGCCGATGCGCCCGGCTCGCTCCGCGCGCCTAAATCCTGGGCCGATGCGCCCGGCTCGCTCCGCGCGCCTAAGTCCTGACCCGAGCGGAGAGTGGATTCCTCACACCCCCCCCCACGCGAACGCGAGGTAGACTTGAGCCGTGGGTGCCGCGTCCGGAGGCCTAGAGCATAGCAATGTATACCAAAAATCTTGGGACCCAGCGCTTTGGTGAATAGGTCCGCAACCATGTCCGCTGTGCCAACGTGTGAGAGGGAGATATCGCCTCGGTTGACCATGTCGCGGACAAAATGCTCGCGGAGGCGTATGTGTCGAGTGCCGGAGGTGCGAACGGGGTCGTGAGCGACGGCGGCCGCGGCCTCGTTGTCGGTGAAGATGTGAGCTGCATCGATCGGGCGAACGTGGAGCTCGGAGAGGAGTTGCGTAAGGTAAATCGCTTCCTTACCAGCGTGCGACAAGGCGAGGTATTCGGCATCAGTGGTGGAATCCGCCACCCGAGTCTGACGCTTCGATGACCAAGAGACGGCGGAGCCGGCCAAGTAAAAGACGAAGCCCATTGTGGAGATGGACGTGTCGACGCAGGCACCCCAGTTCGCATCGGAATACCCAACCACACCCGTAACTTTGGCTGGACCGCGGGCGTAGAGTAGCTCATCGCGGTACGTGGCGCGAAGGTAGCGAAGGACGTGTTTGACGGCAATCCAATGACGGCGGCCAGGGTTGTTGGCGAACCGGGACAAGTACGAGACGGCGAAGGCAATGTCGGGTCGAGTGCCAAGGGAAATGTACAGGAGGGAGCCAATGGCTTGTAGGTACCACGATCGAATGCGCTCCGTTCCTTGACCCGGAACTGCCGTGAGCGAGAGGCCGGGCGTCATTGGCACCGTAGCGCCGCGTGTCGTGGTGTCGAAGTGAAACCGGGCGAGCACGTCCATGATGTAGCGTTCCTGGGATAGGGCAATGGAGCCGTCGTCCAGGCGGCGGATTTGGATGCCGAGGATGTATTCCGCGGGGCCGAGTCGTTTGACGCCGTATCGTTGTTCGAGGCCGGAGATGACGCGTTCGATCTCGTCGAGGGCGGGGCTGACAATGAGGAGATCGTCGACATACAAGGCGATATAATGGGGCCGTTGCTGATCATCAATGTGAGAGTAAATGCAGTGATCAGTGCCCGTTGCCTTGTACCCGAGACTCCTGAGTGATGTGTCAATGTGGCGATTCCAGATGCGACCGGCCTGCTTGAGACCGTAGATTGAGCGCCGCAGGCGGAGAATCTTATCACTTGGGAAGTCGAAACCTCGTGGCGTCGTCATCCAGATATCGTGATCGAGCTCGCCGTGGAGGTAAGCCTTGTCGATGTCGGCCTGATGAACGTGGTAACCATTGGCAGCGGCGAGGGCAAGGAGGCAGCGAATGGAGGAGAACCGGGCGACGGGTGCGAAAGTCTCCGAGAAGTCGATGCCGTCGCGTTGTCGGTTACCTTGCGCTACGAGACGTGCCTTGTGCCCCGTGACTTCGCCGCGTGCGTCGCGTTTGGTCTTCCAGACGAACTTGGAGGTGACGATAGTGGCGCCCGGTGGTACGGAGGATCGAGGCTCGATGGTGAACACCTTGAAGTCGTCGCGCATGGCGGTGAACTCGGCGGCGGCAGCCTGAGCCCAGATGTCGTGCTCGTCGCTGGACATTGCTTCGCGCCAGGTCTGAGGATCGCTAGTAATCGACTTGACGGGCTCGATGGCGTCGAGGGTGGGGTCGTCGTCGTCTGTGGCGATGAAGGCGCGGTGGTGGCGAGAGAGGAAATCGATCTCATCAGGGGAGTCGTCATCGGAGGGCTGTTCAGCGGGGGCAATGGCGGGTGCGGGCGTCACCAGGGTGTCGTCGTCGGATCGATGTACGTCCATCAGGTTGAGGCGAACCGCGGTGTTGGAGTTGAGGAGGTCAAGCGGGTCGTCCGAGTCATCGAGGGACGGTCCTCCGGCCGAGGACGTGGCGGGCGACGAAAGCGGGACAAGCGACGGGGACGGCGAGGGGCTGATATCTGTAGAATTAAGTAAGGATCCGCCAGTGTACCCTGGGGCCACGTCAACGGCGCTCATGGCAGAATCATCAAGAGAGGATGAGACGTCCATGTGCGCCGACCTTACTAGTGGGGTCCTCGTCTTGACGGCGGGGGCGGGCGTGTCGGCGGGAATGACGAACTGGCGTTCGGTGTTGTCCACATCGACGGGCGTGTTGATTGGGAGGCCGGGGAAGTCGTCGTCGAGGAAGGTGGCATTTCGGCCAATCACAACCTTGTTGGTATAATGGTCGAAGAAACGGAAAGCCTTGGAGGCGAGGTCGTAACCGGTGAAGATCACGCGCGCGGCCTTGGGGTCGAGCTTGCTGCGAAGGTCCGGCGCGACCGTGAGCCAGGCCGCGCAGCCGAACGGGTGGAGGGCGGTGGTGGTGGTGCGTCGGCCGTTCCAAACGGATTCTGGAGTCTGTTTGGCCAAAGCTGAGTGTGAGCACCTGTTTTTGCAATAAACGAAGTACGCAGCCGCTTCATCCCAAAAGGTGGCCGGCAGATGGGAGTCAGCAAGGAGGGCGAGGATGCCCTCGACAATGGAGAGATTGACACGTTCGGCACGACCGTTTTGCTGAGGTGTGTAGGGGATAGAGTATTGACGACGAATGCCCCTGGACTTGCAGAACTCCGTGAATGCGTTCGATCGGTACTCCCCGCCGTTGTCAGTGCGAAGGGTTTTTAAACGCGCGTTCGTCTCTAACTCCACTTCGGCGAGCCAAGTCTGGAAGGTCGGGAAGACGTCGCTTTTGTGATCGATCGCGTATGCCCAGAGTTTGCGAGAGTGGTCGTCAAGAAATGTGACAAGGTAGCGCTTCCCGGTCAAGGACGGAGTGGGGAACGAAAGGACATCGCTGTGCACGAGGCCGAGTCTCTCGGGGGAATGCGACTCAGAGTCGGGAAAAGGAAGACGGTGGCCTTTGGAACCAAGGCAAGCATTGCAAACAAACTCCTCTACGTCTTTGTCACTGTACCCGGCCCCAAACCCGTCCAGCAAACCTGCGGCGATCATCTTCTGTATAGAGGATGGGGCAAGATGGCCGAGGCAGCGGTGAAGGGTAAGCAGGGGCACGGTAGACTCAGAACGCGAGAGAAGGGCAAGCTGCTGACACTTGGTGTGATCCGCGTCCAAAAGGTAGAGACCGTCGTTAACCCTGGTACCGTGAGCAATGGCCTGGCCGTCCTTGGCGATGTCGATGCCGTCGCTGGTGAAGGCGAGTCGAACGCGGTCGGTGTCGCAGAGGCGAGAAACAGAGAGGAGGTTGACGTGGAGGCCCGGCGTGTGCAGAACGCCACGCAGCGTGATCGGATGTCCGGTCTTGGCAACGAACGCTACGTCCCCCATACCAATGGCCGTGATACCGCCGGCGATGCCGCCGATCTTGGTGTGCGCCGTCTGGCGATAAGCCGTGAATAGAGAGCGATCGGCGACCATGTGTGCCGTGGCGCCCGAGTCGACTACAAAGGCGTCAGTCGGGAGTTGCCGGCGAGCGAACAGGCAGGAGGCGAAATAGCCGATGTTAGGCTGTTGAGCGGCGGGGAGAGACGTGTCGTCCTGGTTGTCGTCGCCGGTGTGTTTCTGTTCGCCCCGGTGCTTGCAGTCGAGGGCCCAGTGACCTTTCTTGTGGCAGCGGCGGCAGGGGCCGGCGGGCGGGTGTGTCGCCCGTGAGGTGCAGTCGCGCAGACGGTGGCCGGGGGCGCGGCAGGCGGGACAAGGGGAGGCGGTGGCGAGCATGGCCGAGTGTGATGACGAGAGTCCCGCCGAGCGAAGCTGGATGCGAATGCGATCCGTCAGCGTCGTGAGTTCCGGGAGGTCGCGTTGGTTGCGCTGCTCGTCCGTGAATGTGAGGCGGAAGCTGTCGAGGCAGGGTGGGACCATGGCGAGCACGTGAGTGGCGAGCACGTCGTTGAGCGAGGTTTTGGCGTCGCGGATTTCCTGCGCGATCGACATGTATTCACGGAGCCACGTGTCGTACGCCTCGACGGAGGCAGGCATCTTCCTGAAGTCCCAAAGGCGGGCGAACAACTCGAGGGTACGAGTGGCGTCGTCCGGTGCGAAACGAGCCTTGAGTGCGGCGAAGATGCGTGGTGCCGACAGGTCGTCGCTGGGGATGGTGTCGAGGGTGGCTGAGACGTCGGCTGAGTCGATCGAGCCAACGATGATTTCACGCGCGGCGTCGTCACGGGCGGCAAGCTGGTCGGCCGTCCACGTCGGGGGAATGACACCGTCAAGAACGTAACCACGGGCTTGATTTGGAAGCGCGAGACGGAGTTGACGTAACCAGTTTGTAAACGACTTAGGGCCGTCAAGGCGAGCGTGCTTGGGGAACACGACTTTTGATGCGGTGGCGGTGTTTGCCTGCGTGGCAGTGACGGGCGGGGAGGCGGCGGCGGCGGCAGGGGGCTGTGAGGCCTGTAGAGCGGCAAGCTGTGCCTGTAGCGTGGCGATTTGCACGCTGATCGAAGGGTCAGGGGAGCTGATGTCCCTGGGGGGCGAAGGCGGGGCGGGGGAGCTGTCCATGCTGCGATGGTGCGATGGGCTGGGGCGGCTCGAGTGGCTGGGCTCGAGGGAAAAATTTCAAGCGGCGGGGCTGGTAGCTCGTGGGCTTATAACCTATTCGATCAACTCTACTACGTCAGCGATGTAGTTATAGCCAAGAGTGATGAATATCATTTCAACATACCTATTCGATCAACTCTACTACGTCAGCGATGTAGTTATAGCCAAGAGTGATGAATAGGAATCTAACAGTAAGGGAGCCGCGCGCCCCAAGTCCTCAGCCAGCGAGCCTCGGGGCTGAGCCAATGTGCCAGGCTCGCTGCGCGCGCCTAAGTCCTGGGCCGATGCGCCCGGCTCGCTCCGCGCGCCTAAATCCTGGGCCGATGCGCCCGGCTCGCTCCGCGCGCCTAAGTCCTGACCCGAGCGGAGAGTGGATTCCTCACACGTCCTCGACGCCTACTTTGCACGCCTCGATCGCTCGAACCGCCGCCTCGTCGCACGGTAGACTTCCTTCTGGGGGGGACAGTGTCAGGATGACAGCAATACTCGAAGGAAGCCCCCAAGGCTATATGCGGGTAGAGTTGACTTGACCGGATGCTTGCCTTGTTTCAAGCATCGTCGGCGTGATGGCGTAGGCGTGAGGCGCGTGGGCGCGCACTCGGTGGTCGAGGGTTCGATGCGCCCAGAGCGCAATCTTCTTTTGGTTTGTTTTATCTTTTTGTTAGCCGAGGCGCGGCTTCAGGGTTTTTACCGGTGCTCCCGCGAGCAATCCTTTTTACCCCTGAGGCGACCTCTTGGAGTGGTTGATTTGGCTAAGTCCCCTCTGTGCCTGGAGCAGTCCCTTCCTTTTTGTCTTAGCACCTTCCCCCGGAGCTTGGTCCGCTCTTCTTGTTTGGTTGCCCTTCCTCTTCTTGTCGATCGTTTGGGAATTAAGTCCGTTATACTTGATTTCCTGCGAGCCTCTCGACCGACTCCCCTCCTCGCCTGCTCCTCTGTCGACTGCCGCCGCAACAGCCGACGCTTCCTGAAATCCCCCCCCTCGCACCAACGCGTGTAGACGACGTCATCCCTGCGGACGTCGCCTGCCACAAGAGCCGACAAAGCAGAGTTGATCTCGTTGTTCCAGATACGTCCAGCCTGGCGCAAGCCGTAGAGTGACCGGTGCAGTTGGAGGACCTTGCCGGGCATGTAGATCCCTTCGGGCACGCGAATGTACAGGGGGGTGTCCAGTTTACCGTAGAGATAGGCCTTGTCGATGTCGGCCTGATGGACGTGGTACCCATGAGCGGCTGCAAGGGCCAGGAGTGCGCGAATGGATGTGAACTTAGCGACGGGTGCGAAGGTCTCATCGAAATCAATGCCGGAACGCTGAGAGTCACCACGAGCAACCAGTCGGCCTTTGTAAGACTTGATGTGGCCGTGTTGGTCGCGTTTCGTGCGGAAGACAAAGCGCGAGCCGAGGACTTTGGAGTCTGCAGGCACGAGGGACTCATCAATTGGTGTGAAGGCCGAGAAATCCCGGGAGAGCGAGTCGAATTCGGCCTGGGCAGCGAGACGCCACTCGTCTGCTTGCGGGGTTGCCATCGCAGCGCGCCAGTGAGGAGGGTCCCGGGCAGGTGCGATCAGTTCCGTCGGGTCGACGGGCGAGGTTTCGAGCAGAGCAGTGGCGCCAGAGGCGAGGTAGGCAACAGGCGAGGGGGAGTGAAGCGCAGCATCAACGTCGTCAGGGAATTCCTGCGCAAGGCAGAGGGACGCAACATCACCCGAGCGTGGCAAGAGGTCGATGGGGTCTGGTGATTCGGATCGAGCAGGCGAGGGTGGCGCCGGCAACGGACGTGGGGCCACCGGTCGCGGTGATGGGCAGGGCATGGAGATGGCCGAGTCGGAGCTGCCTTGGTCAGAGGCGCAGGAGGTTGGGGAATCCCGGTCGGAGTGGTCACCAGTTTGGGATATGGGAGAGCCTTGGTCAGAGGCGGGAGGCGCGCGTGAGTCCTGGTCAGGGATGTCACGGGCCGGGGAGGGACGGCGCAGGCCTTGGTCAGAGGCAGCGGGCACAGGTCCAGGGAGCTCAGCGCGAGGCGCCAGAGAGCGAAGGCTCAGAGTGGTCTACCTGGTCAGGGTAAATGTCGGCGGCCACAGGAAGCGGAATGGCGCCGGTGTGGGTGTTGGCCACAGGCTGCAGGGCGGGGAACTCAGATTCACGAAAGACGACGTTGCAACTGAGGATAATTTTGCGTGTAGCCGGGTCGAAGAGGCGATAGGCCTTTGCATGGTCGTCGAGCCCTACGAAGATGAGTGGCACGGCCTTGGGGTCGAGGTCGGTGCGCTTAACCGAGGGGAGGCAGTGCCAAGCGCGGCAGCCAAAGGCACGTAGCGAGGAGACATCCGGTGCGACACCATGCCAGCGAGTGTCGGGAATATCGCCACGGATGCCCGCATGGGGCATCAAGTTTTTGCAGTGCACGAAGTACTTGGCAGCTTCGGCCCAGAGACGTGTATCGGCGCCGGCCGAGTAGAGCAAAGCAAGGATACCCTCTTTGATGGTCCGATTGGTGCGTTCAACACGTCCGTTTTGTTGAGGCGTGTATGGAATAGTGAGTTCGCGACGGATGCCCTTGGTCAAACAGAAGTCGACAAAGTTGTGCAGAGTGAACTCGCCACCATTGTCAGAGCGAATGGTTTTTACCCGATCACCCGTGGTGTTCTCTACCTCAAGAATCCAGTCGCGGAGACGGTGAAAGACGTCGCTCTTGTAAGTGAGGAGGATGCACCAATGTTTGCGGGTGTAGTCGTCGACAATCACAAGCATGTAGCGATGACCGCCGAAGCTGGCTCGAGGCATTTGGGCAACGTCGACATGGACAAGGTCCAGACGGCCAGACGCAATGGACTGGGAACGACTGAAAGGAAGGGCGTGCGCTTTGGAAGCGAGACAAGCATTGCAATTGAAGGACCTAACCTCCTCCTCTGAATATACCCAATCCACCCCAGTGACCAAGCCTTTCTGCACGACGTTCTTGAGTTGCGCAACGGGTAAATGCGCGAAGCGACGGTGCAGAGTCAGCAAGGAAACTCTGTGAGGGGTGGCAAGGAGGGCATTGGGCATACAGGGTGAGGGTGCGACGTTTAACGCGTACAGGTCATTTGCAACGGCTTGAGCAGTGGCAACAACGGTGCCAGAGGAGTTGCTGATCTTGGCGCAGCCGGAGCCAAAGGAGATGCTGAACCCAAGGCGATCCAATCGTCGGACGGACAGCAGGTTGCACGGCAGGGATGGCACCAAGAGGACATCGGTCGTCACGACGGGGCCAGTTGGAGTCGATATGCGGACAGAGCCACAACCGGTGGAGGGGAGGGAACCGGCAACTCCAGCAACAGGCGGGCCGGTGAACGAGCGCAGCGTCGAGAATAGTGAACGGTCGTTGGCCATGTGACGATTTGCACCGGAGTCGAGGAGCCATGCCGATTTGGGAAACGGTGACGGAGTGGCAAGGAGACAGGCGGTGAACGTCGTGGGCTCGGGCATCTCGACAACGGCGGGAGAGGCGACGGCTGGGGTACCCTTCTTACGTCCTCGCGAACTCGCTCCGGTGGAAGCCTTGCGGGTATTGAATCGTATGTCTCGGGAGGGGACTGGATCGGCAACCAGTGAGTACACGAGACACAGTACGAGTTGTGGGAAGTATATTGGAGCGTTTGGATTGCAACTGACCTGGATCGGCAACCAGTGAGTACACGAGACACAGTACGAGTTGTGGGAAGTATATTGGAGCGTTAGGGGAAAGACTATAAGAGGCGCGCAGTGCGAGTGCGCGAAATATCTCTAAGTCCAAAAGGGGTCCGAGCGGCGCGCGGCTGGCTAGGCTGGGCGCGGGTTGGAGATCGACCTAAGCAAGAGTGTATGGAATTCAACACCCCCCCTCGCTCGAAGCTTACTTAGCCTCTAAGACCCAGGTTGTCACGATGAACCTTGAACACCAAGGGTCCAAGTGCCTTGGTGAAGATGTCGGCGACCATGGTTTTTGTGTCCACATAGTCGACTTGAATGGTGCCCAGCTTGACCTGGTCGCGTACAAAGTGCTCACGAATGCGAATGTGACGGGACCGGTGGTGAAGGGTGGGGTTCTTGGCGAGAGCAATGGCTCCTTGGTTGTCGCCGTACAGCTGGACGGGAGCTCGGGTGTCGATGCCCAGCTCCATGAGCAGTTCTTGGAGGTGGCCAGCTTCCTTTGAGGCATGTGAGAGGGCGAGGTACTCGGCGTCTGTAGTGGAGTCGGCCACACGGTTTTGCACTTTGGAGGACCAGGAGATGACAGATCCCGCAAGGTGGAAGCTGTACCCCATGGTTGACCGTGATGATGTGGTGCAGGTTCCCCAGTCTGCGTCAGAGTAACCGGTGAAACCGGAGAACTTGCCTTGTTCAGAGCTGTAGTGCAGTCCCAGACGTGCGGTTCCACGTAAGTACCGGAAGACAGTCTTGATGGCCGTCCAGTGTTCAGGTGTGGGACTGGCAGAGAAGCGTGCAAGGTATCCGACAGCGTAGGAAATGTCTGGGCGAGTACCGGTGGCAGCGTATAGGAGGCACCCAATGGCCTGCATGTAGCGTGTCTGAGCGATCTTTGACGGTTCCGCGAGCGAATGCTCGAGCTGGCGGTTTGGGGCCATGGGCGTGGAGGCGGGGCTGCTGTCTGACATGCCAAATCTGCGGAGGATACTTGTGATGTACGCCTCCTGCGACAGGATGATGGACTTGTCGGCCTGTCGTTTGATCTGGATCCCCAAGATGTATTGGGCTGGGCCAAGTCGCTTGATGCCGTATTTTTGCTCCAGGCCGTTGAGGATGCGCTCAATCTCGTCCTCCGAAGGGCTGACCATCAGCAAGTCATCGACGTAGAGGGCGATGTAGTGGTAGTGGTCGCCGTCGCGTCGTACGTATACGCAGTGATCCTTGGCTGTGGCGCGGTAGTTGAGGCTTTTTAGCGTCAAGTCAATGTGCTCGTTCCAGACTCGGCCGGCCTGCTTGAGGCCGTAGATCGATCGATGGAGTTTGAGGACTTTACCGGGCATGTCAACACCTTGTGGGACTCGCATGTAGAGGTCTTCCTTCAGTTCGCCATGGAGGTATGCCTTGTCAACGTCGGCCTGATGGACGTGGAGGTTTTGTGCGGCGGCCAGGGCGATGAGAGCTCGGATGGAGGTGAACTTGGCGACAGGAGCAAACGTCTCATCGTAATCGATACCTGGGCGCTGGGAAAACCCCTGTGCAACGAGCCGGCCCTTGTGCGAAGTAATCTTGCCAAGTTGGTCGCGTTTGGTGCGGAAGATGAACCTGGATCCAAGGACTTTGGCACCGGGGGGCAGTGAGGAGGAGTTGACCGGGGTGAAGCATTTGTACTCGGTGGCAAGGGAGTGAAACTCATCGGCTGCTGCTTGCCTCCAGATCTCCTCTTTACCTGACTTGACCGCCTGCGACCAATTTTGGGGGTCCTCGGTTGGCCCTTCGAGTTCGACGACCGGTGAACCAGCAGTGGTGGCGGCGAAGGCAGCGGCGCGAGACGGGCATGACAAGAAGTCGATTGGGTCGGCCGAGTCGTCGGTCACGTCCGACGCAGGGGGTGATGGCGAGAACTGAGCCCTGGACATGTCGGACGGTGTGTCAAAGCCATCGTCGGACATGTCGATTGTTGTGTCGTCACTCGCGTTGGTCTCAAGCGCGGCAAATCGATTTTCGTGCACGACAGGCTGGAGGGACGGAGGTGGTGCAGCGCGGGAGCCATGGGCAGCGTCAACAAAGGTCCAGTCGCCAGTGGTGGACGTCATGGGAGGTTTCGGTTGGTTGATCGGGGCATCTCGAGCGGGGAAGACTTTCTCATCGAATAGGACGTCGCGACTCTGGAAGAACGAAGTTGTGGCCGAGTCGTACAGCGTCCAGGCCTTGGATTTGTTATCGATGCCAACGAAGATGAATGGTTTGGCCTTGGGGTCGAGTTTTGCCCGCTTGTGCTGAGGGGTGGTGTGCCAGGCGCGGCAGCCGAATACCCTCAGGTTTGCCGTGCTGGGAGGTTTGCCAAACCAGACAGCGTCCGGGATCTTGTGGTCGATGGCGCTGTGCGGGCTGAGGTTCTTGGTGTCAACAACGTACCTGAGGGCCTCTCGCCAGAGTGTCATGGGCAGTCCCGAGTGCTGGAGCAGGGCGATCGTCCCCTCGACAATCGTGCGGTTTGTCCTTTCGGCTCGGCCGTTCTGCTCCGGGGTGTACGGGATTGTGAGCTGCCTGGTAATGCCGTGGTGAGAGCAGTACTCAATGAAGGCTTTGGACGTGTATTCGCCGCCATTGTCCGTTCGTAGCGTGCGGAGCTTGAGGCCCGTTGAGCGTTCGATCATGGTGTGCCAACGCTGGAAGGTGTCGAAGACTTGACTCTTGTTTCTCAGTGCGCTGACCCACGTCTTTCGGGAGAAATCGTCGATGAAGGTGACAACATATCGTTCCCCGTCGGTGGCTGGTTCGGGCAGAGTGAGGACATCGGAGTGGACCAGTTCGAGTGGTTGCGAAGCGCGAGAGTCCGACGTTGGGAAAGATGTCCTGGTTGCCTTTGCCGCTTTGCAGGTGTCGCAGGAGAAGGCCTTGCATTCGGCCGCCGAGTATGTCCATGTTTGACCTTGTAGTTGACCCGATGAGACTGCCCTTCGCAGGTTGGGGAGGGACAGGTGGCCGAATCGTTGATGCAGAGTCAGGAGAGGGATGGCGGCGGCTGCAACCGGTGACGGTGTGCAGCGGATTGGGGTGGCGTCCAGTGTCGACAATTGGTTCGCAATGAGGGATGCGACGCCTATGAGGTGACCTTGTGACCGGAGCTCGATGGTCTTGCCAAAGTGGGTGTAAATGCGCTCGCGGCGCAGCTGCATGACCGAGATCAGGTTGGCTGGAAGGTCGGGGACGTAGTAGACGTTGCAGAGCTTGATCGTTCGTTGTTTCGACGTTTGTATCGTGATCGAGCCGGTGCCTTGTGCCATGAGTGATCCGCCAGCGCCATCAACAGCGATGTGCGACCGTGTGTGCCAGACGTCGAAGAGAGACGCGTCCTTGACCATGTGGTGGGAGGCGCCCGAGTCGAGTACTAGGGTGTCGTTGGGAAGGTGAAGCTCCCGGTTCGAGTTCAGACGACCTAGGAGTGCGACGACGTTCACGCTGGGCCGAACTGTCACGCTCACAGTCGGGTCCAGGTGCGACGTGTCAAGTTGCGTCATGGTGCGGTAACGGCCGGTCGCATAGGCGAGGGTGGTTGCAACAGTGTGGTATAGAGCGATGATGATGACGAAGACGATCATGATGGTCGCAAGTGACGATGGTGGTGGTGGCATCGTGGAGCAGCTGTTAGCTCGGGCTCATAACCTATTGAATCGTATGTCTCGGGAGGGGACTGGATCGGCAACCAGTGAGTACACGAGACACAGTACGAGTTGTGGGAAGTATATTGGAGCGTTAGGGGAAAGACTATAAGAGGCGCGCAGTGCGAGTGCGCGAAATATCTCTAAGTCCAAAAGGGGTCCGAGCGGCGCGCGGCTGGCTAGGCTGGGCGCGGGTTGGAGATCGACCTAAGCAAGAGTGTATGGAATTCAACAGCGGGCGCGGAAAGCGGCGGCCCAGGCGGTGTCAGGACAATCTCTGAGCCAGTGCAGTTGGCGACATGTTGGGTTGGGGCATGGTCCGGGAACGGCGCGGTGCTGGGGGGTGGCGACAGCGACAGCGGGAGCTTCAGCCGGACGAGCCTTGATCTCCCGATAGATGCGGTTGAGGATGTCGGCCGCGGGAGGTAAGGTACCGGATGTGCCCTGAGCATTCACGAAGGTTGTGCGCCATGCGGAGAGGGACGATGGCATCCTCGCGAGTAGGTGAGACGCAAGCAGGGAATCTGTGGTGACGTTGGAGTCGGCGAGAAGTCGAGAATCATTGTCAAAGCGATCACGAAACTGGAGGAATGCGTCGGGGCTATCGGGCATGGGCTCGGGGCTGAAGAGGCGAGCGACAACGGGTAGGAGGTCGACAGCCGAGACGGCGCCATATCGCATGCGGAGAGCCACCCAAATCTTGTGGCCGCTGTGGGCGTCGCCGAAGTAACGAGAGAGACCGGGAAGAACCATCCGTGGGTCGACGGCGGCGCAGATGGAGGCGCGAGCGTAGTGATCCCATAGTGGGACGTAGGACGGGGGCCAAGATGGATGGGGTACACCGGATTAAAGGTATCCGAGGACGTCGGAGGGTAGGCGGGAGCACAGCGTAAGGACCCAGTCCTGGTAGCCGTTGGCGTCGCGGAGGAGATCGGAGGCAGCAAAGGCTGCGACTTGCGTGGGCGGGCGAGGTGGAGGAACCGCGAGCGTCGTGGCGGGGCCTACGGACTTGCTGTCGGCAGGCGCGGACTTGGTGTCGTCAAGCGCAGACATGCTGAGTCGTGCGGAGCGCCGGGCAAAGCCGGGCGGTGCGAAGGACGCAAAGTTCGACAAAGGCGGACACGGGAGTGGCCGCGCTGGTAGGTCGTTCGGGCTTATAACCTATGAAGTTACGACGACTGCTCAAGCGGTGGTAAGGCTCTGATCGACGGACCAAGGAGACCAGACCAAGAAGTTGCTTGTTACACACCTGCTCAAGCGGTGGTAAGGCTCTGATTGACGGACCAAGGAGACCAGACCAAGAAGTTGCTTGTTACACACCTGCTCAAGCACTACAGTGAGTTATGATAGCTAGTAAAGATAAAGGAAGAAGGAAATGTAGTGCTCACCTGCTCAAGCGGTGGTAAGGCTCTGATCGACGGACCAAGGAGACCAGACCAAGAAGTTGCTTGAGCAGGAGAGAGAGAAGCGCGGAGCCATTTGGCTCGGGTGAGCGCACGGCTGGGTCTGCCACCTTTGTCAGGCGCACGGACCCAGCCCAGGAAAGGGAGAGAGCCTAGGTGTGGAAGGCAGGCCAAAAAGGAGGTAAGATGAGACTAAGAAAAGGAGGCATGATGCGAGAAGGAAACATAAGAGTTTGTCAATCTCACAAATGGCGCCTTGGTTGTCGCCGTACAGTTGGACAGGGGCTCGTGTGTCAACGCCCAGCTCCATAAGCAGTTCTTGGAGGTGGCCAGCTTCCTTTGAGGCATGTGAGAGGGCGAGGTACTCGGCGTCTGTAGTGGAGTCGGCCACACGGTTTTGCACTTTGGAGGACCAGGAGATGACAGATCCAGCCAGGTGGAAGCTGTACCCCATCGTTGACCGTGATGATGTGGTGCAGGTTCCCCAGTCTGCGTCAGAGTAACCGGTGAAGCCGGAGAACTTGCCTTGTTCAGAGCTGTAGTGCAGTCCCAGACGTGCGGTTCCACGTAAGTACCGGAATGTTGAATTTCATTCTACTACAATCCTTCGAACACTTCAACCTTGCGCCGCAACTTACCCGGCCCGCCCATTTTCTTGTCTCGAGCGCCTTTCGCCTCGGCGCACTCTCGCCTCGAGCGCTTTTTCGCCTCGGCGCGTTCTCGTCTCGGGCGCTGGCAGGCGACGTCCGCAGGGATGACGTCGTCTACACGCGTTGGTGCGAGGGGGGGGATTTCAGGAAGCGTCGGCTGTTGCGGCGGCAGTCGACAGAGGAGCAACCGAGGAGGGGAGTCGGTCGAGAGGCTCGCAGGAAATCAAGTATAACGGACTTAATTCCCAAACGATCGACAAGAAGAGGAAGGGCAACAAAACAAGAAGAGCGGACCAAGCTCCGGGGGAAGGTGCTAAGACAAAAAGGAAGGGACTGCTCCAGGCACAGAGGGGACTTAGCCAAATCAACCACTCCAAGTATATAGGTATCATAGGTGGGGTAGAGCCCAATTCCGGGATACATTTTGGAATAGAACCCCAAATTCCCAGTGAAAATGAAAATTGACAGTGCAGGGGAAATTGCTCGTGCACTGCTGAAATCCACTTTTTCGACTCTGAAGGGCGGCACACATCAAAAACCGTCAAATCGAGGTGCACGGTCAATTGCTCGTGCACCGCTGAAATCCACTTTTTCGACTCTGAAGGGCGGCACGGGTCAAAAACCGCCAAATCGAGGTGCACGGTCAATTGCTCGTGCACCGCTGAAATCCACTTTTTCGACGCTGAAGGGCGGCACGGGTCAAAAACCGCCAAATCGAGGTGCACGGTCAATTGCTCGTGCACTGCTGAAATCCACTTTTTCGACGCTGAAGGGCAAGTCAAACATCGCCAAATTGAGGTGCACGGGGAATTGCTCGTGCATTGCGAGATGGCAGTGCAGCGTGAAACCCCGTGCACCGAGTAAGCCTGAGCCCAGAGCGCTGAACCGAGATCGGATCCGAAATGGGAAACCCATTTCGGGCTTCGGCGTATCGCTAGAGCTGAGCCACGGCAGACTTGAGGACTTGTAGACGTTGATAAGTTTATTGCAACTCTGTCACGATCACAGCTGGCTTATATAGGCTTGATTTGTCCTATTCTGCGTTGTTTTTTCAGTATACTCAATTTTACTAGTCGTTGTGGCCTCGTCTGAGGCCCGTCCGAGTCGACTTCAGCGCGCGCGCCAACGCTCCTTTCCCTCTCCCCACTCACTCGCCCGACCCGACTCGACTCAGCTCTGAAACCACTACACCATAACGCTCTCCCCACATCACCCAATCGGCAAGATGCAGCTCGGCCACTCTCGACGGATGCTCGACGTGTCCCTTCGTGCGGGCTGATGCGGGCACGGTGCGACGTCGCACGACACGACTATCAACGACTCCAACATCGTCGTCTTCGGCACGATACGATGGGCAGATTGATACGAGAGTGCGTGGTCATTTTCAGCTGCGTCGTAGCTTACGTCGATGCATCGCTCAGCGTACTCGGTCGGACACGTGCTCGGTCAGCGCATCGCTTCGATCACCCCGAACGCCCACAAGCTACTCGACCAATGAGGGTGGTGAGCTCTTTATTCAGAAGTACTCAGCTCTCGTCCCATTCGCTCACCTCATTGTTGTTGGGTACTGCGGCTCACCACTCTAGTTCAGATTGCGCGTTGGCCGACGCGCTGGCATCCGAGCTTCGCACCGAACCGCTCTGTGACTTGTACAACCATATTCTGCGATCACAATGCCCAACCCACATCAGCTCCATCGAGGAGACGCTCACCCTTCTCCAGGTCTCGAATCGATGCATATGTCACTCGACCCACATCGCCGCACCCCGAACACCACTATCGACCGGTGACGATCTCCTCCGCCACCCCCACATCGCCCACTTCGCGTCGTCAACTTCAACCCATCACACGAATGCAATCGCTTGCTGTCACATCTCTTTCTTGATCGAATTGGCGAGTGTCATCGACGCGGCAAGCTCAGGGTTTGTCGGAACATGTGATGCACGACCCGACTGATTTCGTCGATGTCGAGATCCGAGACCTGCATCGGCTCGAGCACTTTCACTCCGTCTCAACCGCCCGCGACTTACTCAACCTCCGCGCTCGTCAGCCAGCTCATCGAGTCATTCGTCCCAAGTCACTACGTCTCAACTCGTCGCTTCAAACATACCACATTCCAGCTCGCCTTCCTCGCCATCCAACTTGATTGGACTTGCACGCTGGCTTTCAAGCTCGTCGATCGCATCATCCAATTGACTTTCGGGCAAAACTGTCGAGATTCGCCACGGAACACCTCGTCGCTTCACATTTTACTCGACCTCCATCCTACGTTGCGCAGGTTGAAGCGTCAAGGCACGACTCGAACTTCTTCGGATCGCTCGAACTGGGCCTCGAACTGTGACGATTTTTCGCACTCTCAATCGACCTCGGCGCTTCGCTCGACCAGCTTGTTACGTGCGATTAGCATCCCGCCGATTTGCACGTTCGTACACGCTTCTGAAAGTCTGGTCATGCGGCCATGGACTGCGATAGGCGTCGCATGGCGCTCCACCTCCTCTCGCTTCGCTTCTTGCACTCACCTCCCAGGGTTTCGACGAAATTGCTCGGCAGTTACTAAGCGAGCAAACGTCCGAAAGGTCAGTGAGTGTCTTCAACCTGAAGGCATAATCTTCCTCCACACCTCGCGTTGCAAGTATGTGCAGTCTTGCTCATGTTTGACTTTTGATTTGCTCCACCGGGTCTCAGATTTCTGCCTGCGCTCAAGTCGACTCTTTGGACTCCCATTTGCTCCCAACCGTTTCCAGTGCGTCTCCCGGAAGAAAGATCGTCCACCATTTCCAATTGGGATCGACAATCTCCTGGCGAAGCTTGCTTTGCTCGACCTCGACCTCCTCTCGATCGCCCTGACCTCAAAACTCAACTCGGTGCGACCGTTCGTTGAGGAGCGTGTAAGCTCTCATCTTTGCCGCTGCTGCCTCGCCCACTTGTCATTCGCCGATCCTCGTACCACTCGACTCGACTCGACTTTCTTTCACTGCATGAAGTATAAGGGCAAATGACCCCGCCCCCCCCCCTAAAAAAGAGTTGGCTCTTGAGTTAGGTAGTGGCCCCAGAGGCAAAAAAGTCACGTGATATTGTGTTTTTGATCTTCATTGCATCGACTCAACATCAGCACGACCCAGTGTAGCTCGAACTTTTCGCGGTGCTGCAAAGAGATTGCGCTCATGTCCTGTCGCCGCACCGTGCGGTGCCGAATTCAGATTCTTGTTCCCGCACCGTGCGGCGCCGAATCCAAATTCCTGTTCCCGCACCGTGCGGTGCCGAATTCAGATTCTTGTTCCCGCACCGTGCGGTGCCGAAACCAGATTCTTGTTCCCGCACCGTGCGGCGCCGAAACCAGATTCTTGTTCTCGCACCGTGCGGCGCCGAATTCAGATTCCTGTTCCCGCACCGTGCGGCGCCGAAACCAGATTCCTGTTCCCGCACCGTGCGGCGCCGAAACCAGATTCCTGTTCCCGCACCGTGCGGCGCCGAAACAGATCTCACTCGAGGGAGAAGACTGCGCTCGATTCCTGTTCCCGCACCGTCCGGTGCCGAATTCAGATTCTTGTTCTCGCACCGTGCGGCGCCGAAACAGATCTTACTCGAGGGAGAAGACTGCGCTCGATTCCTGTTCCCGCACCGTGCGGTGCCGAATTCAGATCGTTGTTCTCGCACCGTCCGGTGCTGAATTCAGATTCCTATATATGGGAAATTTCCAAAGACCACGTGCCACAGAGTCCCGAGAGACCCTTGCAAAGAAGCTCGCGCGAGCTTCTTGTGCTATTTGAGAGAGAGGGGTGGGGGCAGCCGCACTCGCAGCCTTCGGCCACCGGCGCTCGCGATCTCCGAAATGGGAAATCCATTTCGGGCTTCGGTGTATCGCTGGAGCTGAGGCACGGCAGACTTGAGGACTTGTAGACGTAAATAAGTGTATTTTAACTCTGTCACGATCCCAACTGGTTTGTACATTAGTTAGGGTAATAGGGTAAAGGCCCCATTTGTGCTATTATGCATTGTGCTTTGAGTATACTCAATTACACTAGTCGTTGTGGCCTTGACGACTTTGGGGCGCGCGCGCGGTCCACTGCTTCTTGTCCTCCGGCCAGAACAAATGTACGGACATGTTTGTCCACTTCCTTTTAGGTACACAACTGGATCAGAGGCTGTTGAACACTTATATGAGTAGACTCACATGGATTTGCAGGGAGAACATGATAGCATGTGTATTTCAGTACTTATGATGATTCGAAATTGTCATGTCCGTACCGCAACCCCATGTCCGTCCACTTGTCGGTCGCGGTTGCGGACACGGCGGTCTGCGCTACGGACATGGCTAGGAGATGTCGGCAGACATCCGACCAAAGCCGCGGCTTCGCTCGCTCCGAAGTGGTCAGTGTGACCGAAGACAAGTGGCTGTATAGATTGAACCTTGTTAATACATCATTACATCAACGAATACCTAGGAATCATGCTCGAGTGGTGATTTTGCAAGTCCAAGGCCATGTATTGTGAAAGTCATGAACGCCGGACGATCGAGCCCCTTTTCGCCGACAGGGCTAAGTGGGCGATCTTCTCCGTGCCATCATCATATCCATGTACTTTTGCAAACGAATGCCTTTTCACGGAAGAAAAAGGCGTCAGATCGACCTCACAGAGAATTGCGATCATCGTCGAAGGCGGGCCGGGTGACCGAACTTGTGCGCAAACGAAGTGCCAACCGCATCATCTTTTCACCGACGTTCTATTAAAGAAAGCCCAATCTCAGGCTCTGTTCACGCTACCAGATATAATTATCTCTTTATTCATATCACAGTAGTGCGGTCTGCGAGAGACTGCCAGTGAGACATGCTTCCGGGACACGCCCTGCTTGACTCTGACTCGGAGTCTCGTCTACCATCGCGCGGTGATCTCGCTCGTAATCGGATCAAAAGTGTGCTCCCGAATACGATGTCTTTCCCTCAAATCTTC
Source organism: Microbotryum silenes-acaulis (assembly GCA_003665825.1). Lineage (NCBI taxonomy): Eukaryota > Fungi > Basidiomycota > Microbotryomycetes > Microbotryales > Microbotryaceae > Microbotryum > Microbotryum silenes-acaulis. Next base: position 1,587,303 of record QPFY01000007.1, read on the forward strand.
CGACGTAGCTCGTCTACATGCCAAGAACAGCCCTTCATTAAAGGAATGTCGATTGTACAAGCATGCTCAGTGACCTGGACGAATCGACCAAGTTTTCGCCGCGGACGCCGGTCGACTCACTCGTTCAACGACCCCGCCAAGCGCTGACCTCGGAATTACTCGCTCTCTCTAGCCTTGAAACTTTCTCGCATCCCTTTTCGAGTTTCAAAAAGATATACGCCTTTAAAGGTTGACTGGACCTGAGCCAATCGGAGACCGATCTCACGGCCGAGTGCGCCGAGCTTCGGAATCTCGCGCGGTGAGCTGATAGGCTCGACTTGACGTTCGCGCGCGCCAACGCCCCTTTCCCTCTCCCCACTCACTCGCACCACTGGCCTCGACTCGGACTCGGCACTGACCGCACTACGTCACAACTCGGCGTCACAATGCTTTCATGTCGTTCGATGCCCCATTCAATCTGCAAGGCGCAGCTCGATCCCTCTTCACTACAGCTCGACGTGTCACCTCAAGCCGGCTGATGCGGGCACGGTGCGACGTCGCACAACGTGGTCAACAACACTGCCATCTTCAACACGATACAACTAAGACCGCAACCTGAGAAGGCGTGATCACTTTCAGCAACGTGCTAGCTTGCGTCGATGCACCGCTCGAGCGTTCTCGGTCGGACACGTGCTCGGTCACCGCACCGCCTCGATCGCCCCGATTGCCCACTCGCTACTCGACCGATGAATGTGGTGAGCTCTTCATTCAGATAGTATTTAGCGGGAACTGCAATCGCTCACCTCATGATCGTCTTTGCTGCGCATCACTCTAGTTCAGATCGTGCGTTGGCCGTCTCGCTGGCATCCGAGCCTCGCACCGAACCGCTCTGTGACTTGTAGGACCATACTCTGCGATCACAGTGCACAACCCACATCAGCACCATTGAAAAGATGATACTTTTCCGCGGTCTCGAATTGGTGCACACGTCACTCGATCCTCGTCGCTCCACCCCGAACACCACTGTCGACCTGTGCCGATCTTCTCCGCCACCCCCACATGGTGCACCCGCGTCGTCAACGTCAACCAATCGCACGAATGCATTCCCTCACATCTCTTTCTTGATCGAGTATATAGGTACCATAGGTGGGGTACAGCCCAATTCCGGTTTACGTTTTGGATTAGAACCACAAATCCCCAGTGAAATTGAAAAGTCGCAGTGCACGGGGAATTGCTCGTGCACTGCTGAAATCCACTTTTTCGGCAAAACCGTCAAATCGAGGTGCACGGTCAATTGCTCGTGCACCGCTGAAATCCACTTTTTCGACGCTGAAGGGCGGCGCGGGTCAAAAACCGCCAAATCGAGGTGCACGGTCAATAGCTCGTGCACTGCTGAAATCCACTTTTTCGACGCTGAAGGGCGGGGCACAAGTCAAAAACCGTCAAATCGAGGTGCACGGTCAATTGCTCGTGCACCGCTGAAATCCACTTTTTCGACGCTGAAGGGCGGCACGGGTCAAAAACCGTCAAATCGAGGTGCACGGTCAATTGCTCGTGCACTGCTGAAATCCACTTTTTCGACGCTGAAGGGCGGGGCACAAGTCAAAAACCGTCAAATCGAGGTGCACGGTCAATTGCTCGTGCACTGCTGAAATCCACTTTTTCGACGCTGAAGGGCGGCACGGGTCAAAAACCGTCAAATCGAGGTGCACGGTCAATTGCTCGTGCACCGCTGAAATCCACTTTTTCGATGTTGAAGGGCGGCACAAGTCAAAAACCGTCAAATCGAGGTGCACGGTCAATTGCTCGTGCACCGCTGAAATCCACTTTTTCGACGCTGAAGGGCGGCACGGGTCAAAACCGTCAAATCGAAGTGCACGGTCAATTGCTCGTGCACTGCTGAAATCCACTTTTTCGATGTTGAAGGGCGGCACAAGTCAAAAACCGTCAAATCGAGGTGCACGGTCAATTGCTCGTGCACTGCTGAAATCCACTTTTTCGACGCTGAAGGGCGGCACGGGTCAAAAACCGTCAAATCGAGGTGCACGGTCAATTGCTCGTGCACCGCTGAAATCCACTTTTTCGATGTTGAAGGGCGGCACAAGTCAAAAACCGTCAAATCGAGGTGCACGGTCAATTGCTCGTGCACCGCTGAAATCCACTTTTTCGACGCTGAAGGGCGGCACGGGTCAAAAACCGTCAAATCGAGGTGCACGGTCAATTGCTCGTGCACCGCTGAAATCTACTTTTTCGACGCTGAAGGGCGGCACAAGTCAAAAACCGCCAAATCGAAGTGCACGGGGAATTGCTCGTGCACTCATGAAATCCACTATATATATGGGCAATTGCCAAATACCACATGGCACAGACTCCCGAGAGACGCTTGCAAAGAAGCTCGCGCGAGCATCCTGTGGCATTTGAGAGTGGGGTGGTGGGGGGCAGCCGCACTCGTAGCCTTCGGCCACCGGCGCTCGCGATCTCCCATTTCGGGCTTTGGTGTATCGCTGGAGCTGAGGCACGGCAGACTTGAGGACTTGTAGACGTAAATAAGTGTATTGTAACTCTGTCACAATCCCAACTGGTTTGTACATGCCTAATTTGTGCGATTATGCATTGTGCTTTGAGTATACTCAATTACACTAGTCGTTGTGGCCTTGACGACTTTGGGGCGCGCGCGCGGTCCACTGCTTCTGGTCCTCGGGCCAGAACAAATGTACGGACATGTCCGTCCGCTTGATTTTAGATACAGCTGGATCAGATAATACTGATGCTGTCGAACAATTGTATGAGTAGACTCACTATCTGCAAGGAGAACATGATAGCATCTTATAATGATTGGAATTTTCATGTCCGTACCGCAACCCCATGTCCGTCCACTTGTCGGTCGCGGTTGCGGACATGGCGGTCTGCGGTACGGACATGGCTGGGAGATGTTCGCACACTGTCATCCGATCCACGCCGCTTCGCTCGCTCCGACATGGTCTGTGACGAGAGACAAGTGGCTGTATGAATTAAATCTTGTTTATACATCATTACATCAAAGAATTTCTAGAGATCATCCTCGAGTGGTGATTTTGCAAGTCAAAGGCCATGTATAGTACTAGAAAGCCATGAACGTCGGACGATCGAGTGTTGTCGCCGACAGTGCTAACGCGGCCAAGTTTCTCTGGGCACCATCACCCTATCCCTTCACTATTTCAAAGGAAGACCTTTTAACCGACCAAGAGTCGTCAGATCGACCTCACAGAGCACTGCAATGTCCGCGAATGAAGTGTCGACCGCGTCATCTTTTCACCGACGATCTCTTGTAGGAAACCTACGCTCACGCTGTTTTCACGCCGCCAGATATCACCTGAGAAGTCAACTCACCTCTTGACACATTTCACAGAATTGCGATCTGCAAGAGACAAAGACCTGCTTACGGGACACGCCCGGCGTGGCCCCAGTGAGTCTCCGAGTCGTCTACCATCGCGCGATGATCTTGCCCGTAATCGGATCAAATACCTGCTCCCGAATACGATGTCTTCACTTCAAATCTTCCGACACAGCTCGTCTAAATTCCAAGAACAGCATTTTAGTATAGGAATGTCAATAGTACAGGCCGAATACAGTGACCTGGACGAATTGACTTTGTCGCCGCGGACGCTGCCGATTGCTCAAACGGCCCGTGTCGACAAGCGCTGATACGCACTAACCTCGAAAAACACTTGCTCTCTCTAGTCCTGAAGCTCTCTTGCATCCTTGTTTGATCTTCGAATCTTGAAGTGCAACAGGTTGAATGGACTCGAGCAAATCGGAGACCGATCTTTCGGCTGAGCGCGCCGAGCTTCGGGATCTTGCGCGTTAGCTGATTGGCTCGACTTCGGACTCGCGCGCGCCAACACTCCTTTCCCTCTCCCCACTCACTCGCACCACTCGCACCATTTGACTCGATTTGGACTCGGCACTGATCGCACCACGCCACAACTCGACGTCACATGCTTTCGCATCGTTCACATGCGCCATTCAAGCTGCAAGATGCAACTCGATCTCTCAACTACAGCTCGACGTGTCACCTCAAGCCGGCTGAGGCGGGCCGGTGCGACGTCGCACAACACGGTTAACAACGAGTCCAACACTGCCATCTTCAACACGATAACTAAAAACCGCCACCTGAGAGGGCGCGGTCACTCTCAGCAGCGTCCAAGCTTACGTCGATGCATCGCTCGAGCATTCTCGGTCGGACACGTGCTCGGTCAGCGCATCGCCTCGTTGACCCCGGTCGCCCTCTCGCTGCTCGACCGATGAATGTGGTGAGCTCTTCATTCGCATAGTATTCAGCGGGAACTGAAATCGCTCACCTCATGTACGTCTTTGCTGCTCATCACTCTAGTTCAGATCGTGCGTTGGCCGTCTCGCTGGCATCCGAGCCTTGCACCGAACCGCTCTGTGACTTGTAGGACCATACTCTGCGATCACAGTGCAGAACCCACATCAGCACCATTGAAAAGATGATACTTTTCCGCGGTCTCGAATTGGTGCACACATCACTCGATCCTCGTCGCTCCACCCCGAACACCACTGTCGACCTGTGCCGATCTCCTCCGCCACCCCCACATGGTGCACCCGCGTCGTCAACGTCAACCAATCGCACGAATGCATTCCCTCACATCTCTTTCTTGATCGAGTCGGAGAGTCTCATCGACGCGGCTAGCTTGGGGTTTGTTGAAACATCTGTTGCGCGACTCGACTGATTTCGTCAATGTCGAGATCGGACACCTTCATCGGCTCAAGCACTTTCTCGACCGCGCCGCGAATCACTCAACCTCCCGCGCCCGTCATCCAGCTCTTCGAGTCATCCGGTTAAAGCCACTACGTCTCAGCTCGTCGCTCTAAACATCTCCCGAACTCGTTCGGCAGTCACAAAGCGAACCAACGTCCGAAAGGTCAGTGAGTGCCTTTAACCTGAAGGCTTTCCCTTCCTCCACCTCGTGTGTTGCAAGTCTGTGCCCTCTTGCTTATGTTTGACTTTTCTTTCGCTCCACCAGGTCATGGATTTTAGCCGGCGCTTAACTCGACTCTTTAAACTCCGACTCGTTCGAAACCGTTTCTAGCTCTCATGGATGGACCTCGATCTCCTCTCGATCAGCCCTGACCGCAAAACTCGACTCGGTGCGATTCGACGATGGTGCAAGCTCTCAACTTTGCCGCTGCTGCATCCGCCACCCAAGATTCGATATCCGCCGATCCCTCGCACCATTCGACTCGGCTCGACTTTTCCTCTCACTGCACGAAGACACGACGACGCAACGCCTTGCTGCCATGGTGAAACATCACTTGCCCGGTACATGCGGCTCGACCCTACTCGACCCGGCACATGGCGTGTCACCTGGAGCCGGCTAAGGCAAGCATGACACCGTTTAGCAACTGCAACTGCAACACCCTCACCCCCCCCCCCCCCCCCCCCCCCAATTGGAACGACTCGATAAGAAGCTCCAAGATACCCACAGTTGCGTCCGGGCTATGTCGATTGCTCACTCGAGCCATCGCGACCGGAACTGCTCGACCTCGGACGACTCGCTCAGACCGCCGACAGTGAGCTGTTTCGATCTTAGCTCTCACTTGTGACTTGCCCTCCTTGCTGATAAGACGAAGATATGCTGTGTCACCGCGTACTGCAGATCGTTGGTCACGGAAGACCTGGAATGGGAGCGCTTCCTCGAATGAAACTTCGCACCGACTCGCTCACATGCTCGCACGGCCCACATCCGAGCTCGTGCATCACCATCCATCCCCCGGTTTCTCTTGCGACAAGCTCCCAGCACACAGACTAGTGTCGGCCTTCTTGCCACTGGAGATCCGCCAGGAACGCTTGCTCGCCCAGCAGCTTTGGACCCGCTGCGAGCGAATTGCTCAATCGCCCGCCCTCGTCATCCAGCTTGTCAAGGCATCCCAGACCGTCTACGTTTCATCCCATGGCACCTCAACAACCCACCTTCCCGCTCGTCTCCTTGCCGTTCAAGTTGACCGGACTTGCACGCTGACTTCCTACCTCGTCGATCGCCCCGACCAATCGAGTGTCCGGCAAAGCTCTCGAGCTCGCGACACAACAACCACTCGCTCCATCACCTCTTCCTCGAACACCGTACTACGTTGCGCACGATTATTCATGCAGCCAGGACTCGGGCTTCTTCGGACCACTCGGCGCTCGAATCCGGGGTCGGACGGTGACGATCCTTTGCACTCTCAATCGACCTCGGCGAATCGCTCGACCAGCTGGATACGTGCGATCACCATCCCACCTGTTGAATTTCATTCTACTACAAGCGTTCGAACACTTCAACTTTGGGCCGCCGTTTGTCAGGACCGCCCAGTTTTCGGCGCCTCTTTCGCCGCCGCGCGCCTTCGCCTCGGCGCCTTTGCCCTCGCTGCCAAGCCGCCCCCCAGTCTTTCGCCTCGGCGCCTTCGCCTTCACAGCCAAGCCGCCCCCCTTTTGTTCGCCGCTCCCGCGCCAGCCTGTTCAACTCACGCTCGCGCGCCGCCGCCTCCACATCGGAACTTAGTCGGTCTACTTCTCCTGTCTTGCCAAGCCGTTGCCTCCGCCTAGCCACCGCCAGCTTGCCGCCACCGTCCTCATGTCTCATCGGCCATCCAGTGTATCGCCCATGCATGACGCCCGTTGTTCGCAACCTGGATCTTGTTGCTACGGATTGCCCAGCTCACCAACACTCGACCAAGGTAGATAAGTTTCCCTTCGTGTACATCGTCCAACACGACACCCCTCAGAGCCTTGATGGTCCGCTTGGAGTTCGGTCTTGTAGCTTCGCATTGTGCTAGCCCAGTTTGTCTTAGCGCGGCCCCTTGCTAGAACCTCACCCGACTCGCGCGCCCCTGTGCCTTTCTTCCTCTTCTCTACCGCTTCCCAACATTAGCCAGACAGCTAATCTTCGGTAGAGAACAGGTTAGTTGCAATCATCATACCGCTTCCCAACATTAGCCAGACAGCTAATCTTCGGTAGAGAACAGATCGTCCAGCCGCACCGCGTCCGTCTCATCAGACCGCGCCAGTGCCGCCTCACGACTTCTCCTGTCGACCGTCCGTCGCATCCTTGCCACGTCGACGCTCCACTAGTAGCCCTAGCGGTCGCTACGCCAAATTCCGATAAGCCCTACAGTCCACATTCAACAGGTTATGAGCCTACTTCGACCCGAACTGCCCAGATTCCCCCCAGCACCCACGAACCCTGCCGACGACACAGCCTCGGCCGCACCTGCCCACACCGAACCACCCGTACCCGACGAAGCCGACGGCACAATGTCCAGCCACGTTGACCCCACCCTGGCCGCCAGCATTGACGAGCGCATCCACATGGAAGTCCAACGTCGCCTCCGAGAATTCACCATGTCCCCTAGCCCGGCCCCAGATCGCAGACCCCACCACAACATCGACATCCCCCGCCACCTTTCAAGCTGGCCGGCCGACGCTCTCCTTTCTGGTGTTGAAACCTTCCGCGTTTGGAACCGCACGTTACAAGACCGCGTAGGTACTACGATCTACGCCTACATCACCACTGGACACCTACCCGACCGTGCCGACGACATCGACCGTGAGAATGTCGAAATCTTTGCCGTCCGCCAAGTCTCCGATGGCGTCGCAAGTAACGTCCGCAAGTCCCTGCTCACCGTCGCCTCGACGCAACAACGCGCCCAGGCCTACTACGAACATCTTGACCACGAGTACAACCCTACGTCGGCACAGTCTACCCTTCGTATGCTTCACTCATTCTTCAACATCACCCGTGCCCCCATCGAAGAAAAGGGCTTCGTCGAATGGATGACCGACTTCCTCGACCACTCAAACTGTCTCGAGTCCGCCAATATTACAATCACCGACGTCATCACCGCCCGAGCACTTACCCTCATCCCCGACGAACTAGATGCGTTCCGACAATACATGGAACTGCACAACACGGACAAACTTCCAACACCGGCAAACCTGATGGCCCTCGCACACAAGCAGGTCAAAAACCATCACGACACTCGAAACGCCGGCTCGAACGTCACCGCATTCGCAGCAACCTCCTCGAACACTCCGTCATCGAACAAACCTAACACTTCATCCCGATCGTCGCAACTACCACCGGCCCGATACATGTGCCCTGCCTGTAAGATCAGCGTGCACCGCGTCCGTGACTGCCCCGACGACGAAGCACGACAACGTTACATCGATCGCCGCAACCGACAACCACAACAACCTGTGGATCAGAATACAGACACCCCAGAGGACGCACCCGTTGTAGCATCCATCTCAAGGTTCCAAGATTTACCAGACCCCTCAACGCGCCTCGGCCAGAATTGGTAAAGTTACCCCTCCGCCCCGCGCCCAGGTCCCCCTACACCGGTCACTACCTCGTCGATTACACTACTTGCCTCAACCTCCCTTCGTGCTCTTATGGAAGCGTTCGAACGAGGGGGGGTGTTGAATTTCATTCTACTACAAGCGTTCGAACACTTCAACTTTGGGCCGCCGTTTGTCAGGACCGCCCAGTTTTCGGCGCCTCTTTCGCCGCCGCGCGCCTTCGCCTCGGCGCCTTTGCCCTCGCTGCCAAGCCGCCCCCCAGTCTTTCGCCTCGGCGCCTTCGCCTTCACAGCCAAGCCGCCCCCCTTTTGTTCGCCGCTCCCGCGCCAGCCTGTTCAACTCACGCTCGCGCGCCGCCGCCTCCACATCGGAACTTAGTCGGTCTACTTCTCCTGTCTTGCCAAGCCGTTGCCTCCGCCTAGCCACCGCCAGCTTGCCGCCACCGTCCTCATGTCTCATCGGCCATCCAGTGTATCGCCCATGCATGACGCCCGTTGTTCGCAACCTGGATCTTGTTGCTACGGATTGCCCAGCTCACCAACACTCGACCAAGGTAGATAAGTTTCCCTTCGTGTACATCGTCCAACACGACACCCCTCAGAGCCTTGATGGTCCGCTTGGAGTTCGGTCTTGTAGCTTCGCATTGTGCTAGCCCAGTTTGTCTTAGCGCGGCCCCTTGCTAGAACCTCACCCGACTCGCGCGCCCCTGTGCCTTTCTTCCTCTTCTCTACCGCTTCCCAACATTAGCCAGACAGCTAATCTTCGGTAGAGAACAGGTTAGTTGCAATCATCATACCGCTTCCCAACATTAGCCAGACAGCTAATCTTCGGTAGAGAACAGATCGTCCAGCCGCACCGCGTCCGTCTCATCAGACCGCGCCAGTGCCGCCTCACGACTTCTCCTGTCGACCGTCCGTCGCATCCTTGCCACGTCGACGCTCCACTAGTAGCCCTAGCGGTCGCTACGCCAAATTCCGATAAGCCCTACAGTCCACATTCAACAGGTTATGAGCCTACTTCGACCCGAACTGCCCAGATTCCCCCCAGCACCCACGAACCCTGCCGACGACACAGCCTCGGCCGCACCTGCCCACACCGAACCACCCGTACCCGACGAAGCCGACGGCACAATGTCCAGCCACGTTGACCCCACCCTGGCCGCCAGCATTGACGAGCGCATCCACATGGAAGTCCAACGTCGCCTCCGAGAATTCACCATGTCCCCTAGCCCGGCCCCAGATCGCAGACCCCACCACAACATCGACATCCCCCGCCACCTTTCAAGCTGGCCGGCCGACGCTCTCCTTTCTGGTGTTGAAACCTTCCGCGTTTGGAACCGCACGTTACAAGACCGCGTAGGTACTACGATCTACGCCTACATCACCACTGGACACCTACCCGACCGTGCCGACGACATCGACCGTGAGAATGTCGAAATCTTTGCCGTCCGCCAAGTCTCCGATGGCGTCGCAAGTAACGTCCGCAAGTCCCTGCTCACCGTCGCCTCGACGCAACAACGCGCCCAGGCCTACTACGAACATCTTGACCACGAGTACAACCCTACGTCGGCACAGTCTACCCTTCGTATGCTTCACTCATTCTTCAACATCACCCGTGCCCCCATCGAAGAAAAGGGCTTCGTCGAATGGATGACCGACTTCCTCGACCACTCAAACTGTCTCGAGTCCGCCAATATTACAATCACCGACGTCATCACCGCCCGAGCACTTACCCTCATCCCCGACGAACTAGATGCGTTCCGACAATACATGGAACTGCACAACACGGACAAACTTCCAACACCGGCAAACCTGATGGCCCTCGCACACAAGCAGGTCAAAAACCATCACGACACTCGAAACGCCGGCTCGAACGTCACCGCATTCGCAGCAACCTCCTCGAACACTCCGTCATCGAACAAACCTAACACTTCATCCCGATCGTCGCAACTACCACCGGCCCGATACATGTGCCCTGCCTGTAAGATCAGCGTGCACCGCGTCCGTGACTGCCCCGACGACGAAGCACGACAACGTTACATCGATCGCCGCAACCGACAACCACAACAACCTGTGGATCAGAATACAGACACCCCAGAGGACGCACCCGTTGTAGCATCCATCTCAAGGTTCCAAGATTTACCAGACCCCTCAACGCGCCTCGGCCAGAATTGGTAAAGTTACCCCTCCGCCCCGCGCCCAGGTCCCCCTACACCGGTCACTACCTCGTCGATTACACTACTTGCCTCAACCTCCCTTCGTGCTCTTATGGAAGCGTTCGAACGAGGGGGGGTGTTGAATTTCATTCTACTACAAGCGTTCGAACACTTCAACTTTGGGCCGCCGTTTGTCAGGACCGCCCAGTTTTCGGCGCCTCTTTCGCCGCCGCGCGCCTTCGCCTCGGCGCCTTTGCCCTCGCTGCCAAGCCGCCCCCCAGTCTTTCGCCTCGGCGCCTTCGCCTTCACAGCCAAGCCGCCCCCCTTTTGTTCGCCGCTCCCGCGCCAGCCTGTTCAACTCACGCTCGCGCGCCGCCGCCTCCACATCGGAACTTAGTCGGTCTACTTCTCCTGTCTTGCCAAGCCGTTGCCTCCGCCTAGCCACCGCCAGCTTGCCGCCACCGTCCTCATGTCTCATCGGCCATCCAGTGTATCGCCCATGCATGACGCCCGTTGTTCGCAACCTGGATCTTGTTGCTACGGATTGCCCAGCTCACCAACACTCGACCAAGGTAGATAAGTTTCCCTTCGTGTACATCGTCCAACACGACACCCCTCAGAGCCTTGATGGTCCGCTTGGAGTTCGGTCTTGTAGCTTCGCATTGTGCTAGCCCAGTTTGTCTTAGCGCGGCCCCTTGCTAGAACCTCACCCGACTCGCGCGCCCCTGTGCCTTTCTTCCTCTTCTCTACCGCTTCCCAACATTAGCCAGACAGCTAATCTTCGGTAGAGAACAGGTTAGTTGCAATCATCATACCGCTTCCCAACATTAGCCAGACAGCTAATCTTCGGTAGAGAACAGATCGTCCAGCCGCACCGCGTCCGTCTCATCAGACCGCGCCAGTGCCGCCTCACGACTTCTCCTGTCGACCGTCCGTCGCATCCTTGCCACGTCGACGCTCCACTAGTAGCCCTAGCGGTCGCTACGCCAAATTCCGATAAGCCCTACAGTCCACATTCAACACCACCTCCGCGACATGCACGTTCGTACACGCGTCAGCAACCCTGGTCATGTGGTCAAGGACTGCGATCAGTGTCGCCTAGTGCTCCGTCTCTACTCGCTTCGCTTCTTGCACTCACCTCGCTTGGTATCGACGAACTCGTTTGGCATTTACTAATCGAGCAAACGTCCGAATGGTCAGTGCGTGCCTTCCCTTCCTCCACACCTTGTGTTGGAAGTATGTGCACTCTTGCTCATGTTTGACTCTTGATTTGCTCCACCAGGTCTCAGATTCCCGCCTGCGCTCAACTCGACTCTTTGGACTCCGACTCGCTCGCAACCGTTCCCAGTACGTCTCCCGGAAGAATGATCGTCCACTGCTTCCAATTGGGGATCGACACCTTTGTGGCGAAGCTTGCTTTGCTCGACCTCGATCTCCTCTCCCTCGGCCCTGACCTCAAAACTCAACTCGTGCGACAGATCACTCGTCGAGGAGCGTGCAAGCTCTTATCTTTGCCGCTGCTGCCTCCGCCACCCACGACTCGATATTCGCCTATCTCTCGCACCACTCGACTCGACTCGTCTTTTCTTTCACTGCACGAAGACACGACGACGCAACACTTTGCCGTCATGGTGAGACGTCACTTGCTCGGTACATGCGGCTCGACCTTACTCGACCCGGCACTTGACGGGTCACCTGGAGCCGGCTGAGGCAAGCGACGACGCGCCCTTCAGCAACTGCAACCCTCATCATCGCCAATCGGCCTTCAACGACTCGCCTCGCTTGCAACTTGCACCCCTTGCTGATGGGATCAATATATGCCGTGTCACTCTGCGCAGTGTGGATTGTTGGTCACGGAAGACCTGGAATGGGAGCGCTTCCTCGAATGAAACTTCGCACCGACTCGCTCACACGCTCGCACGGCCCACATCCGAGCTCGTGCATCACCATCCATCCCCCGGTTTCTCTTGCGACAAGCTCCCAGCACACAGACTAGTGTCGGCCTTCTTGCCACTGGAGATCCGCCAGGAACGCTTGCTCGCCCAGCAGCTTTCGAGCCGCTGCGTGCAATTTGCTCAATCGCCCGCCCTCGTCATCCGGCTCGTCAAGGCATCACAAACCGTCTACGTTTCAACTCATAGATTGAAACATCTTGGTTTCCGCCTGCCTCGCCCATCAATTGGACCGGAGTTGCACGCTGACTTTTAACCTCGTCGATCGCTCCGACCGATCGACTTCATGGCAAAGCTCCCGAGATGTGCCACGGAACACCTCCTCACTGCTTCACACCTTTAAGGTTCAACGTGCGCAACGCAATATGGAGTCCGATTAAGATGTGAAGCAATGAGGAGGTGTTCCGTGGCACATCTCGGGAGCTTTGCGACTCGGGCTTCTCCACACCACTCGGCGCTCGCTTTCGGCGGTGGACCGTGACGATCCTTCGCACTCTCAATCAACCTCGGCGATTCGACCAGCTTGTTACGTGGGATCACCATCCCATTTCTCCGACTTGCACGTTCGTACACGTTTCATCAACCCTGGACATGTGGTCATGGACTGCGCTAAGCGACGCACGGTGTTCCATCTCCCCTCGCTTCGCTTCTTCATGCATTCACCTCGCTTGGTGTCGACAAACTCGTTTGGCATTTACTAAGCGAGCACACGTGCGAAAGGTCAGTGCGTGCCATCAAATTAAGGGCTTCCCCTTCCTCCACACCTTGTGTTGCAAGTAGGTGCACTCTTGCTTATGTTTGACTTTTCTTTCGCTCTCAGATTCCAGCCTGCGCCTAGCTCGACTCTTCAGACTCCAACTCGCTCGAAACCGTTTCTCGCTCTCATGGATGAATGATCGTCGACTCTTTCCAATTGAGGATCCAGACTTTTTCGGCGAGACCTGCTTTGCTCGACTTCGATCTCCTCTCAATCGCCCCCGACCTCAAAACTCAACTCGGTGGGACAGATCCCTTGTCGAGGAGCATGCAAGCTCTCGTCTTTGCCGCTGCTGCTTCCGCCACCCAAGACTCGACAATCGCCGATCACTTGTGTGAGGAGGCTTCGTCAACCATGCGAACTCTTCTGGGCGACCTAGCGCCCTGCCCGCTCGCCTTGACATTGAGAACGAAGGACCACCCGGACTCTTTGGCCAACTGCTCGAGCGACCTTTCCCCCTGTCACTTCTTTCCCTGCATTTTGAGGTACGATTGTTGGAGCATGTGCTCCCGCAATACCAGTTGGTCTTTGAGCTCATATGTGCGTGTCTGAGAACCTTTGGATCTTCTTGACCCATTCTTGCCCGGGTTTTCCTGCGGCCTCGGACATGGTTCTGCCGCAAACGACCTCAATGGGATGTTCTTGTATCAAATCCGACATGAACTCTGGACTACCAACTGCTGAACGCAAGCAAAATTGTGTCGGAGAATGTCAAAGTGACTCACTGGATCGATCGTATTCGTCGCTCATGCGTATGCGTCGCCCATGCCGACCGAGCTGCAGTATATACGTATCATAGGTGGGGTACAGCCCAATTACGGGTTACATTTTTGATTAGAACCCCAAATCCCCAGTGAAAATGAAAAGTGACAGTGCAGGGGGAATTGCTCGTGCACTGATGAAATCCATTCATTCGGCAAAACCGCCAAATCGCAGTGCACGGGGAATTGCTCGTGCACTGCTGAAATCCACTTTTTCGGCAAAACCGCCAAATCGAGGTGCACGGTCAATTGCTCGTGCACTGCTGAAATCCACTTTTTCGACTCTGAGGGCGGCACGGGTCAAAAACCGCCAAATCGAGGTGCACGGTCAATTGCTCGTGCACTGCTGAAATCCACTTTTTCGACTCTGAGGGGCGGCACAAGTCAAAAACCGCCAAATCGAGGTGCACGGGGAATTGCTCGTGCACTGCTGAAATCCACTTTTTCGACGCTGAAGGGCGGCACAAGTCGAAAACCGTCAAATCGAGGTGCACGGTCGATTGCTCGTGCACTGCTGAAACCCACTTTTTCGACTCTGAGGGCGGCACGGGTCAAAAACCGTCAAATCGAGGTGCACGGTCAATTGCTCGTGCACCGCTGAAATCCACTTTTTCGACGCTGAAGGGCGGCACGGGTCAAAAACCGTCAAATCGAGGTGCACGGTCAATTGCTCGTGCACCGCTGAAATCCACTTTTTGGACGTTGAAGGGCGGCACAAGTCAAAAACCGTCAAATCGAGGTGCACGGTCAATTGCTCGTGTACTGCTGAAATCCACTTATTCGGCAAAACCGCCAAATCGCAGTGCACGGGGAATTGCTCGTGCACTGCTGAAATCCACTTGCTCGACGCTGGAGGGCGGCACAAGTCAAAAACCGCCAAATCGAGGTGCACGGGGAATTGCTCGTGCATTGCGAGATGGCAGTGCAGCGTGAAACCCCGTGCACCGAGTAAGCCTGAGCCCCGAGCGCTGAACCGAGATTGGATCCGAAATGGGAAACCCATTTCGGGCTTCGGCGTATCGCTAGAGCTGAGCCACGGCAGACTTGAGGACTTGTAGACGTTGATAAGTTGATTGCAACTCTGTCACGATCACAGCTGGCTTATATAGGCTTGATTTGTCCTATTCTGCGTTGTTTTTTCAGTATACTCAATTTTACTAGTCGTTGTGGCCTCGTCTGAGGCATGTCCGAGTCGACTTCAGCGCGCGCGCCAACGCTCCTGTCCCTCTCCCCACTCACTCGCCCGACCCGACTCGACTCAGCTCTGAAACCACTACACCACAACGCTCTCCCCACATCACCCAATCGGCAAGATGCAGCTCGGCCACTCTCGACGGACGCTCGCAGTGTCCCTTCGTGCGGGCTGACGCAGGCACGGTGCGACGTCGCACGACAAGACTATCAACAACTCCAACCTCGTCATCTGTGGCACGATACGCTCAACAGGTTGATCTGAAAGGGCGTGGTTACTTTCAGCTGCGTCGTAGCTTACGTCGATGCATCGCTCGAGCGTTCTCGGTCGGACACGTGCTCGGTCACCCAATCGCCTCGATCACCCTGTTCGCACTCTCGCTACTCGACCGATGGGTGTGGTGAGCCCTTCATTCAGATAGTCCTCAGCTCTCGTCTCATTCGCTCACCTCATGTTTGTCTTTGCTGCTCACCACTCTAGTTCAGATCGCGCGTTTGCCGACTCGCTGGCATCCGAGCTTCGCACTGAACCGCTCTGTGACTTGTACAAACATACTCTGCGATCGCAATGCACAACCCACATCAGCTCCATCGAGGAGACGCTCACCCTTCCCCGGGTCTCGAATCGATGCATATGTCACTCGACCCACATCGCCGCACCCCGAACACCACTATCGACCGGTGACGATCTCCTCCGCCACCCCCACATCGTTCACTCTCGTCGACAAGATTGACCAATCGCACGAGTGCAATCACTCGCTGTCACATGTCTTTCTTCGAATCGAAGAGTCTCATCGACGCGGCAAGCTCAGGGTTTGTCGGAACATGTGATGCACGACCCGACTGATTTCGTCGATGTCGAGATCCGAGACCTGCATCGGCTCGAGCACTTTCACTCCGTCTCAACCGCCCGCGACTTACTCAACCTCCCGCGCTTGTCAGCCAGCTCATCGAGTCATTCGTCCCAAGTCACTACGTCTCAACTCGTCGCTTCAAACATACCACATTCCAGCTCGCCTTCCTCGCCATCCAACTTGATTGGACTTGCACGCTGGCTTTCAAGCTCGTCGATCGCATCATCCAATTGACTTTCGGGCAAAACTGTCGAGATTCGCCACGGAACACCTCGTCGCTTCACATTTTACTCGACCTCCATCCTACGTTGCGCAGGTTGAAGCGTCAAGGCACGACTCGAACTTCTTCGGATCGCTCGAACTGGGCCTCGAACTGTGACGATTTTTCGCACTCTCAATCGACCTCGGCGCTTCGCTCGACCAGCTTGTTACGTGCGATTAGCATCCCGCCGATTTGCACGTTCGTACACGCTTCTGAAAGTCTGGTCATGCGGCCATGGACTGCGATAGGCGTCGCATGGCGCTCCACCTCCTCTCGCTTCGCTTCTTGCACTCACCTCCCAGGGTTTCGACGAAATTGCTCGGCAGTTACTAAGCGAGCAAACGTCCGAAAGGTCAGTGAGTGTCTTCAACCTGAAGGCATAATCTTCCTCCACACCTCGCGTTGCAAGTATGTGCAGTCTTGCTCATGTTTGACTTTTGATTTGCTCCACCGGGTCTCAGATTTCTGCCTGCGCTCAAGTCGACTCTTTGGACTCCCATTTGCTCCCAACCGTTTCCAGTGCGTCTCCCGGAAGAAAGATCGTCCACCATTTCCAATTGGGATCGACAATCTCCTGGCGAAGCTTGCTTTGCTCGACCTCGACCTCCTCTCGATCGCCCTGACCTCAAAACTCAACTCGGTGCGACCGTTCGTTGAGGAGCGTGTAAGCTCTCATCTTTGCCGCTGCTGCCTCGCCCACTTGTCATTCGCCGATCCTCGTACCACTCGACTCGACTCGACTTTCTTTCACTGCATGAAGACACGACGACGCAACGCTTTGCCGTCATGCCGAGACGTCACTTGCTCGGTACTTGCGGCTCGACCTTACCCGACCCGGCCCTTGATGTGTGACCCGGAATCGGCTAAGGCAAGGGGAACACACCCTCACCATCCCCAATTGGAACGACTCGATAACGAGCTCGAAGGTAGCTACAGTTGCGTCCGGGCTATGTCAATTGCTCACTTGAGCCCTCGGGACCGGAACTGCTCGACCTCGGACGACTCGCTCAGACCGCCCACAGTGAGCTGTTTTGATCTGGGCTCTGGCTTGCGATTTGCACTCCTTGCTGATGAGACGAAGATATGCCGTGTCACCGCGTACTGCAGATCGTTGGTCACGGAAGACCTGGAATGGGAGCGCTCACTCGAATGGACCTTCGCACGAATTCGCTCACACGCTCGCACGTCCCACAGCCGAGTTCGTGAATTACCATTCCTCGGTTTCTCTTGCGACAAGGTCCCAGCACGCAGACTAGTTGCGGCCTTCTCGCCACGGAGGTCCGCCGGAGATCCTAGCTCGCCCAGCAGCTTTCGAGCCGCTGCGAGCGGTTTGCTCGATCGCCCGCCCTCGTCATCCAGCTTGTCAAGGCAACACAGACCGTCTGCGTTTCATCTCATGGCACCTCAACAACCCACCTTCCCGCTCGTCTCCTTGCCGTTCAAGTTGACCGGACTTGCACGCTGGGTTCCTACCTCGTCGATCGCACCGACCAATCGACTTGCTGGCAAAGCTGTCAAGATTCCCCACGGAACGCCTCCTCATCCGTTCAAATCTTACTCTAACACCGTCCTACGTTGGGCACGTTGATCCGCACAGCCAGGACTCGGGCTTCTTCGGGCCACTCGGCGCTCGAATTCGGTGACGATCCTTCGCACTCCCAATCAACCTCGGTGATTCGCTCGACCGGCTGGATATGTACAATCACCATCCCACCTCTGCGATATGCACGTTCGTACAGACTCTGGTTATTCGGTCGTGGATAGTGCTTAGCGACGCACGGTGTTCCATCCCCTCTCGCTTGGTAGCGACGAACTCGTTTGGCGGTCACTAAGCGCTCAAACGTCCGCAAGGTCAGTGCATGCCTTCAAATTGAAATGCTTTCCTTCCTCCACACCTCGTATTGCAAGTGTGTGCACTATCGCTCATGTTTGACGGTTGAATTGCTCCACCGGGCCTTAGTTTCCCAACTGCGCTCAACTCGACTCTTTGGACTCCGAACTGCTCGCAACCGTTTTCAGTCCGTCTCCCGGAAGAATGGTCGTCGACTCTTTCCAATTGAGGTTTCAGACGCTTTTGGCGGGACTTGCTCTGCTCGACTTTGAACTCCTCTCGATCGGTCCCGAACTAAAAACTCAACTCGGTGCGACCGATCGTTCGTCGATGAGCATGCAGGCTCTCATTTTTGCCGCTGCTGTCTCCGCCACCCAAGACTCGATATTTGCCGATGTCCTGTGCGAGGAGGCTTTTCCAACCATCCAAACTCTTGTGGGTGACCTAGCGCCCGGCCGGCTCGCCTCGAGATTGAGAACGAAGGACCACCTTGACTCTTTGCCCCACCGCTCGAGCGACGTTTACTCCTTCCAGTTCTTTCCCTCCATTTCTGAGGTACGATCGCATGTGTTCCTCGATGCAATACCATTCGGTCTTTGAGCTCATATGTGCGTGTCTGAGAACCTTTGGATCTTCTTGAGCCATTCTTGCCGGGTTTTCCTGCGGCCTCGGACATGGTTCTGCCGCAAACGACCTCTATGGGATGTTCTTGAATCAAATCTAACTTGAGCGCTGGACTACCAACTGCTGAACGCAATCAAAACTATATCGGAGTACGTCACAGTGACTCACTGGATTGATCGTATTCGTTGCTCATGTTGCCATGCGTACTCGTCGCTGCTGCCGACCGAGCTGACATGCCGCGGTCCGTTTAGAGTGACCTTCAACCTTGCGATCGCATCCCTAGCCTTTTACTACAGCCTTTTCACGACTCTAGCAAGTAAATAAGTGTGAAGAACAGCTGCTTGCAGTGGTACGTCGTGAATCAACACCGGAGGGTTTCTCGGCTTTCACGCAATGTCGAACCTCTGCGGCCGGCATCCCTCACCGACGAGCATGACTGAAAGTATGCTTTGACACTGAAAAGAAGCCCGTGGATTCTTCCGTCAAGGCTAAGAAATTCAACTATAAAGGTCCGCTTTCGATCGTCGAAGGATCACTGTCCGATCGACCAGCGAAAAGTAAAGGAGCCGAGTTTGCGCGATCGAGAGTATCTCCGAGTCCTTGCGCGACTTTTCAACTCGATCAGAAGTCGAAATTGACTTCAACACGGTGGTCATCATGTTGTAATAGGTCTGTCAACCGGAGTCAGACAGCTTGAAGCATGCTCCAATTCGAGTTGTATTGCTTGCAGCAGTGACCCGATTGAAAGGACCCGCTCGACCGAGATCGGGTGTGCTGCGGCATCACTTTTGCTTTTTGATCTCGGAGAACGGTGCCGAGGAAAATACTGCATCAACCTCCCAATTTAGCACGGCACGCCGATCGACCCGCCGCTTTTTCGCATATTCGAGTGTTCTCTGAGAGTGGGAAGCATTTGTCTGCAGGAGGGGCCAGTGAGAATGAGTCGATGCGTCACCCCGTGTCCTCGGCTGGGTAACGATCGAGTTTTTTCCGCCGACAGTGCTAACTGGACGATCTTTTCGGCGCCATCACCCCTGTATTATTTCAAACGCATGCCTTTTCACCGAAAAAGAGTCGTCAGATCGACCTCACAGCGAACTACAATCATCGTCGAAGGCGTCCGAACAAAAACTTGTCCGCAAACGAAGTGCCGACCGCGTCATCTTTTCACCGACGATCTCGTGGAGGAACGCTACGCTCAAGCTGTGTTCACGCCGCTAGACATCACCTGAGAACTCAACCCACCTCTTAATGCATTTCACAGCATTGCGGTCTGCGAGCGCCCGACTGAGATGTGCTTCAAAAACACGCTCCTGACTCTAAGTCTCGTCTACCATCGGGCGATGATCTCGCTCGTAATCGGACCAAAGAGCTGCTCCCGGATCAGAGGTGTTTTTCCTTAAATATTCCCACACGGCTCGTATCTATTTTGGGAACAGCTTTTGAGTAAAGAAATGACAAGCGTACAGGCGTGCTCAGTGACCCGGACGATCGACCTCCTCCGACTCTCGCCACGGACGCCGGCGGCCGACTCGTTCAACGACCCACGCGGTGACCTCGGAGGTACTCGCTCTCTCT
The DNA here is from genome assembly GCA_003665825.1 of Microbotryum silenes-acaulis. Lineage (NCBI taxonomy): Eukaryota > Fungi > Basidiomycota > Microbotryomycetes > Microbotryales > Microbotryaceae > Microbotryum > Microbotryum silenes-acaulis. The sequence continues at coordinate 1,607,585 of QPFY01000007.1, forward strand.
AGCCTTGAAGTGCCCTCGGATCCTTGCTCGATCTTCGAGTCTTAAAGTGCAACAGGTCGACTGGACTCGAGCAAATCGGAGACCGAACTTTCGGCCAAGCGCGCCGAGCTTCGGGATAGTTCGGGATCTTTTGCGCGGTTAGCGACTTCGGACTCGCGCGCGCCAACGCCCCTTTTCCTCTCCCCACTCGCACCACTGGCCTCGACTCGGACTCGGCACTGACCGCACCACGCCACAACTCGACGTCACATGCTTTCACATCGTTCCGATGCACCATGTAATCTGCAAGATGCATCTCGATCTCTCCCAACTACAGCTCAACGTGTCACCTCAACCCGACTGATTCGGGCACGGTGCGACGTCGCACAACACGGTTAACGACATGTCCAACATTGCCATCATCAATACGGTACAAATAAAACTGCACCCTGAGAGGGAGTGGTCACTTTCAGCAGCGTACTTGCTTGCGTCGATGCATCGCTCGAGCGTACTCGGTCGGACACGTGCTTGGTCAGCGCATCGCCTCGTTGACCCCGGTCGCCCTCTCGCTGCTCGACCGATGAATGTGGTGAGCTCTTCATTCAGATAGTATCCAGCGTCATCACATTTGCTCACCTCATGTCTTCTTTGCTGCTTATCACTCTTCAGATCGCGCGTTGGCCGACTCGCTGGCATCCGAGCCTGGCACCATACCACTCTGTGACTTGTAGGACCATACTCTGCGCATCTGTCATCAGCACCATCGAAGACATGATCAGCCTTCTTGAGGTCTCGCATCGATGCACACATCACTTGGTCCTCGTCGCCCCATCGAACACCACTGTCGGCCTGGGACAATGTCCTCCGCCACCCCCACATCGTTCACTCGCGTTCTCAACGTCGACCGATCACTCGAATGCAACTCCTCACGTCTCTTTTCGATCGAATCGAAGGGTCTCAACGATGCGGCAAGCCCGGGGTTTGTCGCATCTTCTGTTGCACAACTCGACTGGTTTTGTCAATGTCGAGATCGGACACCTTCATCGGCTCAAGCACTTTCTCGACCGCGCCGCGAATCACTCAACCTCCCGCGCCCGTCATCCAGCTCTTCGAGTCATCCGTTCAAGGTCACTACGTCTCAACTCGTCGCTCTAAACACCCCCCGAACTCGTTCGGCAGTCACAAAGCGAACCAACGTCCGAAAGGTCAGTGAGTGCCTGTAACCTGAAGGCTTTCCCTTCCTCCACCTCGTATGTTGCAAGTCTGTGCCCTCTTGCTTATGTTTGACTTTTCTTTCGCTCCACCAGGTCATGGATTTTGGCCGGCGCTTAACTCGACTCTTTAAACTCCGACTCGTTCGAAACCGTTTCTAGCTAGCTCTCATGGATGGACCTCGATCTCCTCTCGATCGGCCCTGACCGCAAAACTCAACTCGGTGCGATTCGACGATGGTGAAAGCTCTTATCTTTGCGGCTGCTGCCTCCGCCACCCACGACTCGATATTAGCCGATCTCTCGCACCACTCGACACAACTCGTCTTTTCTCTCACTGCGCGAAGACACGACGAAGCACCACCTTGCCGTCATGGTGAAACATCACTTCCTCGGTACATGCGGCTCGACCTTGCTCGACCCGGCACTTGATGTGTCACCCGGAACTGGCTAAGGCAAGCGGAACTCATTCAGCAACTGCAACACTCTCACCATCACCAATCGGCTTTCAACGACTCGATAACGAGCTCGAAGGTAGCTACAGTTGCGTCCGGGCTATGTCAATTGCTCACTTGAGCCCTCGGGACCGGAACTGCTCGACCTCGGACGACTCGCTCAGACCGCCCACAGTGAGCTGTTTCGATCTTAGCTCTCACTTGCGACTTGCACTCCTTGCTGATGAGACGAAGATATGCCGTGTCACCGCGTACTGCAGATCGTTGGTCACGGAAGACCTGGAATGGGAGCGCTCACTCGAATGGACCTTCGCACGAATTCGCTCACACGCTCGCACGTCCCACAGCCGAGTTCGTGAATTACCATTCCTCGGTTTCTCTTGCGACAAGGTCCCAGCACGCAGACTAGTTGCGGCCTTCTCGCCACGGAGGTCCGCCGGAGATCCTAGCTCGCCCAGCAGCTTTCGAGCCGCTGCGAGCGGTTTGCTCAATCGCCCGCCCTCGTCATCCAGCTTGTCAAGGCATCTGTCCGAAGCCACTACATCTCAACTCGTCGTTCTCAACATCCCGCATTCCCGCTCGCCGTCCTCGCCGTTCAACTTGATCGGACTGCTTTCAACCTCTTCGATCGCATCATCCAATCGACTTTCCGGCAAAACTCTCGAGATTTGCCACAGACAACCTCCTCATCGCTGCACATCTTACTCGAACTCCTTATTACGTTGTGCATGTCGAAGGATAAAGTCCCGACTCGGGCTTCTCCGGACCACTCGGCGCTCGATTTCAGCGTCAGACCGTGACGATCCTTCGCACTCTCAATCGATCTCGGCGATTCGCTCGACCAGCATGATACGTGCGATCACCATCCCACCTCGGCGACTTGCACGTTCGTACATGCTTCACCAACTCTGGCCATGCGGTCATGGACCGCGCTCAATGACGCACGGTGTTCCATCCCTTCTCGCTTTCGCTTGTCACCTCGCTTGGTAGCGACGAACTCGTTTGGCAGTCACTAAGCGCGCAAACGCCCGAAAGGTCAGTGCATACCCTCAGCCTAAAGTCCTTCCCTCCCTCTCGATGTCGTGTTGCAAGTGTGTGCACTATTGCTCATGTTTGACGGTTGATTTGCTCCACCAGGTCTTGGATTTCCGTCTGCGCTCAACTCGACTTTTTGGACTCGGAACCGTTTCCAGTCCGTCTCCCAGAATAATGGTCGTCGCCTACTTGCGGATCCAGACTTTTTCGGCAGGACTTGCTCTGCTCAACGCTGATCTCCTCCCCATCGGCCCCGACCTCACAACTCAACTCGGTGCGACAGATGGCTTGTCGACGAGTATGCAGGCTCTCATCTTTGCCGCTGTTGTCTCCGCCACCCAAGACTCGATATTTGCCGATGTCCTGTGCGAGGAGGCTTTTCCAACCATCCAAACTCTTGTGGGTGACCTAGCGCCCGGCCGGCTCGCCTCGAGATTGAGAACGAAGGACCACCTTGACTCTTTGCCCCACCGCTCGAGCGACGTTTACTCCTTCCAGTTCTTTCCCTCCATTTCTGAGGTACGATCGCATGTGTTCCTCGATGCAATACCATTCGGTCTTTGAGCTCATATGTGCGTGTCTGAGAACCTTTGGATCTTCTTGAGCCATTCTTGCCGGGTTTTCCTGCGGCCTCGGACATGGTTCTGCCGCAAACGACCTCTATGGGATGTTCTTGTATCAAATCCGACATCAACTCTGGACTACCAACTGCTGAACGCAAGCAAAACTGTGTCGGAGTATGTCAAAGTGACTCACTGGATCGATCGTATATGTCGCTCATGCGTATGCGTCGCCCATGCCGACAGAGCTGCAGTGACATGCCGCGGTCCGTTTAGAGTGGGCTTCAACCTTGCACTCGCATCCCTAGCCTTTTACTATCGCCTCTTTCCGGCTTTCGCAAGTAAACAAGTGTGAAGAACAGCTGCTTGCAGAGGTATGCCGTGATTCGACAGCGAGGGGCTTCCTCGGCTTTCACGCAAAGTCGAACTTTTGCGACCCGCATCCCTCACCGACGATCATGACTGAAAGTATGCTTTGACACCGCAAAGCACCCCATGGATTCTTCCCTAAAGACTGAAAAATTCCATTAAGAAAGTCCTCCTTTGAGTGTCGAAGATCACTATCCGATCGACCAGCGAAAGTAAAGGAGCCGAGTGTGCGCGATCGAGAGCCGGCCGACCTCCTTGCGCGACTTTTCAACTCCAAATCAGCACTCGAAATTGACTCCAACACAGTGACCACCATGTGATAGATCTCTCAAAAGGATTCCTGTAGCTTGCAACATGCTTCGATACGAGGTATATGGCTTCCAGCAATGACCTGTTGGAAAGGACCACATCGACCTAAATCATGTGTGCTGCGGGATCACTTTGGCTTTATGATCTCGAAGACCTGTCCCGATGAAAATACTGCCTCAACAGGACCGCAATCTAGCACTGCGCGCGTATGGACAGCTATATTCGATTTTTGAGTGTTCTGAGAGTGAGAACAGCTATCTGCCGGATGGGGCTGCGAGAATGAGTCGATTACTCCTTACTTGTCTCTCAGCTCGGCGACCATCGAGCCTTTTTGCCGACAGTGCTAACTGGACGATCTTCTCCGCGCCATCACCATATCTCTTGACTATTTCAAATGAATGGTTCTGTACCGAGAAGAAGTCCTCAGATCGATCTAACAGAGCATTGCGTTCATCGTCGAAAGCGACCGAACTTGTCCGCACTGCAAGCGAAGTGCCGACCGCAGCGAGTTTTCACCGACGATCTGTTGGAGAAAGCCATCTCTCAAACTGTATCCACGCCGCCAGATACCACTTGAGCGCTCAACTCATCTCTTGATGCATTTCACAGCATTGCGGTCTGCGCGAGACTGAGATGCGCTTCCAGGACACGCCCGCGGTTCTCGTCTCCCATCGATGACTCATCTCGACTCCGAGTAATCGGACCAACGATCTGCTCCCGGATCAGATGTGTTTGCCCTCAAACATTCCGACGCACCTCGTACATATTCTGGGAATAGCCTTTGAGTAAAAGATTGATGAGTGTACGAGTGTGCTCAGTGACCTGGACGGGTCGACCTTTTTGCCGCGGACGCCGCCGGCCGACTCGTCCGGGCCCTCGCACCGAGTTCGGAGGTACTCGCTCTCTCTAGCCTTGAAGTTCCCTCGGATCCCTGTTCGATCTTCGAGTCTTGAAGTGCAACAGGTCGACTGGACTCGAGCAAATCGGAGACCGTCGGATCTCTCGGCCGAGCGCGCCTAATAAGCTTTCCGTCGCCGAGTCTGCCTGAGTTCAGCCGAGTTCAGCCGAGGTCAGTCAGCCAACCGCTCGACTTCAGATTCGCGCGCGCCAACACTCCTTTCCCTCTCCCCGCTCACTCACACCACTCACTCGCCCAGTTGACCCGACTCGGCTCTGATCCCACTACACCACACCTCTACGAAACAACGCTATCTCTGCATCGCCCAATCGGCAAGATGCAGCTCGATCACTCTCGACGGGCGCTCGACGTGTGCCTTGGTGCAGGCTCACGCGGGCACGGTGCGACGTCGCACGACACGACGATCAACAACTCCGACATCGTCGTCTTCGGCACGATACGATGGGCAGATCGATACGAGAGGGAGTGGTCACTTTCAGCAGCGTACTAACTACGTCGATGCATCGCTCGAGCGTCCTCGGTCGGACACATGCATCGACGTAGTTACAAGGGGATCTGGGTTGGGGTTGGCAGGCCAGGAAACTCATGGACCAGCTTTTAAAAACTCAACTTTTTTGAGAGGGTTCAAGTCCCAGGTAGTGCATTGTTTACATGAGCTGTGTCTAACTGAGGCCTATCCAAAACTTTTTCCTGACCTTCCTCTGACTTTGATACTCTGTAGCACTTGCAGCAGGGGAGCTGCTGGCCTGAGCCTGGGCATAATGAAGCTATTACAACTTCACTAATCAGCCATTAGAAAGGCAACCAGGCAGTGTAGTCTCTGCATGAGCTAGAGGAAACTGACCCCTATCCACACTTTTTCCTGACCTTCCTGTGCCTCCGGGCCTCTGTAGCACTTGCAGCAGTATAAGGGCAAATGACCCCCCCCCCCCCCCCCTAAAAAAGAGTTGGCTCTTGAGTTAGGTAGTGGCCCCAGAGGCAAAAAAGTCACGTGATATTGTGTTTTTGATCTTCATTGCATCGACTCAACATCAGCACGACCCAGTGTAGCTCGAACTTTTCGCGGTGCTGCAAAGAGATTGCGCTCATGTCCTGTCGCCGCACCGTGCGGTGCCGAAACAGATCTCACTCGAGGGAGAAGACTGCGCTCGATTCTTGTTCCCGCACCGTGCGGCGCCGAAACCAGATTCCTGTTCTCGCACCGTCCGGTGCCGAATTCAGATTCCTGTTCCCGCACCGTGCGGCGCCGAAACCAGATTCTTGTTCCCGCACCGTGCGGTGCCGAAACAGATCTCACTCGAGGGAGAAGACTGCGCTCGATTCCTGTTCCCGCACCGTGCGGTGCCGAAACCAGATTCCTGTTCTCGCACCGTCCGGTGCCGAAACAGATCTCACTCGAGGGAGAAGACTGCGCTCGATTCCTGTTCCCGCACCGTGCGGCGCCGAAACCAGATTCCTGTTCCCGCACCGTCCGGTGCCGAAACAGATCTCACTCGAGGGAGAAGACTGCGCTCGATTCCTGTTCCCGCACCGTGCGGTGCCGAAACCAGATTCTTGTTCTCGCACCGTGCGGCGCCGAATTCAGATTCCTGTTCCCGCACCGTGCGGTGCCGAAACCAGATTCCTGTTCCCGCACCGTGCGGCGCCGAATTCAGATTCCTGTTCCCGCACCGTGCGGCGCCGAAACCAGATTCTTGTTCCCGCACCGTCCGGTGCCGAAACAGATCTCACTCGAGGGAGAAGACTGCGCTCGATTCCTGTTCCCGCACCGTGCGGCGCCGAAACCAGATTCTTGTTCTCGCACCGTGCGGTGCCGAATTCAGATTCCTGTTCCCGCACCGTGCGGTGCCGAATCCGAATTCCTGTTCCCGCACCGGCCGGTGCCGATTCTGATTTCACTCGAGACACAGGATCGCGCCAAGACTTAAGCTCAGTGCGATGGGTGGTCAATAGGGACGATCTTATTTCGAATTCAAACAATCATTAATATTTCCACCTATCTCTGACCAGTCCTACTTTCCAGCCTTCATCCTTTCTAAAAAGGTCGCACGAGCTGTAGTGGTAGCATCCCGTTTCGGAACCCTAGCCCTTTCTTGCAGGCCAGATACAGCAACTTCTTTCCCTGAGCTCTTGCGCTTGGCGGGCTGCTTTCCTTTCGCACCGGGCTTGCTTCCCCTCATCTTCTTCTTCCTTGCCTGACCTTCCTTGTCGGAATCGGAGTCGGATTCTTCGGGCTCGACGGATTCGGCGGGATTAACCGACTTGGCTGCCGCAAGAGCCTCTAATTGTACCTTCTTAGAGGGCACTCTCTTCTTCTTGCCAGTGGGTGGAGGAGCCGTCTCAGCGTCGTAGTCCTCGATGAGGGCAGTGCTAATAGCGCGATCAGCCGCTTGATCTCGGCCGTCTCTGCCGCGCTTGCGCTCGCTTGCAGCAGAACGCGTCGTGGTATCGTCGTCCTTGTCGTCTCCCTTTGGACTGAGAGTGGAGAGCAAATCAGATGAATTGGACCGATCGGGTCGAGAAGTCTCCTTGAAGGGCGAAGGCGCGCGCGACGTGCTCGCAACCAGTGCAGATGTGGAGGCCTTGGGGGTTGCGCTGCAAGACGCGCTGGCGACCGGTGCAGCAGATGTGGAGGCGTTGGCACTGGCGTTCAACATTTGGGCAGATACAGGACGACCCCGGACTGGGGAACTTGCCAATTGGTCAAGGTCGGCAGACCAGGCCGTGGGGGCGGACTGGGGTCCCTTGGCGGGCGTCAACTCGTCGTCTACAACTTCTTGCTCAGCCTCGAGCTCGGACTCGAGGCGCGTGAGTTGCTCAGAGTCACGATCTGCATCAGGCGCCTGCTTCCTAATCCACGCCAGAATGTCCGGCCAGGAGCCAGATTCGGGTTCCTTTTGCGAACGAACGTAGAGATTCACAACTTCTGAGAGTGAGGTCTTGGACTGCAAAAGACAAAGCAGCAACAGTGTCAGGGAAACCTTAGGCCGGTACACGTGAAGCGCTGCAGGAGGGCACTCACATCAAAGTTTGGGAGAGGGTGTTTCCGCTTAAGCAGAGCTCCACGTATCGCCAACAGCGCATCCTCGATGTCGGCCGCGGTGAGCTTAAGGGGCCAGTCATTGGCCGACACCGCAAGAAGAAAGCCGATGCGCTTGACGCCCGTCAAAGTCAGCCAGTTTTGGTCGTCAGAATTGATTCGACGGGGAGCACTGAGAGTATGGTTCGCAACCTCCTCAGCCACTTGGTCGGCAGGGCGATTCGCGTTCGCATTCGTGCTGGTGCCGGCATCGCCTCCGCCCTTCCCCTTCGCAGCGCGGTCCCTCCTGTCCTTCCCTTTGGCAGCGTGTTCAGCGTCATCCTCATCAGTGTCGCCCTCTGCCGACTCTTCCTCATCAATGTCCTTCTTCTTGTCTTTCCTGCCCACAACCTTACCCTCCTCTTTTTCACCTTCCGATTCCGCATCAGAGGTCGGCATGGCATCCTTCTCGAGTCCGGAGGGCAGCGGTGGGTCGTGGAAGGCCTCTCTGCAGCGAACCTGGGCGGGCTTAGGTTGAATCCACTGTTCGAGGTAATTTCTGTAGTACTGGTTTACTGAAGCGGCCTGTGATGGAAGCGCCCGGGGTCAGTCACCTGGAGGCCGAGCAGCGTAACGAATCATGCACGACGAATGAACCCAAAATCCCGCACTGGCCGGGGCCGCGCCAAAAGCCGAGTGGCTCCCGCACCGCGCATGCAGTGCACTCGACTCCATGGCTCACTCAGGTTACAGACGGTGAATGGACTACTCACATAGGGCAGCTTGGGCTTTGCATTGGCTCCAAGTTTTGCGGCTTCCTTATGGGCGTGCTTGCCGGCACCCTTGAACGCCCTACGCACAGTCGCTGGGAGCGGGAGTGCATACCAATAGAACAAGCGTTCGTTCCTCAGCCGTTCATCGAGAAAGTTCACAAGCGCTGGGATCATGAGCAACCTTCGAGGAGCGCCGCCGTTTGCCTTTGGATTCCATACGGTTCCAGGGGAGACGGCGTAATGGCCGAGTGGTTCGAGAATGTCCTCGAGGAGGGTCGTAGCATGGTCCTCGAACACGCCCCTCATGAGGGTGTGGGTCGGGATGACCGCCCATAACTCCGGATCCTTCATCTTTTCCGCGCGCCAAGTCTCGTATTCCAGATTCGGCGTCCTGAAATTCCCGTCGAGTACGAGAGACAAGTCTGAAAACGGTGTGTGGGCTGCGGCTTTTTCTTTGCCCTTTGTCGGGTCGGGCAACTTCTTGGTGTACCCTTCCTTTTCCCTCTCATACCCGACGAAGTAACCGAGGTTCCTGCAATATGTTTGCGACAAAGCGTGCACGGTCGAGCCGGAGAACACGGCAAACCAATATGGCGCCAACTCCTCGGGGGTGAACGCGAACTCCTCGTTTTTCTTGGTGCTTGGGCAGACGATGATGCGGAATTGTATCTCGTAGAGCAGATCGGAGACGTTGTACCTCCACCGGCGGTTCGGGCCTTCGCCCTCGGAGTTGACCAACACCCTCATTCGCCCCATCTCGGCAATCACGCTGTGGGAAAGCAAAGCAAATGATGAGCCTTTTGACCCGAGATTTGCGGCGGCGCGCGTCCCGAAAAAAAGATGCAATAACGCAGCACATTTTCGATCTTGATGGCCCGAGAGGAATGAGCCGGTTCGATGCCGCGAGCGGCGACGCAGTTGAATCCATCCGAGCCACCAAGACCAAGTACACAGCAAACTCACGCGTCCCACATGAAACGCTTGTGAGTGAGGGACTCGGTAGGATCGGTTGAAGCGGGCAGTCCTTTGATGGTTTGAAGTATAGAACTATCGATACCGAAGGTGGGGAGCGCAAGCATCATCATGCATTCGTTGATAGCCTCGAAGATGAGAGCGCCGGCCTGCGAACGAGAGCAGAGAGCATACGAGGATCAGTGTCTTTCACTGCTGAACTTGACTCCAATCTCCAAGTGGTCTAAGCTCACATAACCCTGACCAAAATTGTGAACATTGCGCCACGTCTCACGGGGAGTGTCTGCAACCCCACGGAGCGCGATCCACGCGCTCGGTGCGGTGGACGTAAGGACCGTAGTGAAAGCCTCGGTCCACTCAGGCTTAGCGAGCAGCGTCCTAATTGCCGTGGCCATGTTGACGCTGACGGCCGGATTTTGGTCACTTAGTAAGTCGAATTTCTCGGAGCGAGCCTTGGCCAGCGCGGTGGCCTGATCGGTACCGGGTTTCATGTCTGAGGCGGCCAAGTCGGTCGTGATAAGGGAGACGTGTAGCATGTCGACGAGAGAGAAGCCACGGATGTGCTCGGACCGATTTGAAACAATGACGATGTCGTTGAGCCCATCACGATCTTGGAGGACCGCCCGTCGGTAGATCTGCATTGATAGCTGGTCCGCAAGGGAGACGTCGGGGTGCTGCTCTCTGACGAGCTTCGCGACGCCGAGACGATGTTGACCGGCAAGGACCTCGAACTTGTATTCGTCTCCAAGGGCTACAAACCATGTTGCGCGGGCTCGCGGATCGTTCCCCTTTTCCTTGAGGGTGGCGTGGTACAGTGAGACGAGCTTCTGTTCGCGAGTATCGAAGGCCTCATCGTTTTCGCCTTCGTTGCGAGCAAGCACGACCTTGATCCAGCGCGAGGCCTCGTGGGGAGCGTACGACCACTGAGTTGGGTCGTTACCGAAGCACCACTTGCTTTTAAGGCGTTCGATGGCGGCTTTGACCTGGAATGTGTTGAAGGAGTACGCGCGAGGACCGTCGGCAGAGCGGGGGTTGAAGTTCGACACGCGGAGGTTGTCGGGTGCGGCCTGTTCGGATACTCGAGGCCGAGTCAGAACGTCCGCTTTGAGCCTGCAGCCCGATGACGTTGTTACCATGGCGAACACGTCGCAACACTCACCCGGAAGGCAATACCATCGTCGTTAATGGCGAACACAGCGGACGGACCGACGCCGGAAAGGATCACAGTGGTCTTCGACTTTGTTGTCTTGGACTTTGACATGGCAGCCCTCAGGGCCGCTGGGGCGGCCGGGGAGCCAATGAGGGTTGAAGCTGCACTGATGGAAGGGGCGGTGCCGGTACTCGCATTGTCTGACATGATGAATTGGGTAATCCAGCGCGAGCGATCACAAGAGGTAGCGTAGGCGAGAAGCGGGCAAGGGCAGAGCACTCGCGGACGTGGAGGCTGGTGGAGGAGTCGGGAGCACAAGGGAGCACAAAGGTGGGGAGAAGCGCACAATACATAGCAAAGAACTTTTAACACTTGGGATCGCGAGCCGCAATTTGAAATGCATTTAAATGCACCCCGGGATTTCAAATTGGTCGGCTCTCTCTCCGGCTCCACACCCCGACTTCGTCGCATTCGTGTGTCCGGTCGTCTCCCGCTCGGAACGCCGACTTGTCGAGCTGCGTATTCTATTCTTTCACTCAATCTGGAAGCTCTCTCGGCGGCGCCAATTCTCGTTTGGAACCGCTCACCAAAACGGCACTCGAGGGGCTCCGGGCGTCAATCCAGGAGTCCAAGGGCGTGGGGCCGTTAATGTTTTAGCGGGCGCACGCGCACGTGGTCACGTTTCACTTTGCCGCACTAAAGCTCACAGGAGCTCGCTGGCGCCGCGCCGCGCCGCGCCGTTGCCACCGTGACAACAACCCATTTGGCGCGTGTCTCTGTTCTCCCTTCCATCCGTTTGTCCTTGAAACACCTGCAAGCGACGTCGACCTTTCAGCATCCCCCTCATACCTCATACGGATATACCCATTTGTTATAGGACGCGACAAAAGCGTGCTAGGCGAAGGTGAGCAACCACTTCCGCACATTGACCCCGAATCCGACCGTCCACTGGCCGGCACCCCTAGTGCTTCAATCCCACAACGCGTTATACGAACTCTGTAACTCTGTATTGCGGGCCTACTACCACAAAAATCCCTAATTCGTCGAAGGACTGTTACGAGTGCGTGTTAATGTTGCAGTTGCGACTCGAGCCTGCTTGTCACCGCACCACCGGCCGGTGCGGGTTCTGAGTCTCATCCTGCCGCGGACCTTCGAGCAAGCTAACTCTTGACCGCACTTGTTCGTGCCCACAGTGTCCCACCGCGACGACAGCGCACTCCCGCGGGAATTGCAATTTTCCGATGATGAAGACTATCACTCGGATGAGGAAGCCGACCCGGCCGCCTTGATCAACGGAGCCGCTGGCAACAGTCTTTCCAGGCACACCAACACGAAGCCAGTCACGATTGAGGACCTGCGGCGTCTCAACTCGATCACTCAGCTGCCAGCCCGCATTCAAGCCCAGACCGAGTTTTTTAATCAAGAAGCGCACGTTCTTGTCCTGAAGCCTTATGCCGGTCCTGCCCCTTGGACGGCGACAGCGGACGACGAAGAGCAGAGGCGCCAGGTTCAACTTCGGTCCAAACTATATCTCGACTACATCCTCGCAGTATATAGGTACCATAGGTGGGGTACAGCCCAATTCCGGTTTACGTTTTGGATTAGAACCACAAATCCCCAGTGAAATTGAAAAGTCGCAGTGCACGGTCAATTGCTCGTGCACTGCTGAAATCCACTTTTTCGACTCTGAAGGGCGGCACGGGTCAAAAACCGCCAAATCGAGGTGCACGGTCAATTGCTCGTGCATTGCGAGATGGCAGTGCAGCGTGAAACCCCGTGCACCGAGTAAGCCTGAGCCCAGAGCGCTGAACCGAGATTGGATCCGAAATGGGAAACCCATTTCGGGCTTCGGCGTATCGCTAGAGCTGAGCCACGGCAGACTTGAGGACATGTAGACGTTGATAAGTTGATTGCAACTCTGTCAAGATCACAGCTGGCTTATATAGGCTTGATTTGTCCTATTCTGCGTTGTTTTTTCAGTATACTCAATTTTACTAGTCGTTGTGGCCTCGTCTGAGGCCCGTCCGAGTCGACTTCAGCGCGCGCGCCAACGCTCCTTTCCCTCTCCCCACTCACTCGCCCGACCCGACTCGACTCAGCTCTGAAACCACTACACCATAACGCTCTCCCCACATCACCCAATCGGCAAGATGCAGCTCGGCCACTCTCGACGGACGCTCGCAGTGTCCCTTCGTGCGGGCTGACGCAGGCACGGTGCGACGTCGCACGACAAGACTAGCAACGACTCCAACATGATCATCTTGGTACGATACGACTTACACCTCCACCTGAGAAGGCGTGATCACTTTCAGCAACGTGCTAGCTTGCGTCGATGCATCGCTCGAGCGTTCTCGGTCGGACACGTGCTCGGTCACCCAATCGCCTCGATCACCCTGTTCGCACTCTCGCTACTCGACCGATGGGTGTGGTGAGCCCTTCATTCGGATAGTCCTCAGCTCTCGTCTCATTCGCTCACCTCATGTTTGTCTTTGCTGCTCACCACTCTAGTTCAGATCGCGCGTTTGCCGACTCGCTGGCATCCGAGCTTCGCACTGAACCGCTCTGTGACTTGTACAAACATACTCTGCGATCGCAATGCACAACCCACATCAGCTCCATCGAGGAGACGCTCACCCTTCCCCGGGTCTCGAATCGATGCATATGTCACTCGACCCACATCGCCGCACCCCGAACACCACTATCGACCGGTGACGATCTCCTCCGCCACCCCCACATCGTTCACTCTCGTCGACAAGATTGACCAATCGCACGAGTGCAATCACTCGCTGTCACATGTCTTTCTTCGAATCGAAGAGTGTCATCGACGCGGCAAGCTCAGGGTTTGTCGGAACATGTGATGCACGACCCGACTGATTTCGTCGATATCGAGATCCGAGACCTGCATCGGCTCGAGCACTTTCACTCCGTCTCAACCGCCCGCGACTTACTCAACCTCCGCGCTCGTCAGCCAGCTCATCGAGTCATCCGTCCAAAGCCACTACGTCTCAACTCGTCGCTATAAATATACCACATTCTAGCTCGCCTTCCTCGCCATTCAACTTGATTGGACTTGCACGCTGGCTTTCAAGCTCGTCGATCGCATCATCCAATTGACTTTCGGGCAAAACTGTCGAGATTCGCCACGGAACACCTCGTCGCTTCACATTTTACTCGACCTCCATCCTACGTTGCGCAGGTTGAAGCGTCAAGACACGACTCGAACTTCTTCGGATCGCTCGAACTGGGCCTCGAACTGTGACGATTTTTCGCACTCTCAATCGACCTCGGCGCTTCGCTCGACCAGCTTGTTACGTGCGATTAGCATCCCGCCGATTTGCACGTTCGTACACGCTTCTGAAAGTCTGGTCATGCGGCCATGGACTGCGATAGGCGTCGCATGGCGCTCCACCTCCTCTCGCTTCGCTTCTTGCACTCACCTCCCAGGGTTTCGACGAAATTGCTCGGCAGTTACTAAGCGAGCAAACGTCCGAAAGGTCAGTGAGTGTCTTCAACCTGAAGGCATAATCTTCCTCCACACCTCGCGTTGCAAGTATGTGCAGTCTTGCTCATGTTTGACTTTTGATTTGCTCCACCGGGTCTCAGATTTCTGCCTGCGCTCAAGTCGACTCTTTGGACTCCCATTTGCTCCCAACCGTTTCCAGTGCGTCTCCCGGAAGAAAGATCGTCCACCATTTCCAATTGGGATCGACAATCTCCTGGCGAAGCTTGCTTTGCTCAACCTCGACCTCCTCTCGATCGCCCTGACCTCAAAACTCAACTCGGTGCGACCGTTCGTTGAGGAGCGTGTAAGCTCTCATCTTTGCCGCTGCTGCCTCGCCCACTTGTCATTCGCCGATCCTCGTACCACTCGACTCGACTCGACTTTCTTTCACTGCATGAAGTATAAGGGCAAATGACCCCGCCCCCCCCCCCCCTAAAAAAGAGTTGGCTCTTGAGTTAGGTAGTGGCCCCAGAGGCAAAAAAGTCACGTGATATTGTGTTTTTGATCTTCATTGCATCGACTCAACATCAGCACGACCCAGTGTAGCTCGAACTTTTCGCGGTGCTGCAAAGAGATTGCGCTCATGTCCTGTCGCCGCACCGTGCGGTGCCGAATTCAGATTCTTGTTCCCGCACCGTGCGGCGCCGAAACAGATCTCACTCGAGGGAGAAGACTGCGCTCGATTCCTGTTCCCGCACCGTGCGGTGCCGAATTCAGATTCTTGTTCTCGCACCGTGCGGCGCCGAAACAGATCTTACTCGAGGGAGAAGACTGCGCTCGATTCCTGTTCCCGCACCGTGCGGTGCCGAATTCAGATCGTTGTTCTCGCACCGTCCGGTGCTGAATTCAGATTCCTATATATGGGAAATTTCCAAAGACCACGTGCCACAGAGTCCCGAGAGACCCTTGCAAAGAAGCTCGCGCGAGCTTCTTGTGCTATTTGAGAGAGAGGGGTGGGGGCAGCCGCACTCGCAGCCTTCGGCCACCGGCGCTCGCGATCTCCGAAATGGGAAATCCATTTCGGGCTTCGGTGTATCGCTGGAGCTGAGGCACGGCAGACTTGAGGACTTGTAGACGTAAATAAGTGTATTTTAACTCTGTCACGATCCCAACTGGTTTGTACATTAGTTAGGGTAATAGGGTAAAGGCCCCATTTGTGCTATTATGCATTGTGCTTTGAGTATACTCAATTACACTAGTCGTTGTGGCCTTGACGACTTTGGGGCGCGCGCGCGGTCCACTGCTTCTTGTCCTCCGGCCAGAACAAATGTACGGACATGTTTGTCCACTTCCTTTTAGGTACACAACTGGATCAGAGGCTGTTGAACACTTATATGAGTAGACTCACATGGATTTGCAGGGAGAACATGATAGCATGTGTATTTCAGTACTTATGATGATTCGAAATTGTCATGTCCGTACCGCAACCCCATGTCCGTCCACTTGTCGGTCGCGGTTGCGGACACGGCGGTCTGCGCTACGGACATGGCTAGGAGATGTCGGCAGACATCCGACCAAAGCCGCGGCTTCGCTCGCTCCGAAGTGGTCAGTGTGACCGAAGACAAGTGGCTGTATAGATTGAACCTTGTTAATACATCATTACATCAACGAATACCTAGGAATCATGCTCGAGTGGTGATTTTGCAAGTCCAAGGCCATGTATTGTGAAAGTCATGAACGCCGGACGATCGAGCCCCTTTTCGCCGACAGGGCTAAGTGGGCGATCTTCTCCGTGCCATCATCATATCCATGTACTTTTGCAAACGAATGCCTTTTCACGGAAGAAAAAGGCGTCAGATCGACCTCACAGAGAATTGCGATCATCGTCGAAGGCGGGCCGGGTGACCGAACTTGTGCGCAAACGAAGTGCCAACCGCATCATCTTTTCACCGACGTTCTATTAAAGAAAGCCCAATCTCGGGTTAGGGTTAGGGTTAG